>CM037833.1:25594891-26194891 GCA_021234535.1 Stichopus chloronotus | reverse complement strand
AGCTCGTCCGAGCGCACAACTTACGCGGGCACACCACCTCTACTGCGTGGTTCTGGTACGTGCCCCTCAAGGACATCCTTGCTGCGGCCGCGTAGAAAGCGCCGTCCTCATTCGTTTCATGCTACCTAATGAACACTCCGATGGCCGATGAATCCTTCGCCAGGGTCGTACTTCGGCCCCTCGCGGCGCCGACACACCTGTGTCAACAAATGCATAGGTTATATGAGGTGAGGGAGTACACGCTGTGAATTCCCCAAAACTTTCTGGTTTGGGAATTCGCTAGCATACTCACCTCATATAACGACCCACCCGCCTCCCCGCTTCAGGGCTTGGTAGTCATTGCCACGACAGCGTTACATGTGCCGCGAGCCCATTGTTCACACGCCACGGCGCACGCCAATCGCGGCTAGGGCGCTTCACCTGGGGCACTTCTTCGGGGGACATCGCCTGTTCCAACGCCGACAGTCGGTCTTCGTCTGCTTGGAGTCAGGTAAGCACCGTTTGGGGTTCATTTCTTCTCTCCTCCCCTCTCTACCTACCTATCGGCACTTTGCTGTCATCCCAGGCTTTGTCAGCCTGGGAATTACGGAAGGGCGGTGGCCAGATACTCACACGCACACACAAAATTGCCAGCTGCTAGACCATGGTCAATACGGTAATGCATAGGTTATATGAGGTGAGTTCGTCGCTAGCGAATTCCCAAACCAGTAAGTTTTGGGGATTATATTCAATCCAGCTTATCCAACAGATATTGCACCAATTTGCATTCAGCCCCCTTGACAGGAGCAAAAAATTTTCCAAAGGGGGGGTCCCTCTCAAACCCTCCCCCAGGGCGCCGATTTAAGAGAGTAAGAGACATGGTGTGGTTCTACTCCATGCCAGTGTTCACTGTGGTGCAGGAATGTGTGACCCCTGCAGCTGCTTTCAAAATCCTCCAAAACAAAATGCGAGGGGGAATCCCCCTATTTTTCAATGAAACAATTAAATATTATAAAATTCCCCCTCCGCCTTCATACTGCAATTCCCCCAAAATTTATGGAAAAGGTCAACTTCCCCAGATTTAAATCCTTGGTGCTAACACTGCTCCATACCACTCTGAAAGATACTAAATGGCTGAACAACACACTGTAGGTGTGTGTGAAATATAAACCCATCGACTAGAAGGATCAAAATTAGTTTGATGGCTTTGACAATTGATCAAGATTAGCTTGATGGCTTTGACAACTAAATAACAGTCATACTTAAACAAAAATGCAATATAAGGCATAATTTTGGTTACTGTCACTGACCATCTTATCTTTCTAGTTTTGGCATAATTTAGTAGTTATGGTGCAGCAGCTCATGACCTCGCCTGCTATGTTAGAATAAACATAGCAGACATTATTGGCTCATCAGGATGGGTTTGCCATGGCTCATTGCACGAACAGTGAATTTGAACAAAGCAACACAATGGATTAGAATGAGATGTTAGAGATAGAATTGCCAACTCGAATGTCCCTTGTTTCCTCTCAAGTGAAACTTTTAAAGCATGCAAATTGAACCTCGAAGCACTGGCTTGAGGCTTGAACAGGCAATGATTGTGAATTGAAAAAAAGGTAATAAATGCAGAGTGCAATGGGAATTGTCTATGGCCTGCAACTATTGATATGTAAGCAGCATGCTGCCAAGTGCTGTATGTTCCTGGACCTCAATTTAACAGAAAGGGCATCAGTATTCCAAACATATTTTGTTTTAATACCCGCCCCCCATTTTTAACTTCAGGCCACAAGTAAAGTTTCCATAGTGAACTATAAAGAAAATGGACTTTTATTAACACTGCAGCATTTTTCTTGTTTACAGACAAGGCTAGTACTCTAAAACAAGGGGTGGGGTGAAGAGATAAGTTCCTTTCAAAGTTGGGGGACATCTGCAATGAACAAAAAAAGTGTCTTTATCTAATAGGTCCATGTGGGCCACATGGCTAGGCCCTATTCCATTTTCTGCATCAAAGGGGTGGTCATTTAAAAGTCCTGCCCATCCTAGACTATCAATATAGCCTATATCATTTAATGACATGCAGTTAGGAACTGTTGTTCAAGCAAATCCAATGTCTAATATGGATGAATTGTTTTTAGTCAAGAGACTGTTAGAGCTTGTATAGGTCTAGGCACGATATAGTCATAACAAAAAGTTGTATGCTTGTAATAGGCTAGCCAGAATTTTAAAAATATTCAAATAAAAAGAAAAAGTTATTTCGTAAAGAAATAAGACTGCATGTTGTTTTAAGCCATGCGTAAGCCAGCACCCAGCACCGTGTGATACTGTAACTTGGTTCATTTATTACAATCTATTCTGCCCTGGAAGTTAACCTATCACTTGTTTCCTGTTCTTGGCCCAAAACAGGAGATGAAATAGCCTATCTACCGAAGTTTGTAACAGTAGCATCATTGAACACTCTGCTGCACAAACTGGTTCTTACATAACTGTCAACATACCTTCCAAGAGTAGTGGATTATACAACAGTTCACAATAGCACACATTATGCACTAGGCTATAAACAGCTGATGCAGTTGTTCATAATTGACTATTATTGTGTCTTATAGCCTAGGCTACTTTTATACAGTGGCTGGGTCAAGCTACGAAGCTGGCCTAACTCACAGACAATTTCATGTCTAATGATGACTAACGTTCATGTTATTTGGTGGATAGGTAGCCGGCTGGACTTACTAACGTATGCACCAATTAACGTTAAAACTGCCTAGACGTAGCCTGTTGCCTAACTTAATTACGACACAAAGAAACTTGCTAGGCATGGCTTTGTACATTTCTTGTTTTGATTCTAGGTAAACAATACACATACCACACTTTATCTGAGTAAAATACTTCGTAACACAAGCAAAACCTAAGAGCCAAGGCTGCACAGTGTCTCCATAGCCTGCATACACTAAATTTAGGCTAACGTTAAAGAAAGGAATTCCCCGGTTAGAGTTAGACCGAGCTATCTTTTTCACTGGGTCCAGGCTAGGCCAAGGCTAACTTAAACCTACTCTAGGCTAAATAATGTTAGCCACGATGACCAAACCGTCTCCAAGTTTTACGATGGGCTTTCTACATTGCCTAAAATTAAACTGATTCTGCAGAAAATACAGTCCGATAACCTACTACTTTTACTACTGGTTATACTGTATACTGTACGCAAAAACCTGCACGATGAGTCTTCTGCTGCATGCTATCTCGTAGGCCGTACAGCCATACGAACTTACTAACGCAGCTAACGCAAGTAGCGTTAACAAAGTTGCTATGTACCGTTTTCGGTATATGTCAAAAAGCTGATGCAGTTGTTGACCTTGTTTTCTCCTAAGTAACGATTCACCAAGTAACGATGGAATCGTTACTTGAAGTGAAGATTGCAGATGCGGAGAGGCGTAAGGCTGGTAACGATTCTCGTTGGTAACGAAAGTATCGATAATTGCGTTACCAAAGGTTCAATGGTAACAAAGCTATCGTTAGCAAGCGGAATTTTCTAACGCTTTACGCTACTAACATTCGTTTTATTATGAGCTGTAAGTACTGTATCTGTGAAGCTTGCTTCAATGCGCTGTAACTCAACGGGGGAAAGATGGACTAAACTTGGTATTGCAAAATCTGCAATAGTGAAAAAGGTGTGCCCTGTTGTCTTTGATGTCAGTCAAAGGTCATGTGGGGTCCAACAGGATCAAACACTGAAGACCACTTTGACACAGATTATTTCACAGAACCAGCAGTTTCTGCTAATATTTGACAATTTTTGACAAGTTCGACTATATCATTTGCAATAGGTAGAAACAAGTTTTAGTTTAGGAACAAAACAAATATAAGTTCAAAGGCGTTCTGTAATAGAATGTTTTGTGGCAGACTTTCATCATAAAATTACAGTAGTTTATTAAATCAGCTTTTCCAGCTACCTCTTGTGTACAGGTTTTGATAAGTTTTAAGATGTGGTTTGTATGTAAGTAACCTCAACAGGTTAAAGGCTGTATTGCATCACCCTAAGCTATATTTTTACCTCCCTGAAAGGAAAATTCTCAACTGGTTCTAAGTTACAGTACTCTTAGATTGCCAGCAAATTCGAAAGATGCAGAGCAGCTGGTATTACACAGCGTACACAGGGATCTATTGTTTTGATTACACATGTGGAGGAATGTAAGACAGGCTGAGAGAGGGACTAGAGGTAGGTGGTTGGGAGAACTGAAACTGTCTGGGTTGATGTATTACAGCCTTTAAGTTTGCATACAAAAAAGAAGGTTATAGGGTTCTTTAAAGGGAGCCAGTAATTTCGTCAATTTGCAATAGGTTAAACGGCAAAATGGGGGGTGATAATTAATTGCAACAAGAAACATTAGCAGTGCATATTCAGCACATTTTTGGCCTATGTGAAAGTTGGTTTCCTTTAATAGTGGTATTGTGTGAATGCTTTAAATCTTATTAGGCAGTAGAGGGAGGACTAAGTCAAATCCATGTAGAGGTTGCACCACATGTGCTCAATAAAATCCAGTCATTTAGGAGGTAACATCATAAGTCCAGTGCGTCTCCTCGACCATGAAACTATTTTAAGACATAATGAGTGGTAAATGACATACTTTTGTTTCAAACTCTGATATTGAACTCAGCACTGAAGAAGCAAAACAAAAGAAAACACTCAATAAAAAGAATAAAAACACTAAAATGTTGGTAGTCAGTTTAAGAAGAACAATATACATTTCAAATTGTTTATAAATCTGACATTGTGTGTGGTATTAAAGTAACTACACATAAAGACAATTATGCTTGACTTGCAGGTTAATCTGAGTAAAAGAAAATGTACTACCTTTCTGCAAAAGAAACAGATAGAAATAGATGTGACATTTGTTAGTATTCATATAAAAAAGCCTAGGAAACTCATATTGGTTACTAAAATACAGATTAGATATGTTGCCAGCTTCATGTACTGTAAAAATTGTAGTTACAAATGTTGAATTGGCTGAAAATAATGTAAACAAAAGGGCAACCTATGGAGTTGCATCTCATCACTATCGTCCATAATCATTTGCCCTTTTTTGGTTTCGATGATAATCGTAACCTTTGTAATCATGCATATGTGTGTGTGTATGGGTGTGTGTAAGGGTGTGCGAGGGTGTGTATGTGTATGTATGTCCGATACGCCCTACCTTGTAAACATGATATCTCAAGAAGGGGAGCTTGGACAGATCTCATATTTGGTATGTAGGTGTATCATATTGAGAAGAAGAACCCTATTGTTTTTGGTGGAGGTCAAAGGTCATTTAGGGTTAACAGGGGTCAAATTGTGAAAACCTTGTCAACACAATATCTCAAGAAGGGAAGCTTGGACAGATCTCATATTTGGTATGTAGGTGTACCATATTGAGAAGAAGAACCCTATTGTTTTTGGTGGAGGTCAAAGGTCATTTAGGGTTAACAGGGGTCAAATTGTGAAAACCTTGAAAACACGATATCTCAAGAAAGGAAGCTTGTAGAGATCTCATGTTTTGTATGTAGTTGTACAATGTTAAGTATAGGTACCATATTGTTTTTGGTGGAGGTCAAAGGTCATTTGGGGTCAACAGGGATCAAATGGTGAAAACCTTGTAAACACGATATCTCAAGAAGGGGAGCTTGGACAAATCTCATATTTAGTATGTAGGTGTACCATATTAGGAATAAAAACCCTGTTTTCTTTGTGGAGGTCAAAGGTCATTTGGGGTCAACAGGGGTCAAAATGTGAAAACCATGTAAACATGATATCTCAAGAAAGGAAGCTTGGACAGATCTCATATTTAGTGTGTAGGAGTACCATATTGAGAAGAAGAATCCTATTGTTTCTGGTGAAGGTCAAAGGTTATTTGGGGTTAACAGAGGTCAAATTGTGAAAACCTTGACAACACGATATCTCAAGAAAGGAAGCTTATAGTGATCTCATATTTAGTATGTAGGTGTACCATATTGAAAAGAAGAACCCTATTGTTTATGGTAGGGTCAAAGGTCATTTGGGGTCATCAGGAGTCAAGTTGTGAAAACCTTGAAAACACGATATCTCAAGAAAGGTAGCTTGGACAGATCACATGTTTTGTATGTAGTTGTACCATGTTGAGTAGAGGAACCCTATCGTTTTTGTGAAGGTCAAAGGTCATTTGGGGTCAACAGGAGTCAAATGGTGAAAATGTGACAAATGTGACACATACTAATGCTATTATATCAGATTCAGAAAAAAATTTCTCTTAAATAGATCATCGAAACCACAATGCATTTCTGCATTCTAGTTACATGTATGTATTAAAGTTGATCGAGAGTTTGATCGAACACCCAACGCATTCAATACATTATACACAGTACATAAGTACACGTAGCTACACACAGCACGCTTGGCCATGGATGTGTAAGGAACAGGCAAGTGTTGTGTGAATGTAGAAGTCACGTGTGCATCAAATGCATATTCCCATTCTGTTTGTGCGTCAAAGTAATCCTTTTATTTCCTTTATTTCTCAAATCAGCACACTGCCACTTCAGGTGTTTTGTAATAGTTTTAAGAAACATGTTGTAATGGTTTGCATAACTCAATTTCTTTTCTCCCAAAACATACTGTAAACCACTCAATGTCTTGGCTAGTGTATATACAAAACATGTAACAAATAAAAACACACTCAGTAGAGGTATTACCAAAAACACAGAAAATGACATTGTTGTTAGATGTAATTGCTCAGTCCAAACATGGTTACTTAGTTTGCAATGTTAGTTCACATTGTATGCACAGCAAAGATCTAATAAGTTACGTTGCACATTGTACTAACAGAACATACCGTACTGTTGTATGTGCCCTTTTGACATATGACATCACCGATTGGTGACACACTACTGTACATTTCATAATCATGTACCTAATGACAAAGTGTGATGTTCGTTAGACTTACTGTCCAGGAGGAAATCATGACACCCTTTTCAAAGCATTTTGCAGATTAAAGATTTGATGTGTGACCTTTGACCTCTGACCTTAAATTTTGACAGGAGACACTTCAGACCATGGGTCACATGTCTACTAACTTTCAGCATAATTGGCTTTGTGTTCTAAGAGGAGTTGCCAACACAAACTTCTCAGTGTCAGATTTGACCTTTGACCCCCTGAACTTGACCTTTGACCTCAGAACATGTGCAAACATGATTTTTAGATAAAATCTTGTATACCAGTCATATATTTGAAGGTCCAATGTTTAGCCATTTTGGATTAAGAAATACAGTTAAAATAAAATTTTCATTAATTTGACCTTTGACCTGAAATTTTGACGTGCGACACAACTTCAAACAGTGGGGCACCTATCTACCAACTTTAACCCTCATGGTTTTGCGATCTAAGAGGAGTTGTCAAGGATGCAAACTTTTGAAAGTTACATTTTCTCTACACACACGGACGGACATATCTTCATATGTATTGACCCCCAACCCTAATGGGGGTTCCATGACCTTAAGCACCATACCAGGTTGGACTCCTCATTTCTCATGCATTAATTGTACTTAATGTTACCATGACAACTGTTGCTGTGGCAACTGAGAGAGACATAATACATTCTGGAGTCCCAAAGCAACTACAATATCTCATTTTGTACATTACTACATGTATAGCAATGAAATAAAAGCAGCCTTTACTTACATTCTAACATTATTTTAATATGACGCTGAATCAACTGTTCTAACTTTTAAGCTTAATGGTGGAACATGGCACTATTTTATATATCTCATAACTGGCTTTCCTACCACCCTTGTGCAATTGCAACACGACACAACTGCTGTTCATCTGTGTTATTCCTAAATACACATTTCTGTCCGCATGCAAAACCATGAAATAGTCAATTCATTATTATCACTCATTTTCAACAAAATAGATATGCAAATAAACCCTCTAAATAAAAATTATGTTCATGTTTATGTGTGTGTGTTTATGTGATGGCCTGGCTTGTAAACACAGTGACTCAAGAAGGGAAAGGTGCTTGAACTTCAAAGTTGGTACAGTATGTTGGTAGTCCATTATGAGTAGACGGTCCCAATTGTTTTTCTTGGAGGTCAAAGGTCATTTGAGGTCACCAGAGCATGAAATAGAAAAACCTACAGTATTAAGGGAACTATCTCAGCTATGGAATATGGGTGGAACTTCAACCTTTTACAGTATCATTTGCAACACTTGATGAGTAGATGATGCCTAGCATTTCGCATGGAGGTCAAAGGTCATGTGAGGTCACTAGAGGACATAGTTTGAAAACATTGCAAACACACTATCTCAAAAGGGAAAGGTGCTAAAACTTCAAATTTGGTGTGATGATAGTTGATTGTGAGTAGATGATTCCTGTTGTTTTTCATAGGGGTCAGAGGTCATTTGCAGTCACCAAAGCTAAAAGTATGAAAACCAGTCAAAGGGATCGACATCTCAGCAACGGAATGTTGCTGGAACTTCAGAGTGTTGTCGTTGGAAGTACGTAATTCACAGATAATGTCTGTAATTTTTAATGGAAGGTCAAAGATCATATGAGGTCAATAGAAGATAGAGTTTTAAAACAATATAAGTATAGTATCTCAAGGAGGGAAAAGGTACTTGAACTTCAAAGATGTTGTGTTGGTAGTCCACTGTAGGTAGATGACCTCTATCATTTTTCATGGATATTTAAGCTCATTTTAGGTCACTATAGGTTAAAGTATGAAAACATGATCTCTCAGCAACTGAATTCTAATAGCACTTCAAACTGTCAAAATTGTTAGCAGTTGATGAGCAGATGATCTCTGTTATTTGAGTTACTTAAAGGAGAGTGAGAAAGTCATGTTTTCATATTTAGTTAAATGTTAAAATTGCAGAGTTAATGATCTTAGAGATTTGTATTTATAGTACAAGCAGACATTTGTGGACCTACTTGTATATAACAATTCTGCAGTATTTTGGGGAAGTCAAGTGTTACATCTTGTCATCACTGGAATGCAATAGAATGGATTGTTCCCATCCCCTAACCCCCCCCCACCCCCACCTTGCCCGTTGCCACAAAGTAGATACTTAATGGCAAATTAGAGTTCTTAAGTAGAATTTTCTTCATTGTTTCATTTCCTTCAACAAGCTATTTGTAAGCCTCTCCAAAAGTCCTTTCACATCACGTAACTTTAGCTATTTAGATTTATCAGCTACTTATTTGCCAGCAAGTCCCTGTCAAGATTAACAAAGTACTTTGTTTGAGTCACCTTTCCCAAGCGAACTATCCTTAAGCAGGGAAATATTTTTCAGGTTGTCTTTGCCAACTTTTAACCACACGTTGGTGTCAGGAATTTTCAATATGTCACAGTTCTCATCTGCGGTATACATTCTTTTGCTCTGTTCTTCATTTTGATGTGGACTCTTCTCCAGTTTTCGTTCTCGCTTCTTTCTAAAGTGATTCTGTGTGTTGGAAAAAGAAAAAAGGAGATAAGGAACAGCAAAGTCATTTGTCTTTTTGGTTTCCTAAGTCGCAGTCTGTGAGGAATCAGAGCTGAATGGCGACCACATTACAAGTTACAGAGATCACGGTCAATTACATAATAATGGACGAACCCTTCGTATGTGCATAATTAGTGTTAGAAACTAAATCTGTTGGTTGAGAAGTTTGAACATAAAATGATTCTCATGAGAAGTTCATTTCATGTCAAGAGTATGAATGAAAATAATTTGGAATGGCTTAGTAAGAAAACATGTTTCTTGCCTGGAATTCCCCTTTCATTAATGGCTAGTCCTGTATAGTCAGTGCTTGTGGGGTTAAATTGTTTTGATTAACATGCTGTCTGTCAGAGTACTGTAAACATACCCAATCTGTATATGAAGACCTTGGAAACACAATACTTATCTCAGGAAGTCAAGCTTGGAGTGATCTCAATTAGGTTATGTTAAAGAACCACATTTAGTGCAAGAATCCTGCCATTTTCTGTTATTGGTGAAAGTCATTTTAGGCCAGGAAAGACTCCGAAATCCCTGTAAGCACAATATCTGAATAATTGAAATTATATTAACTGGCAAGTACCAGTATGTAAATGCATATGTCCACTCTTCCATGTGGTACTTTTTCTCTGAAAATGTAAATAATTTAATCACAACTAATTGGCTAAACAGCATGCGAACTGATCTCATAAGGTCTGTGGTGTCTTTGACTAATAAACAGTGCTCAGGGAAAGTCAAGCATGAAAGAGAAAGAGATATGAGTTTATCCATCTGAATGGTCTGCAGAAGCTAAAATCCATGAAAGGCAACATCTCAATCATGCAAGCTTTAATTGCAGTAATCTCATAGTTAGCGTGTGTAAGACTCAAGCTGAGTTTAACTTTCCTACCAGTTGTGATGACGTCAAGGTTAGTTGAGGTCAACTTACGTCAAACGGTGTAAACGTTATAAACATAATTTGAGCTTGGACTGATCTCATGAATGTATTGAACAGTGATGGACCACATTGAGGAGATCTACTTGGTATTCATTGTGTCATGGCATCCACTACATATCATAGCCCAATTCTTTTTGCTAAATGTGTTACTGACTGTGAACAGCAGGGCTGGTCTGCATCACCAAAACTACATGGTGGTCTTGAATTAGGATTAATACTGTCTGTATCATTCAAAACCTTTGTGACATACCAGAAGTCAAATCATCTAGGTGTATATATTGTCAGTTGAATCATTGAAGATATGTGCATTTGCCTGACAAAAATGATGCAAATTTCATTTTGCAGGTATGTTAGAAAATACACCTAAGCTTGTTTTATTGGCTCATGAACAAGATCAGCCATTATATAGGTGCTGTTAAATCAAGATTTCTCATTGTGTCCATTTTACAAGAAGTAGTCCACATTGATACATGTTGGCAATCAGTTTTGTATTTTCATATTCCAAATCCAGAAAGTAAAAAAGAACCAGAAGGATGAGGCTCCAGAGGTAAGTAAGATGGAAAGGTAAATGTCCTTTACATGTTCCTGACAGATAGTATGAAACACAATAGGAATTACTTTTCCTTAAATAGAGAAATTCATATCCAAAACTGCCTTTGTTGGCTTTATAGGGGCAGTCACTGGTGTGCAATCAAAAATATTTTCACAGTGAGCTCCCACTTGGAAAGACTGCCAAATATAGTGTGACCCATGGCATCATAGTAGGAGCATTGTGTAGCAGCAATCACCTTCTCACATGCATAGATAGTTGTCAACCAACCTTTCTGGCCAGAATGCTGGAAGGGTGAAAATGTTATCTGGAATGTATGACAACTTAGAAAGCAAAGTTTTCCTCATTGTCAGTGAAAGAAAATATCTCTGGAAAGATGTGAAGTGATGATATACACTGAATTTGCTTATCAAGTAGCAAGTGAAAATCCTTTGGTGGCCTTCGTCAAGCTGGGTACCATAAAAGTGGCAAACACACTTCAACTTCAAACTCAGAAAATTTACAGTCCAGTTCAATTCCATTTCCAATATCAGAAGAGAAAACTTCAACACTTTTTTTTTTTTTTTGTGAAGTGAATACATTTTACACTTTGTGTGTCAATTTCTTTTATTTTTGATATGGCATATTTCTATAGGATGTTGACTGTTAGTGTAACTTGTACACTCAGGTCTGCTGTTGGTGCACTGTATGTGGCACTGCACAAGTGCCACTGCAATGATTAAACAATTGCTCCTATTATGAGATTGCATGTCAAAAGTCAAAATGTGTGGGGTACTACTTCTGTGCAGGTACTGTCCCAGATATATGAGAAGTGTTCACTTTGTAAAATAGTTAATTCATTAATGAGAAATGTGATGAACGTGTCAAATTTTATGCATCATGGACTCTTTAATATTCATTGCCTGTGACAAGGTGAAGTCATACAAATGGTATGATATTAAACAGTTCAAGTTCGTCCATGAATGCTTTAAATTGGTTACGAAAATTTCTTGTATAGTCCACTTTATTTACGTTTTGCAACATCTACACTATTGAACTGACATTGCAATTACTAGAACCTTTTTTTTCAATGTATAACATAGTTTACTTTATAATGTGCAATAAGCATTGTGGTAGTGAAACCCAAGGTGTTCAAGATTTTGTTGTCCAAGGTCCAAGTGGGCTATATACTGTATGGGCCATTTTATGAAATCATGCAAAATGCCTTTCCTCCTACAGATTGTATGGTAGTTAGTTGAAAGTGGGTTTCATTACTCCTACAGTGTTGGTTTCTTAAGGTTGTTCAGGATTATTGGTCCCATATGGGCCATATTGACCATTAAATGAAATCATGCAAAATGTTTCTTATTTTGCATATTTTGCTCTCCAGTGTGAAAAGTTTGTCAAATTAGCATTGGGGTAGTGGTACCCTTTGCTGTGTTCAACATTTGTTGGTCCAGCTTTAGAATTGGTCATGTGGGCCATAAATTATTACATTGAGCAAAGCAATAGTTGTTCTACAAATTGTATTTTCAATGTTGAGGGTTCTATTAGCACTATGGCAGTTGATGCCATTTAGCTGATTAGTATGTTGAGGACCAAATGGGGCTACATATTTGTTTTCATTATTGTTAGCATGCTGCTGAATGTGTATTAGTTAATTCTTAAAGTAGGTAATTCATCTCACAGTAGTTAGTTTCTCGATATTTCTCGATGTTTCACACATTGTTTGTATTTGCAAAGAGCAGGTCAACAGAGGGGGAAGACAGGTTCCAGTTGATGGTCATCAACCTTCTTCCGTGATTTCAAATTTAGCAAAAGTGTAGTAATTCAGTGATTGTTTCTGCTAAAGTCGGCATTTCATTTCCAGCAGTTTGATTAAGGACATTGCACGCTGCCTTCTATTTCAGATAAGTGTATGATAGAAGAAAGTGGCTGATCAGCATTTTTAGAGACAAAATGGGGTCCAAAATTTTTAGGGATGTGATAAATTGTGGATTGCCTTGTGGATTCCATGTGTCACCTCGCCTTGTAAACATGATATTTCAAAAAGGAAATTGTACATCTCAAAAAGTAAAAGGTGCTTGACACTGTGTAGGTGGCCCATTGTACATAGATGATCCATACAGTTTTTCATGGGGTCAAAGGTGATTTGAGTTTACCAAAGGTTAGAGTTTGACAGTCTAATAAGGAAGGTTTCTCAGCAACTGAATGTTGGTAGACCTTTAGACTTTTATCACTAGTAACTCTTAATGAGTGGATGGTCTCTACCATTTTTGCATGGAGGTCAAAGGTCTTGTGAAGTCAATAGAGATCATGCTTTGCAAACTTTGTAGACATTGCTGGAATTTCAAACTTGATTTGTAAGTTTCTTTTGTAAGTAGATGATCTCTGCTGTTTTTCATGGCAGTCATAGGTCTGTGAGGTCACCAGAGGTTAAAGTTTGAAAGCTTACAAAGAAAGATACAGTATCCCAACAAGTGAATGTTGCATGAGCTTCAAACTTTGTGTGTAGGTGCAGTAGTCTTGTCCTTTTTAATGGAGGCACAGCTCATTTTATGTCACCCGCGGTTTTAAGTGAGAAAATTTAAGGAACATCCTCAGCAGTTGAATGTTGCTGGATGTTTAACTAATGACAATGGTAGCCTTTGATGAGCAGATGATCTCTGTCATTTTGATGGATGTCAAAGGGCGTGTGAGGTCAGTATAGTCCATAGTTTGTGACCCTCTAGATATGGGATCTCACAAGGAGTACAGTGATACTTGAAATTGGTATGTGTTGTCCTTTGTTTTCTGTCAGTATTGGCAAGGAATCTCAAGGTCATTTGGCTTCTAGTATTAATATCCTGTGATGAATGGGTTGGATGATTGTGTTTTTGTCAACATGTCCGTACAACTGTTTGAAGTAGTGACACTGATATTTTACTATTCTATGGTAATGTTTTAATAATAGAACATGTTTGAATTATCTATTGTAAATTCCTTTGCAGGAGGAATACTCTGCCTCCCCCTTAACCCCACATGCTGATGCTGTGGATTCCCTTTGAAGAGATGAAAGAGAACACCGCCGTCTCTAAGACACATGTCAGGGGGTGAAAATGCAGCAAGTCTTTTAACGCCTTTGCCTTTTGTACCAGTACCTTTGAGCTTCTTATACTGCTGCATAAATTCTCACTTGCATTTGATTTTATAAGAATCTGTCAAATCCATTTATATCTGAGTTAATAAATAACATCAATTTGAAGTCACACATGGTACATGCATATGCTAGTTGTTTCAATGATTTTTGCAAGAAGTGCCCATTTACTTTATAATAACAGAATGATTTTAGCTATTTCTATACCATTTTCAAAATTCTATCAATACTACTTAGTGCAATCATTGTTAGAGTAATAACATCTGTTCCATACCTTCTAGCTTGTCTCACTTAGTGTATTTTCCACCAGTTAATAGTATTCCTCTTCTCTAAGAGCCTGTCTCAGTGCATGTACTTGTAATGTTTCTGGGAGGATAAGACTGCTTGTGTTAATGACTCCATTTTTGTGTAACAAAAGAGCTTTTAATACAGTTTTTTGCCAATCCCAACACTGGCAAAATCTTCAGTTTCTTGCAAGAAAAGCTGAAAACACATTCTAAACTTGGAGGTGATATGAATATGCCATAGCACATGTCTCACAGGTGTATCAAAGACATACAGTACTACTCAAGTTGTATCGAGACTTGTAGTATCTAGTTAAAGAAGCAGTTTACACATGACCTCCAACCTGATTGCAACATTGCGGCATCAGTGATCGTGAGTTCTTTTGACTAACTGAATATTCAATACTAGTATAATTCCCATTGGCTTGTTCAAAGAAGCACATGGTTGATTTGAATGATTTTAATCAACCTAAATTTTTGAGGTTGTAACTTTTGTTCTGGCTCTAGTGGTTTCACCATGGTTGTTATCAGTGTCTCAAGTAAGATTATGCTTCTACTCAATTGAGACACTAAGGATTTTGAACTAGGGTGATGAGAATTGTGGAAGGCTAAATGAAGCACTACCATAGGTTAGTGCAGAGCACACCACCAAATTTTTGAAAAAAAATATGTCCTAGATTACCGGAAATTATCCTTCCAAGACTGTGCAAGTGTAGCCATGGTTCATTAAACATGTCAGTTTTTCTGTTGTCTGTCTCATTTGCCCAAATTTTTCCACTATTTTAGCCCACATTGGGGAGGGTCTTATGTCCCCTACCTTGCACTGTTTTTCTGCTATACTCTCTGAAATAAACCTTTTAGATATTTATTCATTTTATGTACTACCAACTCTGTCTTGTTTGATTATTTTATAAGGTAGGGCTTCCCTCCCTTTCTTGTGTTCCCATTATTTGTATTTATAAACATTGCCTATTACATTATATGATGAAAATAATGCACCTCGAAGCCCCATGAAATATTTGGAATGAGCAAAATGAAAAAAAAAAAAAAAAATTCTCAGAAGCTTTGTCACAATTTATCTGTTCAGATTAAACATGACTGTTATGTACCGTATACTCTTGCATCTTGCACTGGTTGTAAATAAGACACAACGTTCATTGGCTGGATGTCAGTACTGCTGAACTTTCCTACAGTAAAGCATTATGCAAAAATACAACTTGCACTTATTTTGGGTGCACCTTTGCATTAAAAGCAAGGTCATTCCATGCTCCCATTATTGAGTTGTAATTTTTTGAAGGTTTTGTAATTTGTTGGTCCACATTAACATTTGAGTTTCACAAAAAAAGTGTATAACTTGTGTAACACCCACACACCACATACAGCATGAATGCAGGCCACATTCCTTCTTGAGATTTCATTTTTATAAGCAGGCATTCCTCACAAACCAGTGGCAGCAGAATTGGGGAGAGGGTGAAGGGGACTTACTTATGTTTAATGTTGTGATATATTTTCTGAATAGTTAGACTTTGGTAATTTTAACAAAATGATAGAATGTATTTTATCATTGTTTGAGTGGTAAAGTAAAAAAAAAAGGATTGCTGCTGAATATTTCATATTGAGAACCATTGATATGATGATAAAATCCGTAAATATTTTCCTTCTTAAAAATTCTGTAAATTTCTGTACATATTTTGTGACAATATAATAAATACACCAAGTTTGACACATATGTAAAGGTATCTCACTTCTTTTATTTATTTCTGGCAGGCGTAATGTTACCACTGTCTTTTACAAAATGCCAGCAGGGCCACATATTTTTTTTAAGCTCATTCATGCTGGTGTGAGCTATTGCGATCACACAATTGTTCATAATGCTTCTCCCACATGCTTCATGGATTTGTTTGAAACTTGGACACATTGTTTCTTGAGTGTGGACCATATGGGGTGTCCAGGAATTTTGGTCGAAGGTCCGGTGTGGGCCCTTTGGCCCATTTTGTGAAATTCTACAAAGTGCTTCTCCTCCATACTTTATTGTGCAATGTTGATGGTGTGTCACAATGATGCTCTGTTAATTGTCCCTTAAGGGTGTTCAGGAATATTTAGTCCAAGACCCCATGTGGGCCCTATAGCCCATTACATGTAAAATTCTGTTTGAAATGTTCCTTCTTGCACATGCTTTTATGAATTAATGTTTAACTTGGACACAAAGTTCCTCAAGTGGTACAGTAGTTCATGTGGGGTGTACAAAACACTTTCAGTCCAAACCCCTGATACTCTGCTAAAGGTTATCTTATGGTGTTCGAGAATTTGTAGTCAGTGACTTCATTTGGGCCCTATAATCCATTTTCTGAAGTTCTGCAAAAAGCTCCTTTTAAAGTGCCTCTTCAAAATGTTATACAACATGTCAAATATCTTTATTGTTCATGAGTGACAATTGAGTAATGGGCAATGTCAGTTGGTGTACTAAGTGAAACTCTATTGATATTAAAGGCACATACTAAAGGGGCACTTTGAGTAGTTTCATGAAATCCATTTAGTCACTCCAAACCAGTCAACTTGAGTAAAGTTTCCTTCCTTCACTTAAGGCTTAGCTAGTGACAGATCAATGGTCAAACTGAGAGTACCCCCATCGTACGTCACATGCAAGTGGCCACTAATGTGGGAGTAATAATGATTTAAATTGTTTTTGAAAATTTGCGACCACTCACTGTGATACACATGCCCACAGCCAGTACAAACCACGGGACAAAATTAATAAGAATCAACTCTTTTCATTATTATTGGATGTGAATAATTATGCCTACTATGTATGAGGTACGTGCCATTTGACAATTATTTGTTCTAAATTACACTGATATAAAGGCATTATAGGGCATATAAAATTCGAAGCTCATACGTGATATAACCTCTTTAGCAATATTACTATCTGTGGTGTACAGTAAGAAATACGAAACAACGTAGGCCTGTATGACATCCATTACATGTGATATAATTGAAAAAAAAGTCACATATGTGATGTATATAATTATAACAAAAACAAGAGGGCAATCCTTGGAATTGCGTATCTCATCGCCAACATGCACATTGCAGTGGCGTAACCAGACTTTTTCATTTTGGGGGGCTGAGGGGGGCAAAGATTTTAGTGGGGGGCAAGCTGTTATCGACACTATCTAAGAGGAGCGCCACCATCGGTTGGCACGTAGCGTACCAACAAAATTTTTGGAAAATAATGCTTCTTAGATCGCCTGAAACGGCAATTCCCCCTCTCTTCAGCCCTGTGAATATTAGCCCAGTATTCTCTTTTTTTAGTCACTTTTGGATTTTCCCATGCACAAGTGATAATTTCTCAATTTCATGGCTCATTTTTCGTTAATTTTTCACTAATTTTCACTAATTTTGCCGATTTTTTTAAACTTAGAATTTCATTCAGTGGGGGGCAAGATATATTCCTGGGGACCCCCTGCCCCCCGCTGGTTACGCCACTGGCACATTGATTTCAATACAGGGCATGCACATAAGAATTTGTAGTAGTTTATCGCTAAGTACTTACAAAACTTTAAGTTCATTGGTTTAATAGTTCTCAAGATATGCTGGAAATACAAATGTTGAGGCGAAATTGGCTTTTTTCCTCAAAAATCAACAAATTTCACTCTCTTTACTTCAAAAGTGATATACCTTGAATATTTCATTCTCATGTAAGTTTTTGCAAAATTTGGCATTAAAGGGAAATAGGGCGTTTGTCTTAGAGAAGACATCCATATTTTTTAAACCAATGTTTGTGGACACAGAATGATAGATTTTTCAAAATAAGGAAGGACAGTAGCCTTCTCTTCAAGAAATAAGCTCCTCGCAGATAGAAATTCAGTTATTTCTTGCTCAACACTAATTTGGTCACCCAAACTTTTCAAAATTCAAATGATGCATCTTCCATTACTCATCACATGCATAATGTTTCGAGGAGATGAAGCAGTTTGATAAATGTTTATTGATGAGACTGAATGGTTGAACAATGATTACCGTTTTTTTCTTTAGTAGTCATGTTGGTGTATTCTAAACGCCCTATTTCCCTTTAAATACTCATATACTTCTCAAGATATGCTGGAAATAGCAATTTTGGGGCAATTTTTTTTTCTAAAATATCAGCAAATTTGACTCAATTTGCCATTACAGTAATATTATGTTCAACAATGTGTTCTCAGGTAAGCACTTACAAAACTGTAATGCAATTGATCTAATAGTTCTCAAGATATGCTGGAAATACAAATTTTGGGGCAAAATTCAGCAAATTTCACTCTCTTTACCACAAAAGTGAGATACCTTGAATATTTCATGCTCAGGTAAGTTTTTGCAAAATGTTGTATTAAATGCTCAAATACTTCTCAAGATATGCTGGAAATACCAATTTTGGGGCAAAATTGGCTTTCTTTTTTCAAAAATCAGCAAATTTGACTCGATTTACCATACAACTAATACATCTCGCCCATACTGGCATCATGCACAACCTTACCAAGTTTCAACTTAATAGCTCATATGCTTTTCAAACTATTCTGGAAAAACTACAATTGGACACAGGTCCGGACATTGGTTAAGTAGTTGGTTAAAGACTGATATATTCTAATGGATGGATATTGGAGAAGCTCCATACTCTGATACTTGTGTTCAAGTATGTTAGTGGTAGTGTGCCTTTGTCCTCTTTCACATCAAGGATGAGTTAGCAAAGTAAGTTGTAGTCCGTGCATGGAAATAATTCACCTCACATCGACGTGCATCTTAACAGATGAAACAGAAGAACATGATGTTGCATTTCGTCATACAGCAGCAGAGAGTACAAGTACATTCGGTGACCTGTAGAAATTTTCGGTAGGAAAAAATTTCGGTAAAAATCAAAGAAAGTCATGTTCGCAACAAAGCCAATCCTTGCCCTCCACAACTATTTGGTGTCAAAAGACAAACCACTAAAGTTACTCTTATGTCTTCCCTAGGTGACTATGGAACTTTGTAAACATTCTGAGCAATGAAAAGTTCTTTGCATGCACAGCCTAATCAACAGTTTCCCCAAAGACTCTTAACATGTGTGCCATCGATGAATCAACGATATTATTGCCACAATATATCACAACAACATTGATCCTAAACCAATTATATAACATACTTCAATATATTGTAGCGCAAGTTGAATTTTTTCTTCTTCTCAGTTTTATCGTTTTTTATTTCTGTTTTATACTTTGTTTACAGGGAAAGCCGGATATCAAGGCCCCTCGTTTTGCTTGTTTTTTTATTCGCTGCGGCGATCACTGTTTTCTATTTCTGCAAAATCAGCTAAAAATACCTAACCAATCAGGTTCGATTATGTTCCTCACCCGACATTCGGCCTTCCTTGCGTACGTGCGATTTTAACCTCGTGGCAGTGCGGCCCAGGTGTCCGGATACAAAGGAGTGCTCCAAGCAGCGCAGGCCTGTATTAGAGTAAGTTAAGAAACTTGTAATTTAAAAAGAGCCCCTTAAGTTGTTAGGTAATTAAAAGACAGCAATCTGTTAATCCTATTTAAGTGTTTAGGTTACCAGTTCTAGTCGAGTTATCCAATTACCAAGTTTCACCAGAATCACCCGTAACAGAACTGTTTCGTTAGCTCGGTATTTCCAGCCAGGTGTGGCTAGGTTGCACGGCTACTGCACCGGTCGTTGTAAAGTGCTATACATTTACATGTGCTAGGCTACGTTAACGGGATTGTTGCGTAGTACGGCAATTTTGAAGGTTTCCATTGTGTGAGACAGTAACGTTTAAACGGGTTTAATATCTCGGGGATACGGAAGCTTAAAAGTGCCATCAAGATAAGTATATCTTTGCCCCATAAGTTGACAATTTTCAGCAAAATGTCTACATAACGAGATAATATCTCATCAGAAATCAGAAAAATGATCACTTGTTCAGTTGTGTTATCTAAACAACTCAACATTTTTCTGCAAAATGTTAACTTGTTTACTGGCTTCTTAGCGAGGAATTCAACATTTTTTGGAAGAATGTTCTTATAACAACTTGTCACATCCTGTCAATTGAACAATTTGCTGCAAAATGTTGACATGTTCACTTTCTTACTAACTGAACAATTGAACAATTTTCTGCAAAGTGTTTGAATGACAACTTATCATATCTTGCCATTTTAACAATTTTCTGCAAAATTTCTACTTGTTCACTTTTTTGTAAGTGAACAATTGAACAATTTTCTGAAAAATGTTGACTTGCTTACTGTCTTACTAAAAAAGCAATTGAACAATTTTCTGCAAAATGTTCGAATGACAACTTGTCATTTCTTTTCATTTCAACAATTTTCTGAAAAATGTCCACTTGTTCTCTTCCCAAACCAGAAATAGAAATTACAGCATGAGATAAGTTGTCATTTGAACATTTGGCAGAAAATTGATTAACTGTTCACTTAGAAAGATATGAACAAGATAACATTCTGCAGAAAATTGTTTAATTGTTCACATAAAAGGAAATGATCAAATCAACATTTTGCAGAAAATTGTTGAAATGACAGGGTGTAATAAGTTGTCATTTAAACATTTTGCAGAAAAATGTTTAATTGCTCATTCAGAAAAGAAGTGAACAAGTCAACATTTTGCAGAAAATTGTTGAGTTGAAAAGATACGATAAGTTGTCATTTGGACATTTTGCCGAAAATTGTTGAATTGCTCACTTAGTCAAAAAGTACACAAGTGGACATTTTGCAGCAAATTGTTGAAATGACAAGATATGCAAGTTGTCATTTGAACAATTTGCAGAAAATTGTGTAATTGTTTAAATAACATAACTAAACAATTGATCATTTTTCCGTTTTTTGTTGCTATATTTTCTTGTTATCTAGACATTTTGCAGAAAATTGTCAAGTTACGGGGCACAGATATTCTTATTTGGATGGCACTTTTAAGCTTCCGTACGGGGAAGGGTACGTTTGTCGTTGTGCTGTTTTAATGGTTTGCTGAGATACAAGCGGATGTTAAGTTAGGGATTTAAACAGTTCGGTCACAAGTAGTTTACCTTACCCTCTCGAGGAGTGCTATATAATGGTTACTAGAGCTTCCATTGTGAAATTCAGTTATTAAGTAACCCTTCAGTGTAATCTAAGTTGTAAATCCTAGGGTCTAGCAAATTACCAAAATTAGCTAGCCTGTCTTTTGTTTTCCCGCATATACCATGTTGGCCTCGTAAGTTAATCGTGAATCTCTTTTGCTCATTGTAACAACTACCCCTGGTAATATCATTAAGTGCCTGTGTAATTTAGCTTCTCGCTAGCGAGAACATTTACTCATGAGCGACTACTCATCTACTCATGAACAACTACTCATCTACTCATGAGCAACTACTCATTTACTCGTGAGCAACTACTCATCTACTCGTGAGCAACTACTCATTTACTCGTGAGCAACTGCTCATTTACTCGTGGGCAAACCGCTCATCTACTCATGATAACATCTACTCGTGAGTAACTGCTCATGAGAACATACTGGCTTACCCCCTAGGGCATCACTCTTAAACAGTTGTACAGTGTTTACTTCTATTAACTCCTTACGTATGTTTTGTAGAGAGACTTAACGGCTCATTTGCCCTTTTGAGCTACTCGTGAGAAACCTCACTGTATGTATAAGTAAGTAAAGCTGCTCACTCCGGAGTATTCAACGTCGTATCGTTGTTGTTATTATTGCCATTGAATAAAACGAGAGAAACTTAACAAAACTGCCTCTTCATCTTTGGACATATCTGTTCTACGCCGAACTTCTGTGTCGACCGACGGCGAGCGTTACAATATTTTAGTTGTCTCAGACAGAAAAAAATGCGGTGATTAATATTGCACTGTTTCAAATTTGATGTTTGTTGACCTTGAACATGCTCCTTGAGTTACAATGGGACCGATTTAAAACTAAACAACGAGCATGTAAAACTGCTGGTAAAACATCAGGGACACAAACAGCGTTTTTTAACACTATATCTTTGAATTTGGAAATGGTACTAAAATTATAACTTCATAGATAGGCCTATATCCCCTATTGAGAATAAATACCTGTAACCGTAGCCTACTTTTCTCTGGAATGTTACACCAGAAAAACTTAATGTTGCATTAGTACATTTCACCCTTTGTTTTCCATCCAGCATGTGTATGTATGTGTACAACAAACACAGAATCTAAAGTGTGACGTAGTGTGACGTATTTAATTCATGTGATATGCATGTACAGAAATAATTACATTTCTATTTCATTCATGAAAACATATCAAATTTAGAGATTCAACTTAAGGTTTACTTAAGCCAACCTTATATGACTCGAACCAACACCTGCTAATACTATTCAGTACTGGAAGTTCAATCTTATCATTTAACTCCTTATTCCTTCTCACTTGAGTTTAAGTAAGGCTTACATGCAGTAGTTCCCCAAGTCTAGGCTGACACTATCGAGGGAGATGTTTTCATGTCTTCAATCTGGTCGGTGAAATTGACTACGATCACAGCCTCTTTGAATATACATCGTCACTAGAAAAGCAAGGAGCTATTTCATTACTTTACTAACAAACACCTGATATGCACACTTTGAAGCAACCCTGAAGTCTGGCAGAAAGAATGTCACTGACGGTTGTTGTTATCCTATCCAAAAATAAAATTATTTCTCTTGTCAACAAAAAATAGTTCTGATGATTATGACCATGAAAGTGTTTGAAGTTTATTGAATAGCCAGGTGTATGAAACTACAGTGCAGCATCCAGTTTCCTTCGATGATTTAACTCATGCTTAGGTCATCATGGCCTAATTATAATTGCTATTTCTCTTCAAACGAAGAGAAAAATGAAGATGTCATGATTGTCCTGATTTTTGGTTTCGATGATAATTGTAACCTTTGCATTAAGTCCGACAAGTTCTAACTCCAAAAATGCAACACACTTGTTCAGTCCGACAAGCTGTCGGTAAAGACACATTTTAAATTCAGAAACAAAAAGCACACTTTTTAGTCCGAAAATGAAATACACGTTTTCCAATATTGAATTTTTTGGAAGGTCCCAAACCTTTGACTTTGTTGTCAATGACTTTTTACCGATTTTAACAATCTCTTTATTAACTCACCCGAAATATTGAATGATGCCACTTAACTATGACAAAATTTGGGAAGGTAAGAGAGTCACATGTGGATAGCAGTAAAACATGCAAATTTCCTGCTCTAGTTCACTTCGTGACAAGAAAGTTTTATGCAGTGACGACCTCGTCGATTTGAAGAGATCATCACTGCATAAAACAAAACGATGGAAAAACCAGAATACCTGTTACACTAATGGGTTTACATATGTGCCCAAAAATCTGAAGACAAAGAGGTCGCCAGGGCCCACTTTAGGCACTTTTCCCCTTGGTGAACTAGTCCCGCCGATGCAAGTTGTCCAATGGTGGTGTTGCAACCCCCCCCCCCCCCCCAAAAAAAAGGTTGCCCAAAATGGCGAATGGTGTACTTTACCTTTTCTTCAAAACGTTACGATATATAACATTTGACGCCTGTTTCACCCAATTTCTCGGGGTGTCAATTACCGTGCGGAGGTAACGCTCAAGCTGAACTCGATTTTCCTGAGAATCGAATGCACCTTCGTAGTTCTTAATATTTTTTTTTTCATTATTTGAAGTAAACAGTAAAGTGACCTTATTTCAGATCTTGACCGCTTATCAAGTAACCCCTAGGTTGCAAGTCCGATAATGTTGCCCTTTGGATATGTTAGTGATTTATTCCCTCCCCCACACTCCCATTCCACTACGTGTATTTTATTTTAGAACTGAAGACAAGAGGGTCAAACAGTGCAAACCTAGTAAACACAATATCTCAAGAAGGGAAGTTTGTACAGATTGCATTTTCAGTATGGGTGCATCTTATTGATCTTAAACATCTGTTTTTGTATGTAGACGTATCTCAATAATTTTTATGGAGGTCAAAGATCATCATTTGCGATCAACAGGAATCAAGTCAAGACAACCTTGTAAACATCTCAAAAAGGGAAGCTAGAACAGATTTGATATTTGGTATGCAGTGAAGCTTTGGGATTTGTCTTTTTGTGGTACGTATTTGCGCATGCTCAGATGGATACCTGCAGTATCGGTCATCAGTTCAGTAGATATGATTGGTCATCTCAATTGTTGATATGGTACATTACTGTTATATTGCTATAACCAAGTATATTATGCTTTCTCGCCTCATGCAGTATGTAATATTCATGAAAAAAATTCCTCATAATGAAATTCATCGAAACCACAATTCATTTGTGCATTATGGTAATGATTCTGTCTGAAGGTATGTGTGAACTTCTTAGCAATATCTTTTTTAAGTATTTGTTATCAATTTTTTTTTTTTCACCTTGGCCAATGCTAAATAGTGTCTCAATAACTATTATTACGCTGTTAATATCTGCCTTTCTCAGTAATTCTGCTACACTACATTCTTCAAATCAAACTTTATGTTAAAGATAATAGTTCTCCTTTAAATAAGAGTGACTATGTCATCATTTTGCCCTTACTTGTAACAGATGGAATAGCATATGGTTTCCGTAATACAATGTCTGCTGTACCCAGCAAAACAATATGCATTTCATTCCAATGTAAATCAACAGTATAAACTTTCTAAACTTCCAAACTTTCTAAATGGAGTAGTCATCAAATTTCACTGAGATGATTCAAGACTGACTTCAGCTACATGGCTATTTAAAAAAAAAATTCAACCCCTGAAAGCGTGGAGAACCCTTGTACTGCAGTCTGCACAAACGGTTGTTGGTTTAACTCACCAAAATCAAACGGCGACGTCATGAATCGCCTAATAACACATGACATCTCAAATGACATCTCAAACAGAGAGGAAACATGCATATAAATCCTTATTTGAAAGCACCTCAAAATTTTAACCAGCAATCCGGAGTTGTCAGGGAATTTATCTGGATATAGAACGTATCAGTCTCATAAACAGATGTGGTTACGATATTCCTAACCACATTTTCCATTTGTAATTTCATATGTACCGACTAAACTGTGATTGTAAATTCACCATGAAGTTTATATTGTTTTTCGGTCGAAGATTTCATTCCCTTTCTTAAAACAGGACTTATCTGTTTGTTGATTTATTTCTCCTCCACTTTGGTAGAAAGTTTATATAATATGCATAGTACGGTACATGACTAACTGATCCACAATGATAGATACTTCACTTTGAAAGTGTCGCAAGTAAGTAATTAACCGACCAGTATAAAGACAAATACCAGCATAATTGCAGGTATACCTGTCAGTCAGCTGTGAACTTTAAAATATTGTGATACGGAAGGTAGGGTCTCGGCCCCAGATTGTGATGATTCGATTATAATACTCCAAAAGTAACTGAAAAAGAGGGCCCCAAAATGAAAAAGGGGCATTAAAGCCCACTCCCAGCATCCCTAGACCCCGTCTGATCGGTCCATGAAAAGCCTGGAAACACTGGATGAAGCAGCACGATCAAGGCTGTCAGTTTGGCATTTTATCTGCCACAAGATGGTTATTTGGAGGTACTTTTCAGAGGTTTTGCCCTTAAACTTTGGCTTCTTTGAGAATGTGTTATTTGGCGTTGAAAGTCTTCTTCCATCCAAGTTAATCGATGGGGTAGTGGACAATTTAACAGGTTAAAGGAGGTGACATCTAAGACATTGCAGGTTAAATGTATTAAGCAGGACGCATCATTCATTATGATTGTTGTATCGTCTAAACTCATTTGATATGTAATACAGTTTTCTTAGATTGACCTTTTACTCATTAATTGTTAAAATGCAGACATGAGACCGTTATTTCAAGACTGTCTATATATATATATATATATATATATATATATATATATATATATATATATATATATATATATATATATATACACAGACAAAGAAATGTCGAAAAGATGCAACTGTATTTGGCCCAACACCAAGAAACCCTACTGTAGCATTTTATAACCCCGTGTAGCCCATTGTTCTTCCTTCTTTTTTTTCGTCCAGCGTGTGGCTACACAGGTTGGGGTTATATAGGCTTATACGTATGTACTGTAGCGTAAACCCCTATGTTCTACGGGGCTCTGACCTAGTTAATTTTGCAAACATCCGCCGAGCTGAGCGGTCCTGTTTTGGATTTGGGGTCAAACCGGGTGAAATTGTGTAATGTTTTACTTTATGACGTTTCCTCGGCTAATTTTTACGTAGAGGGAGTAGCGAGCGGGGACGAGATGCGATCTCATTGGTCGTAGCTCACTGTAGGCCTGGGAATGTTTAGTGTTTGTGATTGGTTGAAGCCTTACTGTAGTTAATGTGCAGACATATTCCTACCCTTCCTTATTTCCGGGGTATTTAATCAAGAGACCATTGTGAAATTAGTTAGTCGGTTGGTCGGGCCGTAATAGTTCTTCGGGTCGGGTGCGAAGTGCCGGAAACTAAGTCCAAAGAAAGGCTACTACGATCGGTGCTGTGCCCGACACCTGTGCCGCCCGAGACCTGCGGAGTGTTCAACACTTGTACTGCCCGAGACCTGCGCAGCGCAACCCCTGCGCAGCGCAATCCCTGCGCCGCGCAACCCCTTCGGTGCCCGACACCTGCGCTGCCCGACCCATGCGCCGCTCAACACTTGAGCCGCCCGACACCTGCGCTGCCCGACACCTGTGCAGTGCCCGATACCTGCGCCGTGCCCGACCGTCGCAACAGAGGCTATATACGGCAGTTGTAATGTATGAGGCTGAGTTCGACAATTGTATTAGTTCTTTCTATGTGTGCGCACCCCCTGCGCATGCGGTTTATTCTGTCTGTAAGTCCAACAACGAGAGTGAGATGCAATTATACTATTTGTAAAATTACACGATCTGTTTTCTGGTAATTTCTGAGTTCGTCTCTGTACCATCTCCCCCCCCCCCCCCTCTCTCTCACACCTTCCTTCATCCGAGCCGGACAAGACGTGTCCTCACCGACAGACTTTGGCGGCGTTACATTGGTGGCAGCGGTGGGATTCTAGTGCCTACCTGTCCATATGGACCGAGGAAAGATGTCCGGGGCGAACCCATTTGGAGAGGATGTACAGAAGGAGTCGGCTACATGGTCGCTTCCAGACGAGGACCTGCTTGGCGTAGATGAATTCGACACCCTGGTTGAGACAGTCAGACCGAGATCCTGTGGAGTGATAGAAGACGGTGGCAGCCCGGTTGACTTTCCAATGGGTCAGAGGGACGAAAGCGGCCACCCGACGGTGCCCAGATCGAATGCTGTAACCCAGGAGTTGGAGAGACGTCAGGGAGAAGATAAACATTATGCATATGCTGAGGAAGATGATGGTCAGCTTCAAGGGGACGTCGGTTTGCGCCCAGCAGTGAGACAACACTACGAATCCACCTACGGGGAGACCAGTGGATGGGGACTGCCCGAGAGGGACCGGTCATATCGTGGTGTAAGAGAAATACCACCAGACAGTTATAGGCGTGTTCCTGACATAGGCTGGGGACTGTTCCGAGGAGACCAAGTGGCCAATGGCATGAGAGAAGGGAACCAGTGGCGTGGAGAACCGAAAAACCAAAGGTTATCACAGGGAATCAGAGAAAATGACGATCTGGGGTGGATGAGGCCTCCGCAGTATAACCATAATACCAATTCTCCAGGTCACGGTTACACAAAAGTGTCAGCACCACCTTTTGATGGCTCAACACCATGGGAAGATTACATAATTCAGTTTGATTTGATTGCCGAACTGAATGGATGGGACGACAGAAGGAAGGCATTGCAGCTGGCGCCAAGTCTCAGGGGCGCAGCTCAATCCGTACTAGCTGACCTGGATGTGGCAAGGTGGAGGGGCTTTGGATCACTCACAGATGCACTGAAACAACGATTCGGGAGAGCTAACCAGGCGAAGTTGTTTAGAACGTTGCTGCGGACCAGGACCCGACAACAAGGGGAGAGCATTCCGGAGCTGGTTCACGATATACAGAGACTTCTCTCCCGTGCCTACCCTGATGCCTCCGCTGAAATGAGGGAAACAAGGGCCAAGGAGTTTTTCATCGATGCCCTAAGTGACAGCGACACCAGGTGGAAAGTGCACCAGCCTCGACCGAAGACCCTGGAAGGCGCCGTGAGCATCGCAGTCGAACTGGAAGCATTCACGCTGGCAGACCAAAAGAAACGTGCTCAGAAGAAGGTTGCAGTAAGAACTGTGTCCGAGAAAACCGAAGGACGGACGACAGAAGGTACGGTGGACGGGCTTAGCAAAATACTGGCGACGGCTATGACAGAGGGGTTTTCTGAACTCAGCAAACAGATTACCACGTTGCTGAAGGGAAACAACAAGAAAGCGTCAGGCGAGAACCAGCGGAGGCGGAAGTCCATTAAATGTTGGAACTGTGGAGAGATGGGCCATTTCAAGAGGGAGTGTCCTTCTCCATTGAAAGAGGTTAAAGGGGTAGACGAGAAAGCGGAGCAGGAAAACGAGAAGAAGTCGGTCTTGTAGGGCAAAAGTCGGCTGGTTCGCTTGAAACGCCCATTAGGTTACCACTGTTCAGGAGGAGGTTGCAGTCGGTGGGTGCGAGGGGTTTGCACGTGCAGGGAGAGCTGGAGGGTGTCGAAGTGGATATGCTTGTGGACACGGGGGCTGACCTGACGATAGTGCGAACAGGGTTCTTTGAGAAAATGTCTGGGGAGAAGGCATTGCAGCTCAAGAATGTTACTCTCGATATGGCTGTAGCAGACGGTAGACCACTTGCGTTCGCTGGATGTGGTAGGTTTCACCTGAAAGTGGGTAGCTTTGCCGTGGAGCATGAAATCTGGGTAGCGGACATTGATGTAGACGCACTTCTGGGTTACGCCTTTTTGCAGATGTATAACTGTATGATCGATGCTGGTAGGGGACAGCTGACTATCGGAGGTATTCAACAGAACAACATCACAAACGGAATTGATGGGTGTAGAGTTGTAATAGCCGAGACGGTAGTAATTCCTCCAGAGAGTGAGAAGATGGTATCAGCGAAGATTCCGGGAGCCGATGGAATTGTGGCATCTGCTGTAACTGAGTGTAACCAAAAGTTTGCGGAGAAGCATGGTCTCATGATTGCAAAAGTGCTGGTGGACTCTTCGAAGAAACTGGTACCGTTGAGACTTATGAACCCGTCGAACAGCCCCATTACGCTGTACAAAGGTACAGTTGTTGGCGAGTGTCATGAGGCAGAGCTGCTAGAAGAAAACCCGTCTGTGGCCTGTAGAGCCTTGGTAGGGAAGAGAAAAGAAGACATCGGATTAACTGCTGACGCTGTTGCACTAGATGAACATTTAGAAGAGCTTGCATGCCGGTGTTGTGATGAACTGAATGGGGTGCAGGACTATGAAGTCAGAAAACTCCTTGCAGAGAATGCCGATGTTTTTGCTAGGTCAAAAGAGGACTTAGGACGAACTGACCTGGTACAGCACCAGATTAACACGGGAGAGGCGAGACCGATCCGCCAGGCTCCACGAAGACTCCCGATGCATCGCAAGGGTAAGGCTCAGAAAGAAGTGGAGAGAATGCTAAGGCATGACATCATCGAACCGTCGTCGAGTGCTTGGGCCTCACCGGTTGTACTGGTGAAGAAGAAAGACGGCTCCACTAGGTTCTGCGTCGACTACAGAAAACTGGATAACGTTACCGAGAAGGATTCATACCCCCTGCCCCGAATTGATGACTCCCTAGACACTCTCTCAGGAGCACAGTGGTTTTCAACACTCGACCTTGCGAGTGGTTACTGGCAGGCCGAAGTTCAAGAAAGCGACCGTCCGAAAACTGCTTTTGTTACCGGAAGTGGTCTCTTCCAGTTTAAGGTTCTCCCTTTCGGACTTTGTAACGCCCCCGCGACGTTCGAGAGGCTTATGGAGCGGGTGTTAAAAGGATTGCAGTGGCAAACATGTTTGTTGTACCTTGATGACGTCATCGTGTACGGAGATTCCTTTGAGAAGGCACTAGAGAGACTAAGTAGTGTTTTTCAGAGACTGCGTGAGGCGAAATTGAAGTTAAATCCGAAAAAGTGCAACATCTTTCAAAGAAGAGTCAACTACCTGGGTCACATTCTCTCTAGCGAGGGAATCGCCCCGGACCCCGAAAAGATCCGGGCTGTGTTAGAGTGGCCTATACCCAGCTCCACTTCAGAGGTGCGTAGTTTTATCGGGTTGTGCTCCTACTATCGTCGGTTTGTTAAGGGATTTTCCCAGATTTGTGCGCCTTTGTTTCGACTTACGGAAAAAGACAGTAAATACAGATGGACTGAAGATTGTGAACTTGCTTTCAGAAAGTTAAAACATGTTTTAACATCAGCGCCTTTATTGGCCTATCCGGCAGAGAAGGGGATGTTTTTTTCTGAATTGCGACGCCAGTGATTTAGCAATAGGGTCCGTATTGTCACAAGTTTCTGAAGGCGCTACCCAAGAAAATGTCGTGGCCTATTTCAGCAAGGCATTGTCAAAGACCGAAAGAAACTATTGCGTAACACGCAAAGAGCTGCTGGCCGTTGTCTCATACATTAAACACTTTCATCATTATCTCTATGGAGCAAAGTTTTGCGTTATGACTGATCACAATGCTCTGAGGTGGATCACAAATTTTCGAAATCCCGAGGGACAGCTAGCCCGTTGGCTGGAGGCGCTTTCTATGTGCGACTTTGAAATAAGACACAGAGAGGGAAAACTGCATGGAAACGCCGACGCTCTATCAAGGAGGCCCTGCAATGACTGCAGACATTGTGATAGATCCGAAGTAAAGTATGCACTCTCTGAGACGCCAAAGATGTCGGGCGGGGAAGTAAAACACCCATTTATAATCCACGGAGTTGATGGCCAGGATTCTGTTAATGTAGCCCCAGAGAATGCTGGTACCGATTCACAAAGTCAACTCCCCTCGTGGTTTCACCGATGGACACCAGACGAGCTGAGACAGAAGCAACTCGAAGACAACGATATAGCACCCTTATTACTCTGGAAAGAAGTGCAGAAGTCACGACTGAATTGGGAACAAGTCACAACAAGTAGTCCCGCGTTAAAAAACTACTGGAGCCAATGGGATCGACTCCTTCTTAAAGAGGGAGTACTCTACCGTAGATTCGAGTCAGAAAAAGGGGAAAGTGAAATACACCAACTAGTTGTCCCGAAAAAGATGCAAGAAGAAGTACTGCAAAAGGCGCATAATCATAAACTGTCAGGGCATTTGATGTCAAAGAAGACTCTTAAACGTATCCGTGAACTGTATTACTGGAGTGGATATCGGAGTCACGTGGAAAAGTGGTGTAGGAGTTGTGATGCGTGCGCCTCGCGCAAAGGTCCGAGTAAGGAAGCTAACGCAAAACTAAAACAGTATGGCGCTGGACACGTACTACAATGTTGAGCAATGGTCATCATGGGACCACTTCCGGTGTCAAGTCGAGGTAACAGACATGTTCTTGTCATGGCCGACTATTTCACGAAGTGGACGGAGGCGTTTGCAATAGCCGACATGGAGGTGGAAACCATCGCTAGGGTACTAGTTGAGGAATTGGTATGTAGGTTCTGTGTTCCGGAAGAACTTCATACTGACCAGAGCCGACAGTTTGAATCTGATCTCTTTCAACACATGTGTCGACTGTTGGACATTAGAAAGACAAGAACGACGCCATTCCATCCTCAGTCCGACCGAATGGTGGAGAGGTTCAATCGTACCCTTGAAGACATGCTCTCCGTCGTTGTGAATGAAAACCAAAAAGACTGGGATACATGGCTCCCATACCTTATGATGGCCTATCGTTCAGCGGAGCATGAGAGTACTGGATTTTCGCCAGTCGAGGTAATGCTCGGAAGAATGGTCACCCTCCCTTTAAGTGCGGAACTCCCCAGCCTGCCAGAAGAGACAGACGCCCCGCAGAAACCAACCTCGAAATACGTGCTGGATTTGGAAAACACCCTACGACGAATACATGACATTGTTCGGGAGAAACTGAAACTTTCGAGCAACAAACAGAAACGATTTCATGACAGAGGCCCTCACAATCAACGACTGGAGAAGGGAGACTTCATATGGTTACTGAACACAAAGAGGAAGAAGGGAATTTCCCCAAAACTCCAGAGACGTTGGGAAGGACCTGGGAAAATTCTGAAGAAACTATCCGACGTAATCTACAGGGTGAAAATGAGCCCCCAGAAAAGGCCCCAAATAATTCACCACAACCGGTTGAAACTTTACACCGGAGACGACCCCCCTCTCTGGCTGCTGAAGGAGTCGAAAAAAGAAATACCGGAGAAAGACCCCGACCCGCTGTCGGAGTCGTCTGCTTGACTGAAAGGATGAAGAATTTTGTTTGTAAATATCAAGATCTAGAAAACGGTACCGGTAGTTGGAAAAGAAGGCTAGAAGAAGAAGAAAAAAAAGAAAGAAGACAAAACATCCTCCATCTGAACGAAAGAATCCAACATTCATTGTTTAAAAATAGGGAGGTCAACAACGTAACCTTCAGAGGGAAAAAAAAGTTTACGTAAGGGGCCATTGTTTAACTTAGTAGAAGACGATTCTGTGATAATTTGGTTATTTTGTCGTATCGTTGTCACATCTGTTGCTGCAACCGAAGAACACAAACCTGCTCCAATTCTAGACTGATCTGCTCAGTGACCTAGTTCTAGCAAAATGTCGAATTTTTACGAAGCCGATTTTAAATGCAAGGTGTGTAAGAGGAGCTACCCTAGCCTATCCGAGATGAAACGGCATTTCGAGGAAAAACACGGAGACGGGAAAAACTTGTTCAAGTGTTTGTCCTGCGATTATTCTTCTAACAAGAAGTCGGATGTGGCGCGACACACCACAAACCGGCATAAAGGACTCGATACCAGGAAGGTCAGTGTAAGGAACACGGACGAGGCACAAGCCACGGGACAGAGCACTTCCCACCGTGCATCCCCACCCAGGCGACAACGACGCCTACCGGACTGGCCGAGCATTGATGACGTTGTTGGCTTCCCCTGCAGTGTCAAGGATCTGGAGAGAAACGACTGTGAGGAAAAGCAAAGGTACACCCCACCTACACCGGAGTCGAGCCCCCTCAAGAGAAGTAACCGGAATGACGAAGGAAACGATGAAGTCACCAGAAAGGTCGTTCGAAAGGCCGTTTTAGACGCAGAACTCTCCAATCAGGAGGTTGAGGTTCAACATACAACTCCTAGGGAAAGAGTGTCAACTGTTGTTTTCCCCGATGGCCGTATACTCGTGACGGTGGACAAGTTTTGAACCCTGTACTATTAGTTATAGTTTCGCGTATTCGGTATGGATTGTAATCCGCACACGAACAATTTACCTAGCTTATTTTATTTCCTAGCGAAATGAAACGTTGTTTACTATGTTGTCACTACTTACCTGTGGAAAGAAACTTTATTTTCGCATACTTTACCTGTAGACAGAACCGTTGTTATTCCTGTACATTTTATCTGTGGAACACGGACGCTTTGTTATATGATTATACCGTTACTTTAATCTGAAGATGATGCAAAACACTGAGAACGCGGATCTGCTCTGAGCAAAGATTTACAACTTTGTGACCCTACTTCATATTCTTATGGAAATGTTTGATTTTCACATGTTAGTTAACGCATGTTGTTCGTATGTATGGACACATTATAATTTCTCAAGGAAGTGGGTTTTTATGTTTGTTGTAAAGTGAACACTTCATATTGCCTGTGTTAAACGTTTCCTGATTACGTTGTTATGTTTTTCTTATCGTAAGTTGCTTTTGATTTTATCTTTTTATTGTATATACTGCACATTATATTTCTTTAAGGGGTGAGATCTTGCTGTACGAGCGTAAAGCTGCCATGATAGATGTTGATACTTAAAAGTATTTGGTACACCAAGTATACTGAAGTTACTTGTTTTTTTGTTGTTTTTTTTTGCTGCTATCGTACCATTTTTCTGATTTTGAGGTAAATGCTAGGACGCATTTGTAGTTTGGGTACGGGAGGTGTAGCGTAAACCCCTATGTTCTACGGGGCTCTGACCTAGTTAATTTTGCAAACATCCGCCGAGCTGAGCGGTCCTGTTTTGGATTTGGGGTCAAACCGGGTGAGATTGTGTAATGTTTTACTTTATGACATTTCCTCGGCTAATGTTTACGTAGAGGGCGTAGCGAGCGGGGACGAGATGCGATCTCATTGGTCGTAGCTCACTGTAGGCCTGGGAATGTTTAGTGTTTGTGACTGGTTGAAGCCTTACTGTAGTTAACGTGAGGACATAGGCCTACCGTTCTTTATTTCAGGGGTATTTAATCAAGAAACCATTGTAAAATTAGTTAGGTAGTTACAGTCTAAGTTCTTCGGGTCGGGTGTGAAGTGCCGGAAACTAAGTCCAAAGAAAGGCTACTACGATCGGTGCTGTGCCCGACACCTGCGCCGCCCGAGACCTGCGGAGTGCTCAACACTTGCCCTGCCCGATCCCTGCGCCGCGCAACCCCTTCGGTGCCCGACACCTGCGCGGTGCCCAACCCCTGCGCCGCTCAACACTTGAGCCGCCCGACACCTGCGCTGCCCGACACCTGCGCGGTGCCCGACACCTGCGCAGTGCCCGACACCTGCGCTGCCCGATACCTGCGCCGTGCCCGACCGTCGCAACAGAGGCTATATACGGCAGTTGTAATGTATGAGGCTGAGTTCGACAATTGTATTAGTACTTTCTATGTGTGCGCACCCCCTGCGCATACGGTTTATTCTGTCTGTAAGTCCAACAACGAGAGTGAGATGAAATTATACTATTTGAAAACGTACACGATCTTTTTTCTGGTAATTTCTGAGTTCGTCTCTGTACCATCTCCCCCCCCCCCCTCTCTCACACCTTCCTTCATCCGAGCTGGACGAGACGTGTCCTCACCGACAGACTTTGGCGGCGTTACAGTACTTTGGAGTAAACTGAATGATCTTGCATTTCTTTGGAGTGACATTCTTCTATCCTATTGACAATTGCAATGGAAAACAGTTTAATGATCTAGCCTGCATGTGGTTTCTTTTTTGTAATCTCACAAAACAGTACCTGCCAGAGAAAGTTAAATCATAGCTCCATGGTCGTGTAGTCCTCTACATTGCACAGATACCATCTCATCCTAAAATGGGTGGGTGTGATTTTCTAAATGTGTGGGTGAAACAAAAATTGGAAATATCTCATAAATAAATACAGTCATTGTTTCATTCTGTGTATTGGTTGATATTGATGCACAATTTTTCAAGCGATCACCGTGTAGTAATGTCACGTCACCCATATTCTACAAGCTACACCTTACAAAGCACCCGGTCCCACCGACCGTTTACTCAGTGGTGTATGGTGGATATAGTTTTTTCTGGGTCGTGAGGATGGTTGATGGAGAATAATATCTACAAGGATAGGCATAATGTCGTTAGTTTCTTCAGAGACCACTGAACGATTATTACCCATCGACTATACAGGATGAGATTTCAATGCTATGGTAACAGGCTTCCTGTACACATTTTTTAAAAAGCCTTTAAAGCTTTTATCTACTTTACAACTGTACTTCAGAATAACATGATCTTATGTGGAGTTTACTTTGAGTGTATGTTTGTGTCAAGATTCCAAACTAGAAAGCGTACTTGTGCATTTTAACCAAATAGAGTAGTATCAAGGAGAAACTAAACCTCTTCATTTAGTGGAGTAAACAATAGATAAAAATGTCAATGACAAGAACTGGCTTCACAGTTGATTGTCACCTTACACTTCCTTACATTACTGCTTAGCTGATGTCTTAATTTAGCATATGAACAAAGGAAAAATATCTACAAAATCCCCTTGGTTTGTGATTTCAGTGTGCTCGGTATTGAAATGTTGTAAAAAGACTTTATGTTATAGTCGTACAAAGCATAAATTATATTACTTTATAGTAACGTGAAAATCGGCCTGTTTACTTCCTGTCTCTTCCCATCACGTACAAAGTTATTGTTAGTCGTATATTCTGAGCATGCTGGTTTCCACTTCCTGCCAAGTTTTTTCTGTGCAGTCTCTCTCTTACATCCTGGTAATTGTACAGAAAACATTAATTAGACGACACCACTGCTCTGTCATATTGTATAATCCTTGAAATATCACATGGACCGGTTACAGATATGGAACCCAGGTAACCCGGAAATTTAAATGTCTTGTCAATGGTCCCTCCTCTAGTCATCTGGGGGCTCTGTGACTGCACATTCGATCAATAACCTTCAGCTGAAAACCTATGGGGGTAAACAATCAGATCATCGAAGAGAGTGAAAGTGTACCTAAAGGCAGACATTCAAAAGTCTCAGAGCTTGAGAATGAATTCAAATGGTCCAACCCCCATATCTTCAAGTACATGACACTCATGAGGTGAGACAACATGTTTAAGCTTATTCAGTAAAATTTAAATGTTAGATTGCGCAATTATACGGTGGTACCATTCTTGAAATTCTTTCATGTTTTTGTATTTGGTTTTGCAAAATTCATTGTAACTTGTGTCATGAAATGTGAGGTGACTTCACTATACGAGTCCTCATCATACAACATGGATGAAAATATGACATTTTTCAATGGTTTGCACATTTTCTTTTATACAAATCAAAAAATTTTGAAATCACCGAAATATTGAAGTTAATACTTCGGTTTGAAAGTGACAAAGTCGCAATTAACTCTAACACCAATAACTGAGAAAAAGAGGGGAAATAAATCTGGCAAATGAGCACCTGGCAATGAATGATGAAATCTATAATAATGGAATAATTGAGCACTTAGAGAGGTAGGGCTCAAATGAACCATGATCCTGATAGGTAGCATAAAAGATGGGTGGTTCTTTTGTGTGTGTACGTCACAAATCTCTTGTTCTTTTCTCTATGTACAATTACTAATATACGAAAGCTTAAAAGTGCCATCAAGATAAGCATATCTTTTTCCCATAAGTTGACAATTTTCAGCGGGGAGACCGTCCCAAATTCCAAATGAGTCCCCGATTGGTATGGGTGATTTCATAAAAGGGTCCCCGATTGACACCAATGGTCAACGCACACATACTAGGGTCTGTTTGTCTGTTGTAAATGAGACATAAATAGAGTTTATCAATTGGCATGAAAAAAAATCTGTTGACCCAGATTGGACTAATGCCGGGTCACATATACGCAATTCAACAGGCGATTCACAAATCGGACGCATTGCCAGCGGACTTGAAATTGACAATCACCTTGAGGTATCTTGTCACAGGTAGGAGTTCCATTAATCAAGATTTTTTACATTTTTTTATTCTTTTGTATTCCTGTTTTCCCCCAGAGAACATTAGCAACTCGAGGAAAGGATAGTATCTAGGACACGTGACTAAAATGCTGGTTTTAGGGTGTTTGGTCGTTACACTCTATGACATATTTTGTTTTATTCTTCCTATATTCCTATTGTAAGCAGAAAGATAGTGATAAGTCATGCATAATCTGCCTATCCATCACTCAGTATGAGGAAATGGTTTGTGAAATTAATGACAAAAGTTACGCAAACAAGACACACACAGAAAAAAATGTTCCATGTTTTACATATTATTAGTACAAAAGCCACTTTAATAAAAAAAAATCATTGCAAACATTTCTGGCCATAAGAGATGTATTTCCAGACTTGCAGTTTGCATTTAGTGCGCCATACAAGTGCCTTTCTGATTTCATGAAGTATGTGCTGCAATTTACCAATCCCTGAAGGATAAATACTTTGATGTGAGTTTATCTTAAACATGTTTCTTTTCGATCAGGCATTTTGTCTAGTGTAAAGGTCTATGAGAACATACAGAAGTGATTCCATATTCCGTAAGTTGTTACCTAAGAAAGTAGCATTTACAGGGAAATGAGGCATGTGTTTTACAGATAATGATACTTGTAAAACCAATGTTTCTATGCACAGAATGATTACTTTAAATAAGAAGGTGGAAGGAGGCACGATGGCCTACCTTGCAAGAAATTAGTTTCTCACGGATACAAATTTAGTTATTTGTTGTCAAAGAATAATCTCTTCACCCAAACTTTCGAAATTCAAATGATACATCTTTTCAATTCTTCTTATGCATATAATGTTTCAAGGAGATGAATGTTTTGCAGATGTTGGAGCCTGAATGACTGAGGCTATTTCTTTGTATGCCATTATGAAGCAACTCTCAATAGTATTGTTAATTGAATCGCCTATTGAATCGCGTATATGTGACCCGGCCTTTAGCTGTATCTTGAAGATACGGAAGCCTGCAATGGACCTACGACAATATAAAATTAGCATAAGCTGTGTTTAAATTGCATTCAAACCTGTTGCAACTGATATTTAGTTTCATTAAAGTATTCAAATTGTAATTTCTCACAATCTGTGTTCATTTGGAATAATATATATAAGTAAATAAACTAAATTGATAATATCAAGACATTTGGACTATAGTTACGTATATCTCATTTCATTTCTTTTCTCACCTTCTCAATTGATGATTTTAGTTGAAGAATTGAACTTCTATTTGCGATATCGTTTGACAGACATCGTAATAAGTTTTCATTTCTGTGAATAAAATTACAAACACTTGAAAATGCGTTCTAAGTGTTGGAAGATATTAAATATGTACAGTCTGAATGCAGCATTAACACAAGTAGAATGGAACGCTCATAGCGTAACAGATATTCTACAGTACTCTTTCACTTTTATAGTAATGGAATCTATCAGTATTCTGTCTGTTAGACTAAATACTGACTAATTCATAAAAGCAGATTTTGTTTTACAGGACCCATTAGTCGGATGGAACAAGACTGACAAGGGAACACTCTGGCTAACAACCTATAATCGTTAAGAGTGTTGATAGTATCTAATAACAATGTTAGGCCTATGTAATTATATCTGGTAATTGTAATGTAATTGTACCTTAACTGTACTGTAAACTTCACAGCTGAAACGATTTAGCTGGCAATTTAGATCATAGCCAATGATACTAAAACAAGGATAAAACCGCACTGTAAGAAATCGCTGTAAATTGTACAGTACAATACTGTTTTCGCCTACAGTAACGTACTGTTTGTTTAGTCTACAGTAATTTACTGTAATCTGGAATATTTTTCTTCCTCACGAGCCGTGACTCCACTGAGTGGCTGGGTTACAGTAAATTACTGTAGTTTGGTCCGACTCCCACAATGCAATGCGGTAATTTTTGGACCGACAGATCGCGCGTCGTTCTGACAACACGGCGGTAACTCAAATAACCAGGATTCGTGTTGCAATTTCAGCTGGAATTCGCTTGATTCGCAGTGTTTTAAATTGGTATTTATAAACAGTTGTAAGAATACTGGTATTTAAATCTTTTTTAATAATATTGAGCTATACATTGACTGGCATTCTCTGTAAATGTATGGTTTAAAACTACAAACAGCGACGGTCAGCCTACTTAGGCTTACACCTAACGCGTTATAATGGTCTAAAGTTAAATAGTGTAGAAGCTATGCTACTGACACTGTACTAATGTACTAGTAGTAGTAACGTTGGTACTAGTAATACGTTAGACTACTGTAGTACTTGTGCACAATACTAACGTTATAGCAACACAAAGCTGTTGTTAATTACATCAGTACTCTTTCATTAACAACTGACAGTGTCAACGTCAACAGTGCTCGCACTTAAGTTATTGACTAGAGCCTATCTTAGGCCAAGTTAGGTCTAGCCTTAGAACTTAGAAGACAGATGTCCTATAATATTATTGTGCAGTGTGTAGCCCCCCCCCCAAAAAAAAAAAAAATCCAAGAAAACATTCACAAGAAGTCAAACATTTTCACTAAATATCTACCCTCCGGCTAGGCCGTTTGAATTGGTTGTTTATTCAGTGACACCAGCCAAGGGCCTAGCATAAGCTAGGTAATTTCTGAGTCATTTTTGTATCACTGTTGCTAGGTTTGTCCAGACTAGGCCTAAGTTACCCTTCTAAACAAATGTATCACGGCCATGGGCCCCAAAAATGTGTGTAACTAGAGTAGGCCAAGGCTTTATTATACTCTCAAACTTGTATAGACCTAGGCTAAAAACATATATCACCAACTTGGCCTAGGCCTAATGTTAGACCTTAGCTAGCATTCAAAATAGGGATTACATTATCAGATAAACAAAAAAATAAGTAATTCGCCCTCACCGCCTCATACTCTGAAAAACCCAGGGGAAACCCTGCACTGTTCATGAAAAAACTGGAAGCTAGGATCTGTGAACATAAGTTTTCTTTTTCTATAGAGGCTAAATGCAATATTTCTAAAAATCTTTTCATTTTTCTATCCTTATACAGGTAGCTCACTTTTAACTGTGTCAAAATTTCTTTTCACTTTGGATGGCCATATCGTGAGTGAGAGGTGTGGATCTTTTGTGAAAGGCCTCGCTCTCCTGTTTGCCAGTTTCTACGTATGCAGCATAGAATATCAAGTAGAAGTTGCCACAACCCTGGGGTTTGTGCAGCGGTGCGTATTTTATTCTTACTGTGTGCAATAATGCAAACAGCCAAACAAAAAGCTTCTGCAACTTCAGATTACCACTGTGGATGTAATGTGCCCTAACTGAACTTGATGAATGGTGATCTATCATTTAAATTTTTTCAGCAAATCCATCTTTGTATAAGTACTCAACACAAATAGAGAATGTCAAGTTGATTGGTTAGCTCTGGAGTCTGGACTAATACTTGCTTGAAGTTCAGATAAACACTGGCCATGAAAATAAAGGGAGATCATAGAGTGGACACCAGCTTATGCTGGGAATAGGCTAAAAGGAGGAATTTAGAGAAGTTTTTAACCTAAAGTAAAATCCTAAAAACCAATCGATGATTACTTAACCATGTTGATGGAAAACCAAATTTTAAGGAGTTCAAGTCATCAGCAACTGACAACAGCAAAATGAACAATTGTGAGGTCATGAAATCTGCATTGGGTTGTGGAATAAGGGCTTTATAATTGGTACAGTCCTAAGCAAAAGAATGAATACTATTGAAGGTAGATCAAGCAAATCATGAATGAAAATGAGAGTGTTACAGAAAACATTTGAAAAAAAATATCTTTGTAGGTTAAAGAGACTTGCCAGAGATAAAATTCAATAAGTTAAAAAATGCAGAATTTTTTTCTCTCTTTAGAGGTGAAAACCGCATCTCAACAGCTTGTATTGTTTGGAAGATACTTATTTTCAAAGAAATGCAATTTTTACTCACAATGAAGTGCATTATGGGAAATCTGTGATGTCACTGTGGCACATTAATTTGACATTGAAGTGAATTTCTTTATTGGTGCGACTATACAGTAGGGAATACTTAGCAACATTGTTATGCCCTACATATGGTGTAGATTTGTGCTAAATCTGCATGGAAACATGCATATTCAAATATTCTAATGGTATCAAATTTCAAGGACAAACAGGAGTACAGGACATTAAATTATATAAAAAGAAAAAAGGAATTTGAGGCGATGTGCCCACTTCACATAACATTCTGTGACCTTGATGAGAACTAGAGGTATTTTTTGACAAAAATAAGTACTCTTTAATATGAGATATCTCGAGTTAGGAAGGTAGTATTGCTATGGGATTTAAAGGGCGTGAACTGGAATGTTTTTCTCTTCTACATAAGACCCTTGTGAAATGACACTGGAAGCTGCCTTTAAAAGGTAAGGAGTTACACAATAGTGTATTACAGTATCTTTATGGTTTTTAAATGGGAGACCATTGAAATCTGTCTGATCATCTCATCCAACTCACAAAGAAAGTATCTTGTCAGTCTGTATTTTTCAGTCTTGAATTGTTCTATACCAAACGAACCAAAACATCTCCATTACATGTCTATAACTAAACCCATTAGTGAAGGATGATCTAGTGTGATTGTTGGCATATCAAAATCAGGAACTGTGGGGTTTACAGTAGCTCAGTGGATCGGAGATGCTTTGCACCAGCGAGGCCTGTGTTTGATTCATCTTCCAGCTTTTCCAGAAGTGGCTGTATTTGCAGTGGCGAAAGGCCTTGCTGTGATGTTGAGCAGTGATCTTGTGAAGTTTCTAGGGGGTGGATCATAATGGGGTGTTAAAATAAGTCTGCCGTGTGGCTGCAAACAGTTACGTTGTACCAACTAATGGCTTCAACTCCTCTGGGCATTGAGAAAGTGGTCTGGAGTTCACTTATGTTCTTTGGATAGGGTTGTTGAATGGCTGTCATTAAAGCAGGATGGGATTGGTTTCTTCTCTGCCACTTCATCATCTAAGCACTAGTCGAAAGCTCACATGATTAAACTTGGGCAGGGGCTCTCGATATAAGCCTTTTGAGGCTCCCTGAGGTGGTAGCATTCAAATAAAATAAAATTAAACACAATTGTTTCATCATGGATAAACGATTATTCTTATCTAAAACATATTTCACTTTCTTGTTCTATCATTCTCAGGTGCTTTGTGTGTATTAATCCAGAAAATGGTACCAAATGCACTTAAAAGCAAAGGATCAACAAGAAGTCTGGTTAAGAGGTCCAGCGGAAGAACGAGTGTGTCAATTCACGCGTCACCTCATTTGTGAAAGATCTGGCTGACTTTGAATGGATAAGTAGTTGAGCTGTTCTCATGGTTCTAATGGTGATCAAACAAGTTTGGTTTATATTTCCCAAGTCTTTGAGTCCAGGGCATCTTCCCTGCATACCTTTATGCACAACTTTCTTCAAATGATCAGATGTATGGTATCACAACAGTTTGATGTAGACTTTGCTGTGTGTTAATTGTAGACAACTTCATGCTAGACCAACCTTAACTTACTGTTAGAAAATTCTTAAAAACAAATAAAAACCTTGCAAAATAACATCTGAGTCTTACAAAGGAGTGTGGAATAAAAGTGATAAAACTACCACACCATACGGTGCCTATAAACTTTGGTGGTAAGGTAATTACTTTATAAGCCAATCAAACTAATCTTCTGTTCATCACTTCAATACTTTAATCATTTTGATATAATATATACAAATTTCTACAATTGCCCAGTGTAGGGAATCTGTAGATGGACTGAGTAGAATAATTACCTTTAGGTAAAGGACTATATCTGGTATGTTCAGTGAAATTTTCATTAACTGTAGTAATAAGAAGGAAACAAAAGTAAGATCATTTTAAGCCTAACTAACTTGAAGCATAATTAACTTGAATTGCTTTGTATATTACTTTAATTCTTGCTAAAAAGAAATGACATTGGTCTTTGGAAACACACATGTTTAGGATAGCAAAGGTATAAATATGCATTAATGTGTGGCTGGGTATAATGGTTGTTCACACGTTCCTACTACCTCTGGTACGGTGAATTTGTTGACTATAACACTAATGTGCATCACTTCCAGGAATGTCAGTCAATAGTGGCTCTGGGGTAGGATATTTTACCAAACCTCTTCGAACAGAGTGAGGTATTTGATGGAAGGTGTGTCAATGTACACATATTCTTAACTCACATGGAGACAAATGACTCATATTGTAAAGTCTTCCAATTGATCAATGTTTGTTTTCATTCAGCTAGGAAACAAATTTTTGTAATTGTATTTTTATTTGTTTTATTTGTATTCTTTGCAAGTGATATGACATTCCACATCTTGTTTTATGGTTGCTGCATGATAGTGTTGTCATCTAACTTGATTTGATGCTCAGTGAAAAGATTAACAAATTAGAACAACTTCCAATAGGTAGTAAAAGTGTAAGAACGTTGCCGACTATTAATTGCTTAGAATGTAGGATTTGCATGAATGATAATTTTTGGTCATGTGCTGTAGGGAATAGACCGCAGGAAAAACAATCCAGTGACCCTAACTAACTAAAAGATAATGGAATACACAGTTTATTCAACTATATCTCTATCAAATCCTTTCTGCAAGCCTCTGCAGTTAATTTGGTGCTCACACCAATAGTTCTGATTAAATACAGAGGATGTGCTCACACTTCTCCATTCTTATTAAGAGTAAAGTTGATGACATTGTTCCTGTTCTGACCAAAGTTATGAACATGTCTTTTCATTTTCTGCAGCCGTTAGTAAGGCGACCTCCACGCACAAAATAACTAAGAAAAATAATAGGAAGATCCAAGTGCCAATCCCACCTTGAATAGCCAGAGACTGAAAGATAAATGTTTAACAGCATGCCACCAGCTAAGGTTGAACATCCACTTCCATTAACCAAACTGATAATGGGGTATTAATATCATGTCACACCCCAGAAAAAAACATCACTTAGTGGCACATATATATATTTACATCTTTCATCACACGGCTTCTTACCATTGTTTACCTCTGTAGCTGAAGAACTGTAGACTAATAGCAAATTTAACATTTCAAATTTACTTAAGTTTGCATCTGTTGGTCAACAACTTAGGAAAAATGAACCGTCATCTCCAGAATACAAGTTATTGAAAGGATCACAGTGCTGTTATCACTAAAGTTTATTCAAATATTCTGGTGTTAATGTATGATTTTATGAGTAATGCACAGTTTAAGTGCTGCCTTTCACAGTGTTGACTGTAGTAATTTGCAAGGTTCATTTTACAACAAATTAAATATAGATAACTTTCAGATGGGACATGTGTCCATTGTATGAGGTAAAGGCTTCTCCTTTCCAGGCCATCAGGCACATTGTGCTGAACTCTGGTTTCCTTGCAGATAAGTGTAGGCATCAGTCCAACATAGAAAGCTCCTACCTGAAGCTAGAACCGGTTTGCATTGGGTAGGGTTTAGCAAACTGATTTAAAATGATTGTGCTCAGTTACACAATGCAATAATAAGAATATGTATTTTGCATATATTTAGGTCTATTTGCAGGTATATGATGCATATTTAAGCTTTCAATTAGGCTTACTTATCAATAAAATCATTTGCAGTTATATGCTTTATGTATGTTTTCTGGCAATTTGAGCACATGTTCTAATGAAGTGTATTTTTTTATTCCTTTTCAGAGGCAAAGGAAATTTTTCAGTTGTGATGCTGTGTGTGATGCTGCTCATAAACACAGTATTGTACGGAGGGTAATAGTGAGTTACCTCATACTTGGCTTGTAGATGACCCATATAAAGTAGATGATCCCTCTTGTTTTTGGTGGGGTCAAAGGTTTTTTGGGGTTTACAGGTCAAAGTTAAAAAACTTGTAAACACAATATCTCAAGAAGTGTAAAGTGAGTGTTCTCATACTCTTCATGTCAATAACCCATTTTGAGTGGATAATTCATAGTGTTTTTGGAGGTCAAAGGTGATTTGGAGGCACCAGAGGTAAAGATCAAAAACTTTGTATACCCAATATCCCAAGAAGAGAAACTAATGAATCACACATTTCTTATATCAAGCAGAAATGATGGTTTTATCTTTTAGTAGTTGGAATCTATAATGTCCAAAATTACATGCAAGAAAGCTGCAACTTAAACATGTTAATATGATACAAAATATGTATCCCATGTGAAAAGTAGATGCTCAACCAAATGGTGTAGCCACTTGGTACTTGGTATGACCCTTACTATAGAAGACATGGCAGAAGCAATGACCCATGTGACTAATTGTTTGGTATGCACTGTCTACAAGACATCTGCTTGGCTGTTTGTATTGTATTGATAATACACTTTGTTAAGATTAGAGATTAGGCTATAGGAAAACTGCAGATCATCCCAGAAAAGTTCTTTTAAACCTGTTTATCAACCCACTGCTTCTGGTGCATGAGATATCTTCCACAATATAATTACTGTAATTTCTGGTTTCCATTTAAAAAATGAAAATGATCTCTTTCGGGCTCAAGCATCACCTGTGGCAGTCTGAAATAATGAATAGATAACTGAGATTCTGGGATTCAAACTGCCGACCTCAGAAATATCCATTTAAGATTTCCAGGCATGGATAAGTTATTTCCTTGATGTGAATACCACCACAAATATATATATATATATATATATATATATATGTATGACAATGGTTACTATTAGTTTGTTTATCTTATTCTATTTACTTTTAAAACAGTTTTAAGTGAGAAACATATCAATAAAGAAAATTTAAGAAAGGACATTTTCAAGCTTTATCGTTTTTTTCAGGAGCATGTTTCCATGTTCTGTTTTCATCAACAGCAAGAGTGAGATTGAAATATTGACCCTGGTAGCCCAATTCATTAATTTATTTTAAACATAGCTGGTCAGAAGACTGGTCCAACTCATTATCAACAGCTGGCACTTTTCAGTCTTCAGGAGACAGAACTTTTCTTTACAGGACGTCAACTGAAAATGGGAGCTTACCTTGCTTGGCAGATGCAAATCCTACCCAATTTTTCCCTGATCTAGCCCTGATCTAGTCCTAGTATGTGGGACATTCAACGAGATTGCAATAGGTACCATTTGATAGCCTCTGGTATAGCCGATACGGGAACTGAACTCACGAGCTGCCATCCCTGACAATCATGCAACTGAATTGTCAATCTGCAATGATAATTCCTCAATGACAATGTTTTCAATCGATTCAGACTGTGGGAAAATTACAGTATTTTACTGTGTATACTTAGAATGAAAAATCAAACAGTGAGAAAAAGTTTTTATTTTTTTCTAAGAAGATTTTAGACAAGAAATTACCATGTAGGTAGGCCACTTGCCTTAATAAATCTGTATTATTCTGTTGACCTTCGACTTGTAGAATGTAACTTGAGTTGCTTTTCCATGTTTCCTTCCCCCTTTGGAATGGAGTGGAACCTAAACATTGGAAGCGAGAAAGTTACTAGCTTTAATTCACCACAGTGTTTAAAGCAACGGAAACGGTTGACTCGTAGGCTATGCACATGTTGAAATAATAAAATTGAAATGCTGTTTTAGAAAATGAGTCTCAAATCAAAGATAGTACTGTGAATATTTTTTTTATATTTTTGTAGAGGTTAACAAAGTTGATGAAGTAAAAAAATGGTCAGTAGTCTTGAAAGATTTTCTGTAAAAGTCCCACTAAGTCAAAATAAAGTTTGGAGTGTATGCTGACTGACTTGTACGTTTAAGTACTTTTAAGTTGACACACATGTAGATATTTTCAGATTTGGCAGTTATTACTAGTTCATCTCTTAATTTGGTACACTAACCTGTAGAGACACATCGTGACACGAATGTAATACAATTTTTAAGATATATGATTGAAAGTTAGATACATAGCATTACGGCTAGTCAAAGCAGTGAAGGGGTTTCCTCTCTTTGTTGGTTGGTATCTTTAAAATACACCTAGCTATTCGAACCTTACACCTAACAGCAGCGACTGGTTTTTACCGTTTGTCATAATTTCCCAAATAACCACAGCCGTAGACCAAACGTCACTTTCCTGAGTATATTCATTCCGTTGCAGAGATTCTGCCGGGAGCTGAATTTCTTCTTCTCCGGTCTATAAATAGGTTTAAAAATTTAACTTTGTTTCAGTACAAATTAAGTAGTGAGAGCACTCTTAAACTAAAACCCACTAAGAGAAAAACTAAGGTATAAGGTTACCAGTCTTCGATTTACCTTTGATTTTATACTACGAATAATCAATTCTGCATCCTCAGGCAGACAAAAGTAGTACAATTTACAAATTCCTGCGTTGCTGATGATGATTTTACTTCTTGATAGTCCAGGGTGGACAAACTGAAAAAAAAAAAGAAGTATGTAATTGGCAACAATCATTAAACAATTTATGTGGGATGTGCATCTTTGGAACAGGATAATAAATGCTGTCTGGACCGCATTCACATCCATGTTGGAGTCATGTCGGCTTGGGGAAGGGTCTAAAGGGAATATGGGAAATGTTTGCATTTTCAAGGGTTCTAGATCCAAAATGGGGAGGGAATTCCATCTTTTCTCCCTGTATTTGTATTAACAAAAGCAGGAAATTTTATTGAAAATCTCCCCCCCCCCCTCCTCATGACTATGTGGATGCATTCTATTGGAAGCTATCTTTTATTGTTGTTAAATATCATCATTCGTCGTCATTAGTGACAGCTGCTCAGAGAGCAATGTAACTGATCCTGATAACCTTGGATATTTATGAAGCAGAGTGAAACATTACTATTACCCCGAATGAATGTATTAGCTCCATGCCTCTGAGGAGGTCTATTGTCGAATTCCGCGCCATGACATCTGACCAAAACATTCCATGGCAACCAGAATTCATAAAAGATTTGAGAGTTTGACCGACGACGTGTTCTTGTAGGAGGTAAATTTGACCTAATAGTGAAGGAAAAAGACGAAAAAAAAAATGGAGACTGGATAATTTTTAAAAAGATACCGGTATTTAATGTTATACTTTTGAGGCCTGCGTGTCCCATTCAATTAAGTACTTTATCGAGAATATATATATATAACCCGTCACAGTGGACCCCCACCCGTAGAACGTAACCCCCACATTGATGCCTACGTCAATCAAGTTAGGGGTCATCTTGAAAACTTCCTCCAATCCACCAAACGCCATGACCCTGACAACCTCTCCTTACATGAGCATAAAGCTCTCCGTGACCTGAGAAACAACGACGACATCGTCATACGACAGGCGGACAAAGGAGGTGCAATCACCATTCTCGATCGGGACGTCTATGTAAGGGAAGCGAACACCCCACTTAGCAACAAGGATTTTTATAAACAGATTGACAGCGACCCTACGGAGACATATCACAAGGAACTATTATCATTAGTTAAACATTTTGATAACGCTGAAACCCGGGAACTTGTCTTGTCACTCATCCCCCCTCTCCCCCAGGCGGGCACCTTCTATACTATCCCGACACTCCATAAATTAAATTATCTAAACACATCGAAAGCCACGAACTACAATTGGCCAATTTTAAGGACAAGGACTTGGTGTCTGCTGCTAAAGCACTTTCCATAGTCCCACCCGGCAGACCAATCATATCTGGGAAGGGAACACTCAGAGAAAATATATCAGGATTCATTGACTCCTTACTTCAACGTCTCATGCATCACATACCCAGCTATATACGGGACACCACGGATTTTCTGAACAAATTGGCTACCATCGGAACCGTCCCTGACAACAGTCTTTTGGTAACCATGGACGTAACGTCATTATATACCAGTATCCCACATGACGAAGGAGTGAGGGCCTGCAGGCAATTCTTGGACTCTTTTCATGTAACGAACATCCCTACGGAATTGATATGTTCCTTAATTTCGTTCATATTGACTCACAATAACTTTGTTTTTAATGATAAGTGTTATGTACAAGTGAGTGGGACGGCCATGGGGACCCTCATGGCACCATGCTTTGCCAACCTCTTCATGGCTTTAATTGAAACTAAGTTCATCGACAAGAGCAATTTCAAACCCCTATTTTATTCCCGTTTCATCGATGACATATTTTTAGTCTGGACTCATGGCCGTCCCGCTCTCGACAACTTCATACATGAAGCAAACTCCACCCATCACTCTATCAAGTTCACAGTTGAAATTTCAACCGAGAAAGTTCCATTCCTGGATGTTATGGTAAGCCTTACGCAATCAGGCCTTAAAACTTCCCTTTACAGGAAGTCCACAGATAGGCCCACCTACCTTAATTACAACAGCTTCCACCCTCCCCACATTAAAAGATCTATAGTTTTCAGCCAATTGCTCAGGTTTAAGCGTATCTGTTCTGACGATGCCGATTAAGAGAAAGCTGTGAGACATTTCGTTCAGTCACTATTGGACTGCGGGTACCCCTACAAACTAATTTCTAGAGAAATTAATCGAGCCTCCCGCATACCCCGCGATTCAGCGTTAAGCCAGAAAAGGATGGACTTAGCGGCACAGAACGAACGCATTTCATTCGTAACCCGTTTTAACCCTTCTACCACCCCTTTTCTACACAAATAAGAAATGCGATTAGAAGCTCCTAAAAAACAACCCATCCCTTCCTCTATCCTTCTCATGCCCCCCTGTTCTTGCCAAGAAACAACCGCCTAATTTACATCGGTTGCTTGTCCGGACCAAACCCAGTCCTCCCCCGGGGAATATACCCTGCCGTAGACGCCGATGCCAAATCTGCGACCATTTTGACATAAATCTATTAGTTGAATTCCAAAACCGAGCCAAACTTTATCGGTCAAAGCAGGCTGTAGCACCCCCAATGTTGTGTATATACTGTATTGCTCTAAGTGCCCGGGACTATTTATGTCGGTGAGACTGCGAATCGGTTCAGAACCCGATTCAACAACCATAAGCATAATATCAGAGATAATCCTCCCAGCTTTCCAGTCGCGTCTCACTTCAACGCCCACAATCATTCTCCTGGAGATCTCCGTTGTATTATCGTTAAAGACAAGTTCCCAGATTCTGAAAGCAGAAAACTACACGAACAACAGTTAATTTTAAAGCTTAATTCCCATGTAACTGGTCTTAACAAAGATATAGCTTTCTTATCCCACTACTCTGTCACTAAGCAAGTCCCTTCTACACTGTAAGTTTACGTATCATTCTTACGAAGACCTCAGGGCAGTTTGAAACGTTAAATACACGTTTATGCAACTGCTATTACTTGTTGGAGTTTAGTGTTATCATTTATTTTTGCTTTATATATATATATATAGATAGATGGATAATATTACCAAATGGTCTGCGTAGCACAAGACTTGAAATTAAGAAAACACAGGATACCAGTGCTTTAAAAGTAACCATATCTAATGGCAAAACACTCCAAAAATGCGACATGTTTCGCAAGCATCATCAGCTACAACAAGAAGGAATGGTAATACAGTCTACAACAAGCCAGATAGAATATAGCACTGAAAACGCTTAGTTAAATAGAGTGAATGAGGGACATTCTCTCAGTTTGTTAAGACTAGGGTTTTGCCAGCTGATGTGAAGGCTTTCTTTAATCTTAAGCTGAAGCTTAGGATGAGCTGAATCAAGGATTGTGAAAGAGTTGTGATCACTTTTGCCTTTGCAAGTAGCAGATTTGTTAAGGTGTTTGTAAATATGGGAGTTTTTATCAGTGAAAAGATGCTCATGTATTCTTGTAGCCAGGTGTCTATGGGTTTCCCCTATGTAACAAGCCTTACAACTTGTACAAGTGAATTTGTAGACTACATGAGACTTAAGGCTTTGGGGGATTATGTCTTTGTTAACAAATACATTGCGTACATTAAAGGACACGAAAACCAATTTAACGTCAACATTTGAACAATATGTCTTAATCAAATCTCTCACTTTTAACTGAACCACACCAGCATAATCACCAATGTAAGGAAGCTTATAGTATCTAGTGGTGGTGGAAGAGTGCTTTGGGGGACTGTCTTGCGCTAAAGCGTTATCTAAGTACAATTTTCCAATTTTATCAATTATATGTAAAGGAAACTGATTTCTTCCAAGGGTATGCCGGAGTTCTTTAAGATCTACATCAAAACCTTTCCAAGTATTATTAATCTTGTACAATCTATCAACCAAGGTCTTAACAAGACCGATTTTAGACGAAAACGGAATGACACTACAAAAGTTGGTAAACAACCTGTGCACGTAGGTTTGTGATAAACTGAGGTGTGACAATATTCATTATTACTGATAAAAAACATCCAAAAATGGTAATTAGTTACCTTGTTGTTTTTCCATCGTAAACTTTATACTAGGGTGCAAGGAATTAATGAATAGAAAAAAGTCATTAGCTTCGGACTAATTCCTAAAAAGGCAAAAAATATCATCAACATATCTCCTGTAGTAAGAAGGTTTGCAAGGAGCAGACGAATCATTCAAAAATAGTTTTTGTTAGCTGTGCTTGCGAAACATGTCGTATTTTTGGAGTGTTTTTGCCATTAAATATGGTTATTTTTAAAGCAGTGTATCCTGTGTTTTCTTTATATATATATATATATATATATATATATATATATATATATATATATATATATATATATATATATATATATATATATATATATATATATATATATATATATATATGTATAAATTTGTGTGTGTGTGTTCAGTTTATCTATGAGATATCGTTTAATTTTATTCATATCACCTCCATCGATGTACAGTCCTTCTGTCCTTACGAGGTTTTCAGCATTTTCAGGAAGTTCTAGAAGTCGTCTCACAAGGTTACTCCAATGTAAACATCCTTTTGTACAAAAAATGATAATGCTGTTCAAGTAGTAATAGGTATGTTTGAAATGAGTTGACGTACTGTACGAAAGAATGGAATTCATATAGGGCTCTGGTTGGAATTCCGTTTTAGCCCAAATATTCTGTTAGCAATATTTAATTGTATTTTCCAGAACCACTTTTTCAGCGTATTATCCTTTTCAGATTTGAAAGTACCAGAAAGAAGAAACGATTTTCATGACAAATGACAAGAATACTTAATTATAAAAAAAGGGGCAATTAACTACATTAGAGATGATTTTGCATTTCGCTATTGTCAAGGTGATGATAATGATTACATTGCGAACATCCTAAAGTTTTGTCTGAAGTGAATAGGTACGTACTTTATTCTAAAAGCTTCAAGTAAAAGTAAACAGTAAATTTAACAACGATCAAACTTTAAGAGTCCTCCAAGATTACTGAGGAAAATCTCTCACTTAGTCTCCACCTCGGCTGACGAAAATACCCAACTCTGTTATAATTTTACATCGATTTTAATTGCATATGTTTAAAGTTTTAGTTTGAATCACTAACAGAAAAGAATAGGATCAGAATGCAGGCAAGATTTCATAAGCATGTTGTGTTGAACAGTCTAAGTAAATAGGTTCGCTGTCTAGCTTAGTGTGTCTGATTGATGTAAAGGAAAGTTGTGTCAGTGTTTTAAGGACTGCATATTCTGAAATGTTACTTTTCATGATATGAATAGTCATGAGCAACGTACTTTACTCAGCCAATCCTCACAAGATATCATCATACATGTTTATCCCTTCTAGAGTGGTACCTACCCTGGCCATTACGGTATATATAGCTATCACGTCTGTGTCTTTTCTATCATTTTTTTCCTTTTTTATCATGCAGAAAAGGTCTTCTCAAGGTATGATTTTAGCGCATTACAGAAATTCTGTAAGGATTAGGTGCATTACTTACTGCAGTACTGTATTATGAGTGTATGAATGGTATGCGGCTGTAACTTATTACGTAAGCAGTCAAGGAGCGGTATTTCAGAGATACGAAAACATTGCCATGTACATGCACGGGTTTTTATTTCCCACAGCAACTGTTCTGCAGCCATGACACACCTCATGTTCTTCTTTTCTGTTGTCTGAGAGACGTCTTCTGCCTTCGTTATTTAATGGCTTACTATAGAATACAAGTAACCAAGATTCAATGATCGTCTCCTGTTATTATTCTGTGCCTCAAACAACTCTTCTCTTCATCGAACATGTGAAGAAAAATGACATTGGCCTGTTCCTAGATAACATGCAAATTACAAAGGCTATTGGTAGAATGAGGACTCTAACCTGATTGTGTAGTGACTACCACGCATTTAGTACGATTGTCATTGCATGTAAGTGTTCCTGTCCATCTTTTGTACGTGTCTCCGAACTTCAGATTAGTGACGAGGCAGACGTTATGTAGTTGGAACATTCGGCTCTTGCCTCCTTCCACAACTTCCGTCTCGGAGTAGCATGCTGTGTTATAAGGTAAGAAATATGTTACTATTGACTGCATGAAAGTAAACAAAACAATGTAAAATCGAATAAATTTGAAATAAAATACGGTCACAAAACGAGTTGTAGATTTGATTTTCGCCTCTTTAAAAATAACATGAGAAGAGTAGGCTATGACAAAGATTTACCGTTCCGTAGAATATACAATATTTGGTCTTAGATGGAGGGACACGTATCCACAAAATTAATAATATATTTCTGATGGTAGCAGGCCTATCCAGTGAAGCTGAATATAGGACCCTGTCGGTTTGGGTATACCAACGATTTAAAATATTACAGGAAAACCATAAAATTATAGATGAATAAAATTAGGCCTACTGGAAGGGTTTGAACGCTTAAATTTGAACTTAACAGTTACTAACCATATTCGCTGCCATTGCAGAGATCACTTGGTGTATCTGGCAGAGTGCGACTGAAAGATCAAAGAAGCGCACTTGTTGTAAATTTTATACAGAAAGAAAAAAATCTTTACCGAGAGTCGGAAGCGTGAGGAATATATATATGTATATATATATATATATATTTACAGTGTACACAAAGATTATAATAAAAATACGACGTTTCGGAAGGTCAACTTCCATCGTCAGGTTGATGATAAGACTAAATAAGGAGAGGTGAACGCACTACCAATTGGGTTGTCAAAGACAAAAATTTAGAAGTGACACTTAGTTGAATAAATAAAATAATGGGGATTCCAGTTGTTTGTTGAGATTGGGCAGATTCCAGTTGATATGAAGGCATTCCTTGAGTTTAAGCTGCAGCTTAGTGGGTGCCGAGCCAATGATTTTGAAAGAGTTGTGATCGCATTTTGCCTTACAAGAGGGGGATTTGTGTAAGTGTTTGTAAACATGTGAGTTTTTATCGGATTTTAGATGCTCATTGATCCTTGTAGCCAAATGTCTGTGGGTTTCCCCGATATAGCAAGCATTACAGCTTGAGCAATTGAATTGGTAGACTACATGGGATTTAAGATTGGTTGGAATAGAATCCTTGGTAACAAACAATTTTCTTATTTTAAAGGAAGTGGACACAAGTCTGACATCAATATTATTACAATGGGATTTGATCATTTGTCTGATTTTTTGTTGTGTGTGGTGAGAAAAATGTCCAATGTAAGGAAGCTTGTAATATCTAATATCGAGAAAAGACTGATCAGAAGCATTCTGTGGTGATAATTTACTGTCTAGATAAGAAGATACAACTCTATGAATTAAATAAGAAGGAAATTGTTTTTTCCCAGAGTTGTGAAAAGTTCTTTTAAGTCAATGTCGAAACCTTTCCAGGTTTTGTCAATCTTGTAAATCCTGTCAACAAGGGTTTTAATAAGGCCTATTTTGTAAGAAAAGGGTATAAAACTAGAAAAGTTGGTAAGTAAGCCAGTATGTGTGGCCTTGTGATACACAGAACTATTGCAATGATCAGAATTAGAAATTAGTACATCTAAAAATGATAGAATATTGTCATGCTGTTTCTCAATGGTAAATTGAATGTTAGGGTGTTGATTATTGATATAATGCAAGAAGGAGTCCGCGTCATTCTCATTGTCGAAACAACAGAAAATGTCATCTACATATCTACGGTAAAGATACGGTTTGGCTGGGGCAGATGTGTCATTGAGAAAACAATTTTCAAGATGGCCCATGAACAAGGTGGCTAAAACTGGTGCAAGTGGGAGAGCCCATGGCTACAACATCCACTTGGTCATAATAATTGCCGTTAAAAAGAAAATGCGTTTGAGAGGTAGCAAATACTAGTAATTTCTGAAGATCACGTCTCTCGATACCAATATCTGAATTATTTTGAATAATTAAATTAACGGCTAAGTCAAAAGTTTCATATAAGGGAATATTGGTGAAAAGACTGATAACGTCATAAGAGACCATGAAATGATTAGACATGTCCATGGTTGTAATTTCCTGGACGAATGAGAAAGAGTCCTGGGTGCAATATTCTACATTGATATGAGGTGAAATAAGTTCACTCAGTGCCAAGGTCAATCAAAATTAACAAGGTAGGGTCAGAGACATCCTAAATATTTGAAGAAAAGAAAGTTGCTCAAACTGTCTTGAATTAGGTAAATTAATGTTCCTACCTCTGCAAGCCTATCTCTTCGGGAATGTGAACTGCAGGAAAAATATAAAAAAGGATAGTAACTTTCACGGTACAGGAGTTTGTTGTTGCTATTTCGTTTGCCACTGTGAGCTGCTCAGGCTACGACCGATTCCCAACTATTTTATTGTATGGAAAATCCTGGAATATCACTAAAGATAACCACATCCTTTCGAAACATTGCCATCTTCACTTAAAATAGTCATTGGTAAAAATTATTCTCTGAACTGAAAATGACGTTCATGTAGTAACAAACCAAAGCTGATTGTCGCACACTTTTTGTTTTTCGGTAATACCGCATATTTTTCTGACGATTTGAAGTAAAGGTTAAATAAAGGTTGGCCCTTCATAAAACAAAGTCATTTATAATATGTATCTATTGATTTCTTACCGTCAAAATCGTTAGGATCAATACGTGTGAAATAAGAACCAAGATTATCTCTGAAATTTAAAAACAAGATAAAACTGGAGCTACCCCAGCAAATAAAATATCTGGGACCCAGATGGACACCAGAACGGTATGAGGGGAATGAAATATGGGACCCACATGGAGTCCAGGTGGAATAACTGAACCCACATAGATCATACGGGACCCAGCTGTTGTTTGCACCGTGGGCCCCATCTAAGTCCCATCTGGGCAATGTGGGTTAGGCATATGTGGTTTTTACATGGAAAGACTGTACAGTTCCATAATACTCAATGATGCGTTTATTTAAAAAAAAAGCATTTGTGTGACTCTTTATTATTGCAGAAGCAAAACAAAAGATTGTTCTGTGCATAAGCAATGCACTGGAAACTTATTTGTTTTCGTGAAAGGTAAATGAGTACGTTGGGTTCAATGGGTATATCAGCAAAATTATATTACAATATAATTAATGGATCACAGTACTTACAATTATTATTCAACAACAACGAAATTCGAAGGAAACCTATGCACAGGTACATAAAAGTAGCTATAAAATACTCAAATATCACTTGTGATTCAAGACTATGAAATAGTCGTGCCAAATGCAATGTACGTAACTATGTTTTGTAGCCTGTCAAGACGTTTTTATTTCTTGAACCATGCAACATACATGTTCACCAGTATATAATGATCTAAAGTACGTTAAGAAGATGAGCATTCGGTGATACGGCTATACGACCTTTTCAAATGATTTTTATCAGGATTTTGAAGTATCTGTACCACGTTATAGCATATATAGTTCGTGGAGACAGGGATGGAAGGGAATGGGGGGTGTTGCTATTTACACTAAAAAAAACATTACTTTTGCGAGACGTAACGAATATAAGGTTGCAAACAACGAAGACGTTTGGTCAGAAATAAAAAAATTAGAAATGCTACAAATATGATAAAACATATCATATTACATCTGTGGAAAACACACTTGCGAACTCACCCAACCTCATCCACTTGTGGAACATTATCTGTCGCTAAAAGATCAAGACAAAAGACACTCCTCATTTTGAGACTGAATGAAAAAAATGATCAATGTCCAAGATCTGACACTGTTTTTTTTTTTTGTCAGTATCAACGTCATAAAGCTATAGAGCGTCATACTAGGCTTACATATTTTACATAAGAAACGATGCAAACTTTCCTAGCAGACATTCACCAAAGTTTGACTCTTTCAATCAATAATTGCTTTTTTTACCTGTCGGTATATCCCCAAATAAAGCAAGAACATGCATCAGAAATGCAAAGGGTGGGGGGTCACATTTCAAAACAAGATTAAAACATGAAAGGTAAGCAAGCGAAATGAAAGCATATAAAGTGAACGGTTCCATTCACACTTTGTGAAGTGCATGAAACATAGCAGATATATAAATTTACTTTGAGCTTTATGACATTCCGTTGATATGCACAAAACCACCACCAAAATAAAATCACTTATAACTTCAAAGAAATCCACTCTAATTAACAAATCTCAATATGAAAATCTTAACAATGTGAAAAAGTTGTATCGATTCAGTTTTTACCTAGTGATTCTACATTGGTGGTATTGTCTTTAGCATGGCCCTTTGACCTATATGGGAAGAATTAAATCAAGTGTAGATATTCTTGATAATGACTTGATAAAGATTTTCTTGAGAAGAAACACAGAAAACAAAAAAAAAAAAGGACGAGTAAGAAAATAAGCTCACATAGAACGGTAATATTGGATGCACACTAAGTAAGAATTCTAGGCTGTTACAGAAATTCAGTATTTCGTACAGGAGCTGTGGTCGTTATTTTTAGAACCAACTACATTAGAAGAAACACAATTTGCTACATTTTTCTTTTTTAAAAATGCAAAAAAACCCCAAAAAACAATTAAACTAACTCTTTTGATTTGCCATAACATATATGATACTACATTGCACTTTTTAAATGTTTGCTTATTTGAGGATCAACGAGGGTTAGAACTTACAACGTGTGTAATGCATTTCGTTTCCCTAGCTCTGAAAAGAAAGGGGAAAATTTCAACTATTAATGTCTTTGTTTTGCACATATTTTAGTGTGGTATGATAATTTCATTTTAAACTAAATCATTTATAGTCATCCCGACACAATGCATTGATATATATAAAACGAAACGGCTCTTATACGCAATTGTCGGTGATTGACAGAGTATTTAGGCAATAAAATGATTTAAATATTAGTGGCATGATTAATAAACGACATCATAATGAAAAATATTTCGAAATGTGAAAGTAAAATATAAATCTGAGCATGGCACATCTCTTTCATTTGAAAAGTGTTAGTGTCATTTAGTAGTGTTATCATCTTGAGTTTAACTCCTTACCCCTAATTAAGAGAAACGTAACAGTAGAAGTTATACAGAGGCCTACCACAACAACCAGCACACTAAGTAGAATGGTTGTAGGTGAATAGGTTGTGGCTGAATTAGATGCTGAAATAGGAGAATGAAATTAAACATGTAATTTTGAAACTGTGCTTCATCAAACAATCTCTCACGGTGTCGACCGTATTGAAAAATGGATCATATCCAACAACTAAGAGCGGGCCTTTCGATGGCTATATTTTATGCTTAATTCAATATCCTGATTTTCACCTGCCTTTTTTTTGTCTCTAAGGGCAGTATACCTTATTACCGACCTCATGGTTTAAGGTTATTTTATGAACTGCTGGTGAGCATATCCAACATCAACAGCTGTATTTGATATCCTGAAAGGGGATATTACCGCATAGTTGCCATGCCTATAGGTCAAAATGTGCAACAGACAATTTTGAGCCCTCCGGTATAAATTGCGTTGTAGCTCTCACGTTATTTTATTATTTTGTTTATTGTTCTTTGCATATTTGTTGATTTTCCGTGCTTGTTACAGTAGCTTTAAATCGATAGTAGGCACAACTCGACGTTTCTAACATTATTTTATACACGTTAATTGGCTGAGCATTTCAGTTACTTTCCTTACAATGCTAAAAGGGAGGCAAACGTGTTGACATAGTACATTTTGACTGTTTTCTTTTCTTTATGTAGATATACGTTGAAAAGTAACGGTAACTATTTACAAAGCTGAACGTACAGTACTTTGCAATCGGAGTGGTAAACGTGACCTTACCATATACATGAAAGGTTCTGTTTATCTGCCTTTCTCTTGGGCATCCCTTTCCTTCGCATGTGCAACTTATAACTCCAGATTCGTTGCAGGGCAATGAGTGAACCTCGATGGTAGTATTTAACGTGTTAGTTTCTTCGTCAAGTTCTGATGTCATATTTACTTTTTCACTGGATGTTGATCTTGTGTTATAATGTATCGTTACTAACATCTCAACTTTTGGTCTGGAACCAAAAGCCATGCACAAGATCTCAAATTCGTGTCCTTCTGTTACGTAAATATCATCATGTTTGCTGCCGTCAACAATGAGTTGCAGATTAGCCAGAACTGTGAAAGAATATCACAGTCAAGTTGACAAGTCAGTTTAATCTTTTTTGGTGACTGACTTTTATATGCAATTAATTATCTGGAAACAATCCATATTTTGTAATTCCTTTTGTTCAGTATCATTTTAACGTTGTGGTTACCTTTATGTAGGTTTGTAAATTGCATGTTATCTGAATAAAATATCGCTAGAGCTGTTATACAGAATCTTCACTTAAATCACACGATATTTATTGTCTCATAACGTTGTACAGTCAGCATAATCTTACCGACGGTGAAATATTGAAAATCAATGTGATCTTGAACAGATGTATCCTTGCTAACTCTTCTAAAACAGGTAATGGTTCCATTGAGAGAGTTTGTGCGAAGAAGAATTGTTGAGAAGGTACTGAATTCTTCTTGATCGTCAACAATGTTAACTGTGGTTGACCATGAATGGTTTGATGTGTTGTCACCAATCCAAGTTATCTCATTCATTGGCCACGCCCCAATTACATTGCAGGATACATTGACTAACGTGTCTTCTTCAATATAATGGAGTTGTCCCTCTGTAACGTTATCGCCATTGACTGCCATATGAAATAATCTGGGTGGAACTGTGAACACGTCGGATGTTAAAATATCAAATAATTTTCATTACATATGTATACGTTGATGCAAATGTGTGAGCTAATTCTTTGATGCTTCGCCGAGTTAACAAATATGAAATGTTGAGATGAATACTTATTTCTTCTTTAAAGTAATTCCATACATATTTGGACGCCGTGGTACGACAAATATAGGTATAGCTTTAAAACAATAGATGAAAAATAGTAATAATAAAAGGAAAATATATGGTCAAATACTTAAACTAACCTGCCTCTTATCTGTGCTTATCATGTATAGGTACTAACATTTACAAGTCTGTCCATTGCATGTGATTTAAAACATTACGTTAACATTCACGCATAAAATTCACGCAATACTTTACTCATACTACATTGTCCAATGATGGTTACCGGGATTTATTAGTGTGCATACTTTTTATTGCAGTTGCCCTCTCAATCCAGCTTTGGACCTAGTGAAGTCTCTTTTATTAAGTACTATATTAATCTATCTTTTTTAATAATTACTTTTCGTTTGCTATGGTGACAGATGAGGAAAGTGCCCAACTTATAATAGATTTTACACACGTGATAGCAAAATACATGATCATATGCAAATATTTTATAGGCCTAATTTTACAAGATCTCTGCATGACAGTTTTTTTTTAAACAACACATCCTCTTGTCAATATTGCAAACTCATACTTACAGTTGTAAGAGAACTCAGTTTGAATACTCTCCCAAACAGTCGAATTAGCTACAGTTCGAATACACGATACAGTGCCATTTTTCGTTGACGGGTGAAATGCTAGGAAAGCATGGCTGCTAGTTAGCTTCCCTTCCCTTACGTCATCCAGAATTTCAAAAGACGCCTCAGTCCACTCCACTGTGTTATCATTGATCAACCAGTGTATATTGTTCGATGGTATCACTCCAATTACGTGGCAGGAAAGGTTAAGCGTTTGATTTGTATGGATAAGAAGAAAGTCCTGATCAGATAGAGTGGCGTTACCTGCGTAAATGTAAAACCACCTTGGAGGGACTGACAGAAAAAAGAAAGACGCATGTTAACCACGCAAAAAAAAAAAAAACACAACAACAACAACAAAACCCGTCGTAGTATATCCAAGGAATAATTATACTTTAAAACAAAACAAAAGTTAATATAAAGAGAAGTATTGTGCTTAAAATGTACCTACATGGTATTCAAAGGAGCTTTAATCATTGTAACGCGATTCGTCTCACCACTTAACATCAGTAATTAACACGTTTTACATCAGATGAGTAACATAAGATGCATGAATGTTTTAACTAGATTGGGTAAACAATTCATTCTTGTGCAGCTACTCTCTAGGTCGTATGCCATTTGCATGAGACCCCTTGGGCTCATATGTTTTATAGTTGATATTCCATTGAACAATTTTTGTCATATAACATAATTACATAAGACTTTAAGATCCACAAATGCTTTTCAAATGCTACGTTTGACTTTGAGGCAGATACAAGAAGTAAACAATAGACTAATTTTTGTGTATTCAGTTTTCTCTTTGAAAAACATCAAAAAACGAAACGCAAACTTGGTGAAACTCTGAAAAATACTGAATTTTTTTGTTGTATTAAATAACAAAGATTGCCCAACAACAATGGAAAATTAAATGGGTTATTTCCCAGGCAATAATGTAACTACATCCATCTAGCTATTCCAATAAGGACAGTCTGTTGTATTGCATTGAAAAACGTTACCTAACAAATCCTTCTTTTTTCACAAAGGCACTAAGTTTTGAGTTGATCGGATATTTTCTGCAGACAGTACTGTTTCGTCCTTGTTAGAACTCATCAGTGCAGCTCAGAGTAAATTTCAAGACTGAATGACAAGATTGATACAAGCGTAACTTGCATCAATCCTGCCTTTCACGGTACATTGCTTGTGAATACCAGAGTGCACAAACTCAAAAGAGTGTGCTATGCGTAATGCGACAGTATTACGTCTCAGCTAAAAAAGCTAAAACTGTATATATATATATATATATATATATATATATATATATATATATATATATATATATATATATATATATATATATATATATATATACTTGCTATTATATATTATACTAGCCCTTCGTCAATCTCCCAACCTTGCACGGCTCCTTACTTCCTCTAAACTTTGCAACCCTGATGCAACTATAAAAGGTAATACCCGCTGCGACAAAACACGTTGCCAATTTTGCAAACACATCAGCATTGGCGAACATATTAACATCCCAAACGTTAATTTTACCGTTAGTCCTCCTAACCTTAATTGTGACTCTTGCAATGTTGTTTACATTTTACACTGTCATTTATGTACGAAAGGGATCTACTTTGGTGAAACTAAGACTCCCTTTCGCCTTAGGTTTAACAATCATGAAAAGTCTATCCGTGACAACACTCCAGGTTTTCCAGTGGCAGAGCACTATAACCAAAATGGACATTCTCTTAATAATCTTAAAATTTTAACCATTGCAAACAATTTTTCAAGTACTGAACACCGTAATAGAGCCGAAATTAAATGGATTTTTAAGCTCAATTCCCATGTCACCGGGCTAAACAAAGACCTTGGTGTCCTAAACCAATACTCGTTTTATCATTCGACGTGATTGTTTACTTTTGCAATTATCACCTGGCTATCGCCTTTCACATTCTGTTTCTAACTTATTTTTACTGCATGTTGTAGGCTCTACTAGGCTGGCTCATATTGTTTTCTGCTCTCGCTGAAGAAGGTTTCGAAAAAAAAAAAGGTTTCGAAAATTTCGAATAAATTTTTCATTGTTTTGTACTCTTCACGTCAACCAGTTATGTTTGTATTTGCATTCTGTTTAACCGTTCATTTTCTCGGAGTACACGTGGACTTCTCTTTATGTGTGTATATATATATATATATATATATATATATATATATATATATATATATATATATATATATATATAATATGACATTCAAAAAATCTACTTTGAATCGTCTAAAAAAAAAACGATTAAATGTAAATGTAGTACAAAAATACCGTAAAGCTCCCAGATTATCACCAGATCGTTCATAGATGTATACCGATTGCTTCAGAAAAAAAAAAAAAACTATAATCTCAGTGATGGCTTTACTCCATTATGTATCCTTATTGAGACCAAAATAACATAGAATATCCTAATCTGACGTAGAGGAAAAGCTTCATGATATGTAATTTGTTTGGGGTGACGGTAGACGTGTGTCTTTAAAAAGTTGTGACAATTGCACTTATTGCTAACACAATTGATTATCTTAACGTGATCGGCCTACGGAAAATGTTTACTGTTGTATAACCCACTATATCAACTGAACTATAGTTCATTAAAATACCAAAATATTATGCTTTGTAAGGATGACTTGGAGATATTTTAAAAGAGAAATTGGCTAATATAATAGAAATTTGGTACTTTTTCCAAAGTCAGAACTGTGAGTTTGGTACAACCAAATTGATTAAGACGGTTCCTGGTTGATGAAGGACCTATCTGAAGACGGCATGAGGATCAGACACCAAGTACCATATTCAGAGCCAACATTTAGGCCTACTCTGATAGCTTAATTATATCATCTCTGTATAGGTAGAGGGTTTTCACTAGAGTAGATCATTACAGATATGTGCAAATCGACAAACTTACCGTGGACTCTTAACAGGTGCTCCACATTTGTTTTAGTTTGGTTGTGTGAGCAGACGTAAGATCCTTCATTCGATAGAGACACATTTGTCACAATAAAAGAATAATTTCCATCTGTGCGAAACTGGCTGTTTCCTGAATTGATCGGAAATTTTCCCACAAAGAGAAGTTTACTGCCGAATGTCCACGAACGTTCCTCGACACTGATGTTCTCACCCATGGAGCAATTTAGAACTACATCTTCATTTATATTAGCAGTAGTTGAAAACGAAATATTAAAGGCGCTAAATACATCACCTAAACAGCACAGAGAAACATAGAGGACATTCAGTGAGTGAAATCGATATAAATACATCATTAAGAAAGAACATATATATCGCAACAGTGTATAGAATCACTGTAAATGCAACGCCGTCACACCCGTGGTGATACGAGAAGTCGCTGTATATCAACGCCGCTGTACACATAACGTTAAAATACCAACCTTGGCGCATGTAGATTGACTTGAAAGTAATTCGTCGTCCTTATCGAAGCTGTTCGAAATTATTGGATCCTTTTAAAGTACTTCTCATAAGCAATTTGAGCACTGTCGGGAGCTGCAAAATGTACTTTCTTTTTCATTTGATGACTTGCCATAATGATGTTTATGTTTAAACAGAAACTGAAAACTGCTGAACAATCGACACGTTATATAGTCCACGGTTTATGGTTCATTGAGGTCTCTTCATCAGTACCATGGTTTTAACTTATGCAGCTGCGTTGACATATGCCTTTTTGAAGTAATCTAAGATCCTATATTATATTGCAACACAAATGTCTACTTTCACATTAGTCACTCTGTGGGGAGTGTTAGAGGCCAGAAATACTCATCTTTCCTCTGGAATTTCGCAGAGCCAGCTTGTCCCCTGATAACGAAGCTATTACTGGGCCTGTACCATGGTTCCAAGGAACCATAGTCTATGATAGCAGTCACCAGTGTAGATTCAAAATTCACTATGTATATAGGTATACTCTATCAAGAGTAAGGTGGGGACTGGGTTTATGACGTCATAACACTATAATTCAATGAGGAATCAGCTTAATTTACGATAGTTTTCCAATCTGGCATTCACATATTATTACAAAGAATCATCATGAGAGTGTTGCTTAGTAACACGATGCAATGCGCAAACGTCACGCATTAAATTGTACAAGATACCCTTCTGTGCGTACCGCCCTTCGGGATTTGTTTATCATACAATGGATGCAATAGATTATAATGCGTATGGATAACAGTCGATAATTCAGCTTTTTTTTCAGCCTACTTTGTTTAAATGAGCCTCTTTGAATGCAGCAGCATGGGATATTTTTAGAAAGCCACTTTGCCTCTGAAAAAGAGTTTAAAGTACTTTTTTTTCTGAAAATGAAAGCACTTTACTTTTCCCGTTTGTCGAGAAATATGGGGTCCACCGCTCAGCCCGACAAGTTTCCAGTTCCGACAGGTTTTCAGTCCCACAAGTTTTCAGTTAAAAAATGAAATACACGTTTCCAATCCGAAAATAAAATAAGCATTTTCAGTCCGAAAGTGAAATTCAACTCTGCGCATCGAAAATGATTTTTTTGGAAGGTCGCTAACCTTTGACTTTGCTGCCGATGATTTTTACCGATTTTATAAACTCCTTAATCATTCACACAACCGAACTGTTGGATGACGTCACTTAACTGCGACACAGTTTGGAAAGATACGACAGGTACCGTGGATCGCAGTACAACACACACACAATTAGGTGCTCTAGTAGCTTACTGCCTCCGTGAGAATTCAACATTCTCAATTTTGATGGGGGGGGGGGGGGGGGGGTTCACTGCATATATACAAAATGACGGAATACCAGAACGAATATCCGTTGTACCACTTACGGTTCTACATTATGTGCTTAAGAAGTTTCAAGACAAAGAGGTCGCCACGGCTCACTTCAGGCACTTTCCTCAAAGGTGAGATAGTCCCACAAATAAACATTATCTAATGTTCTATGGTACCCTTCCCCTCCACGCCCCCCCCCCCCCAAAAAAAAGTTGTGCAACATGGCGCATCACCACTTGATCAAAACGATACGACATATCGTTTGACCCGGCCGTTTTCGACCCAATTATGAGTGTTGTCAATTCCTTTGCCTAGGCCAAAGCTCGAGCTGATCTGGAGTTTCCTGATAACCGAGATTGACCCTCATAGTTATTTTTTTCCCCTTTTTTTCACATTATTTGGGGTGAACATTAAAGTGAACATTTCGACAGCCTATACAGTAACTCCTACAGACTGGAAGTCCGATGATGTTGCCCTTTGAATGTTAGTGTGTTGAAAACGCGTACTAAATTTTCGGAATAAAAAGGCGTATTTTGTGGACAGGAAACGCGTATTACATTTTCGGAATCAAAACGTGTATTTCACTATTGGACTGAAATCTTGTTTTTTTTTTTTCTTTCTGAAAGCGAGTATCTTTTATTCGGACTGAAAACGTTTCGAAATGAAATTATTTCCGGTCTGAAAACTCGTTTTTTGTTTTTGTTTGGTTTTTTTTTTCTTTTGTTACTGAAAACGTGTATTTAATATTCGGTTTGAAAACTGATCGTACTTAAAACTTCTTTTTTTAGTCTGAAAACGTGTATTTTATTTTCGAACTAAACACGTGTCGGACAGAAGACGTGTACCCGAGACAGATCACCTTCAATATGTGAGTGAGCTATCTACTTCCAATGTATGAGGGTTGCCTTATCTTCCATGTGTTCAAACTAACACACCCGAGTGTGTGTGTTAGTTTGAAGCAGTTAGCAATGTCACCTAGAGGGAACTGATGTTCAATTTTGGTAGCATTTTAGAGACCTGGCAGGTAGGAAGGGACTTACAGTATGAGACGTGTGCTGTAGAAAGACTACGCGATCAATTAATAGGTTAACCGATGGACATAGTAGCCGCACGGGAGTCCATTAATCAACCTAATTCAACGAATAAGGAAACAGGCACGTGCCAGCGCCCTAACTTTAACACCTTGCACGGATTGCACGAAACCCTCATCAGTGGTGCCACAAGTACGCAACAATCATTAATTTGCCAAGAGAATTTCACCGTCCGCGTTGCTGAAATGTGCATACAATAAGGTGAATGCAAGTTTCATAAAGTTTCCTACTCCGAGAAGTAGTGGTTATATCATACGGTTCTCAACGTGTAAGAGGAAAATGCCAGGTAAATGAAAGACAACACAACCAAGAGCATAGCGAAAAAGTCAAGGTGAATCATGAAATAATTAAAACACAAGAACATTTGCAGGTGAAGGTCTAACTAGCACGAGGTACAACTTTAGGCCTTTCATTTCTCGACTGACACTTAGACACAACCTCTCCGGTCAAATTTTCGTAAACTTTCAACTTTGCCAAATTCAGATTCAGAGGGCACGTTTTTGTAAAGACATACCCCGAATTAAAACTTCGATTTTACAGTGTAATATAAGACATGCATAGTGTCCCTTGGTAACATAGAAAATATTCTAGCACTCGTTCAGAAGAGCATTGTACGCTACTGCACCTTCAGCCGAGTTCCACTCTTTCCAAAAAAAAAAAAAAAAGGGGGGGGTCTTGAGTCAAAATGGTCGTATTCATCAAAATTTATTGCACATTTATTTACATCTTAGTTCTCATAACAACCAGTGCCTCTCGTGAAGGCATACAAACTCGTCATTGCATCGTTCACTGCGGAAATGTACAAACTGATGAAAACCTCGACAACGAATACGAGCTATTAAACAGATAGAAAAAAAGACCAGAGCATGTAGAAGCACCTCCCCAAAAACAGATACTTATCTTAAAAGTTTACCAGATTGTTTTTCACATTCCCCCCACTATCCAAAAATATCTCAGACTTTGAAGATATTTCAATCAGACGAATAAACATATAGGAACACAGGTCAAATAATATGGAAAAGCATTTTCTGCTTTATAATCATTGATTTCACATACCTTCCCAAAATGAATAGTTTAGGAATTTCACCGCAATGGTGACGTCAATGCATCATTGGCCCCCAAATCACAGAAGACCAGAGTTTAGACCAGGACACAGGTACCATGCAACGTCATAGTCAACTTTCTTTGTTTTCTTTTTTTTTCTCCAAATCCTGTTCACTATGCCACATAGCACTGCCTGTCAGTTAGTGGAGGATTGGCACCTTGATTACACAAAACTTGACATACATCAGACGTCCACCAAAAGAAGCATAAAATCATATCAGCCAAAGTGTATGATGACTACAAATGGGTAGAACTTTTCATGAGAAATGCCATGAATCAACAAAATTGTAACAACTTTGATGTTCAACTAAAGAACATGTAAGTGGAAGATTTTATATCCTTTGACCCCTTGGACATATTACGTTTTTGGTGTAAAATTTGTCTGTTCAAAGCCAGGTCCTTCTCACCACCTTTGCAGGATGTCTCTGTAGGCTTGATTGAAGGAAACTTTGCACAGTCTTTTCTACACAACAACTGCCCGTAAACCTAGCTTTTAGAATATTCCGTGAGAAATCAACAGCAAAAAGATTGAATCAGATATAAAGTTCCTTTTTGTCTGCTGTGATGGTTCTCTCCAGCATGTTGTCCTCCTCTTATAAACTTACATCATCGATTTCCTACGTTGCTTAGTGTCTGGCCATTACCATCATTTGCAATGGGGTGCTTCATACTGGTTGGCATTTATATAGACAAGCTAAATATTTAACAGGATGTGCATCACTTGTTTCCAGCTTAAGATGGATCCTGTAAGTAGAAAAATACAGCACAGTGATGCCTGTGTTTAAGTACTAGCAGGTCAAACAATGTGCAGTCAAACAATGTGTTATTATATGCAAGCCACAGGCCTTCCTCCACACTTGTATGGTCCTTTAGCATCGTAAGATAACTGCCCTTACAAGATCTGACCATACTTACGAGAGAATTAAATGATAAAGTCCCCCTCTAAAACAAGCAACACTTACAGTATCAACCCCCTTTCCATATAGTTACAAACTTCTGTTCCAGGCATCTAGCGACCATCAAAGGTAACCCCTAAGCCAAAACAAAACACTGGTTCCCTCATAACATTGCTCAAAGAACTCCAAAAGGCAACAGGTTGTGGTCCCAATCACCCACGTTTAATTACAAATTTTAAAAATCACACACAAGGTAGCATAAAGCTGACATAAGAACCACAGACAAAACACCAAGGAATACATAGTTGTATGGTAATGCCTGCCTGTTAGAAACTTGACTTTCAAAGTCATTTGATGTATTGGCTTAACTTGGAAACATTTTGCATAAATAATAGCAAGAAAACCAGTTTTGCGAGGAAGTAAACATCTTGTTCCTGCAAACAAAAATCTCGTCATTGCGGCTGTCCGTTGACCGTAACTGGCCAGCTGATTCAGCAGAGTTTGAACTTTTCCAAAGATGCAATTAATGCAATCAAGAACCCCATCCTCTCTCTCTCTCTCTCTGTTGTTTCTGTTCAGTTAAAACTGGTACGAAAATGTGTGTTCCTGAATAATTTCTCACCTAAGAGAGAGTCTCACAACATATGCTCAGCACATGATGAGCATTAGACCATCTGGAATTAGTGGGGTAGATGATCATTTTTTTGTTAGTTTTAGCAGCTTCTGTGAAAAGGTGCTGTAAACTATTAAAATAAACAGCAGAAATTGTCCTCTAAAGTCAAACAATGACCTCACAGCAAACCACAAACTGTGGCAAAGAAGGAGTCATTTCCATTGACCAGTATTCATCAAATGTGGTAAATATGCTATTAAGAGACAAAACAGTGAGTAATAAAAGAATGAAAACTTAGTAATGTGAGTTAAGAAAGTTTTATGACCAATCTCTTAATGCTAATTAATTATAATGAGGGGAAAAGAAAGATTAAAGCCATCTCTACATGTTGCACCATAAATCACCAGCATTTGGTATGAAATTACAAAGTTCACACAAGTGATACAACCCCAGTTTTGAAGAAGTCAAACTTCACACTGCTAGAGGTTACGGCAAAATGATATCAAAGATCTCCAAAGACATACCATTCAGGAAACTTTCAAAGGCAAATGTTATTAAGGCCCGAGTGTTTTTGGTCGCGGTTGTTGGCATTTTTTCATCGCATATGACATATTCTTTTGGAGCACACTTGATTGATGCATTTCCATTTCAAAACTGTTCCACGATTCTGCAGCACCACTGAAATGATTGGAGGAGCATTGTTCTCATTCATGACAACAAATGTTAACTCTTTAGAATCGCAGACGCACGGACTCATTGAAGGACCAAAAACCGACTCTTCAAGATGTGTTGTCTCATTACATCGGAATATTTGTCATCGAATGTATCTGTACATCTCTCAATCCTCTTAACATCATTAGGTGGCATTAGTTTCTCGTTAGGGGGCGACATGTATTAAGTCTACACTTGAGAGAGCTCTCCATTCGCTCAATTGATAAATTGATACGATATCATACACGATGGCATTGAACAAACTTGACAGTGGGGATTTCTCAGATTACCCTGTATATATAACTTGTTAACAAAATGTGCCTTACACATAAAGAATGAAGCATTCACTTCCATGTAAATTACTTTAAACGAATCTAAAAGTAACTGCATTGTTACAGAACTGACCTAATTAATTCTTGGCTTGCGTTAAAAGCTCTGCTGTATCAGCATCAATATAGGCACATGGATGTCAAAATTTATTTCTAAAAGAGTAACCTCATACAAAACAATTCATACTAACCAATCAGCAAGCATGGAAGTACTGCTAGGCTTAAATCTGTAGAGTTAGAGATGAAGACCAACGAGATTGACTTAAACATTTTTTTTTTTAAATCTATAGTATGCTACATTTAGCGCTGAAGCTTTTAATCTCCAAAGAATTTTAAATCTTAGTGTTTGTGATGAAGGTCATACTTTGAATGCAAGAAAGTTTTGACAATGCTAAGTCATCCACCTATCACGCTGTTAAATATGCCAATTCAGTCCCCCTTTTCATGACAGCAAGCTGGAAATGACGGAGAAAAATGACACCGGAAGGCTCACAGAACTCCAAAGATTGGAAGATTCAAACTTTTTGTTTTCGGATATCTCTGCTGTAGTTAATCTCACCTGCTCCACGAGTGACGAGATGATCCTTGCTCTCTGGTGAACCAAAATCACGTCAGCGGATGAAAAAATGGAAAAATGGATGGAAAAATTAGCTACAAGTTGCCAAAACCAGATTGCCAAAACAGAGTTCACTGCAGCGCACCATCGACTCGACTACGACATCCTTCGAGACACGGATTATTACAACAAAACTTGAGGGACACACGTACCTGTAGCAACAGATTGTTATTTACTAAGATGAATCCTTCATCTTTAGTTTCTCTGAATATCACAGTGCTCATGTACTTAGAACCCCCCCCCGGTAGTGATGTCATATATTAATGACATCATAATCCAGACATGTCGACCTGCAATTCTTCCACAAAAAATTTGCTTACTGAGAAATGAAGAGAGTTTCCCTACTGCCATGAGCTGGTCCAGAGTAGAATTTTTCACTGCGCCCTTATACGTACATGGACAGAAAGTACTGCAAACATCCTCGCCACTACTTTGAAAATGGAACATCAGCCTTAACAAAGAAATAGTGGCTGAAGCTTTACATCATTTAATTTATCTAGGGAGCAATGCTTTCAATTTTGGCCAAACTGAAAAATTATTAGACTGCAATATCATTCAGAGATGTTAGGTTGGTGTGACATTTTGAATGCTTTCAGAGACCCTGTTTGCTAGCCAGTTAAGTCATTTACGTCATGAACACATATTTAAAGTAAACAGAAAACACTTACAGCTGAAACATGAAAGTTCACTGACAATATTCTGTCATTCATGAACTATCACATGAGCCCCAAAACAAAATGTTACTTTTACAAACACACACACACTTACAGGCAATGATGTAAGTAAACCAAAAATAAAGCTATAGAAAAGTGGAATCCTACATTCCAATTTTAACCTTCAAATGAAAAAAAAAAAAATCTATGACAAATATTTTTTATTGTCTATTGTTATAATTACATCAAATTTACATTTACATGTAGGAGATTCTCATCTTAACTTAAAAAAAAACAAATCATACTGAAATTTGGTTTCAACAAGCTTTACATTACACAATTCGGAAAATAGGGTCGACTGTGAAACAGAATGAGAAAGGAGGAAAAATATGGACAAAATACAAAACAGATCTACTACACACTTTACACGACTAGTAAATCTATCCACAAATGTTTTCACTATTTCATAAACTATTACATTTTCACAGACTATTTACATAAGAAATACTGTAGCTTATAAAAAATGTTAATGGTTGAAAAATCTGAATCAAAGAATACTAAATTCCTTAACGTTATCATTCTTTACCTCTATCAAACTGCTTCGTGGGTTCTCGTGAGGTCAAACCAGAAAGCAGACAGGAGGGATAAAGCTATTTGGTTTACAGACTGCCGGTTCTGTTTCTTTATAAACCTGTTTGTTTCAAAAAAAGGAACACAAAAGGAAGGACCAACCATTCCTATCTTAACCTAATCCCCCTCCGTTGTTGCCAATGTTCCCACCAGAGGGTATCCAAAGTTAAATCTTTATACACAATCCATAGAATGTCTCATTTTGAGAAAAACAACGTCAACGTTGCCTCCCGATGAGGTTAACTGGAAGAATACATTTCATTAGCTTCGTTTTGCTGTGACAATTTCTCTACCTCTGAGACTTTGTTTTGTTTTTAAGCACCATCTTTTTTGTAATATACCGTTCTTGATATCAAACTTTGCCGTAATCAGAAAGAGGAGGTGGTTGTCACAAATGAACAATGATTAGATTTCACTTCAAGTTTGAGTAACTAACATTTGTTGTGAAATCATTTTTTTTTTCTTGTCATCCACTTTGCTTTCTTCCAGTTCAGGTAGCTAGACTTGCTTTCTGCTATTCATCCATATAATCCAAATCAGCTACACTGGCAACTTTCACAAGAACTTCCCTAAGTCGCATCAACTTTCTTAATCTGATTTTGGAACTACCAGTCATGATTTATGCGAGCTTAGCTCTCTTTTCCATTCAGCAAAAAAGCATTCAATTAACTCTCAGTCGATATCTTTCAATCCCATACATTTCTTTAATTCCTCAAACACAAACAGTGATATAATGTGGTATCACAATGTGGGAAAAATGTGGTTCAGATTTTCACGTTCTTTATCAACCGTTTAACCCTATTTTGAAAGCCTAGACTCATCATACCTTCTGTAAAGGAGTGTTATTTTTTCTAACTTTATCTGAACACCACGATCACAGTATTGGCCTTCGGTGTACAGATGCATGGACAAATGCAAGAAAACAGCTAAGAGGCTACAAAGCTACTGTATATAGAAGCTACATTTTCCATTTATGCAGAGTTATTCCTAGCATTTCAGTTTTTCCTTGTCACATATGACATGAGGAAGGGACTAGTCATATTTGCAACTTTCCCTCCCTGCATTTTTTTTCCTTCCCTGTTTTTTTCCTCTCCTTGTTCACTTTCTCTTTGATGACAAAGTCAGTCTGTTTATTTCACACTTCAGTGTGTTTTGGTTTCAACGAAGGTTGGATACTGCTTTTGCTTTTCAATCTCCACTGAATGATGGAAAAGATTTTCCACACTTTCAGCAGTTTGTGACCAGTGACATAAATTGCCATAAAAAAATACCGCTCAACAGAGCAGTTTGGACGACCCTTTGTGGATGAAACCCTCAGCTGTTTCTTGTAGACTAAATTAATGAGCCCCAATCGTTTGGTGAAAGCTTGGATGACTGGTCATGGATTAATTTTGCACTGGATTGACCTGCACAGCAAGTCTGAAAGGCAATACTGCTATAGATTCTATAAATGGTTCCCCACCATGCCCCCATCACACACCACCCCCCCCTTATCACACTACATATAATGACAACTTCACCACTGTGTGAAATGCCACGTAAAGATTCATCAAATTGAGGATATTTAACTCCATCATTTGTGGAAGTTACCAGGCTTTGCTTCATGCAATTTCTCACACAACCACGAGAATATCAACGTCCATAACAAAATCTCTTTGTCCAATGCGGGAGTGAATTATTGTCTTTTACACTTCTCTTTCGTAAAATCTGACGGCAACACGACTGGCAAAACCTGCCATCCCTAAGAGCGGCACAGAGATCCACTTTCGACGTCACCATTTTCCGTAACGTCAGGCAAGATTGTTGCATGCATCAACAAGGAAATGACACGGAACACTGCGCAGCTTGTCTGCAAGAACCGAATCTTTCGCTTCACTGATCTTCCTCAGAGAATTTTGACAGCAAGCATACAGTTTGCTGGGTAACCACCACTCTCGGTTTTGGTCCACATCGAATAGACAAATTCCATCTCACCGATAACTCTGACCATACCCTCGACAGTACTTGAATATAAATGTATTTCTAGACTTTTGTCATCACAGGATTCATCCCCACGAGATGTGATCTAGGCCATGAACGTCAAAACAAGTGGTGTAGCACCAACTCCAAGAGAAAGACGTCGCAAATTTTTACAGAAAACTTTTACGTGAATACAAAAACAGGTACGCTAGATTACATCTCCTTAACGTCCACCTCTACCACAGGCTACTTGATTGCGTCAACTGCTAAAACGTCTAGATCTCTGGAAGAAACACCAAGGCACTTTGTAAGCATCCCTTATCGACATTCATGTGCGATTCAGGGAGGACCGTGTGAGGGGGCCCACGGTCATACCATTCTTGGAGGACCGTGTGAGAGGGCCCATGGTCATACCACAGTGCCAGGCCAGCTGATGATTACCAGTTCAGCGGTTTGGTTCACCTGTTTCAGGACCGAGACCGCCGAGCTGTGAGTGGCGCTGCGAAGCGACTGTCCGTTCACCTCGATGACCTGGTCTCCACACCTGAGGAGTCAAAGTAAAGTAAAATTGTGAAGATTCACATTGATAGAAAAACATTTCAGCAGGGCAGCCACTGCTTAATAAGAATGCGACTTGACAAACTTGGTCCAAAGAGCTGTCGACAGAGTTTGGCTTAGTGGAAATTAAGGATACTTCATCTGCGTAAAAGTGAATGGATGTGATCGTCCTGAGAAGCAAACTGATCTTCCTTTCGTTTCGTTTATTTGATTCTCCACTTCACATGAAAAATACATTAAGACAAATACAAAACATACGTTATTCACACATGGAGTGGAAGGAAGTGAACAGTGAACCCATTAAGGCTTGGTGAAGTCCACTCCCTCAGGAAAGCAAGAAAATACATACAATAAGACAAGGGCAGAAAAATAAAAGAAAGAGAACAAAAAACCTCCACAAAAGGAAACCAACCCAAGAGACGCACAATCCCACCTGCCAACCACCCCCACCCCCCTTCAGGCAAAAACGGCAAGACAAATAAACAGACACCTGTGATGAAGACTAACTAGAGAATATGAATGTCGCTAAAGAGAGTACAATAGGCTTGGAAACTACGGACAAAATATCTCAGTAAAGATCTTCCTGAAAGACTTGATGCTTGACTTGGCAGTAACAGAAAAAGGGAGTGAATTCCAAAGCCTAATAGCACGGTTACGGAGGTTGTTTTGTTGAGGGAAATTTAAGATAGGATCTTGATGCAGTAATGTCGACTGTCGATCTGGTATTGTGTTCATGAATTGTAAAGTTGTGTGAAAAGGAATTCGAAAAGAGATGTGGCAAGAGGTCATGGAGAGATCGAAATGTGAAAGTAGCAATACTGGCGTTGACAATGTCGGAAAATTTCAAGAGTTTCAGAGACTTGAATAAACTGCTTGTGTGGTCAAGCGGTTTGGAACAAGTGATGTGTCTAATAGCTTGTTTCTACAACACATTTAACCTATTAAGATGAGACCGACTAGCACTAGACCAAATAATAGCACAATAGCTAAGATGTGGATAAATTAAAGTAAGATAGATCGTACTGAGAACATTTCTAGGGAGTACATGCTTGAAGTCTAAATACAGGCTTTGATTATAGGATGCACAATAGACCAGGTTGAAAGAGGTGAAATAGAGAGAGGAATAAAGAAAAAGGCCTTGGTTAGATGGCAGAATGAATTGGGAAAGCAGGGTAATGACGGAAGGGCGGAGAGCCAGAAATTATGGACAGAAGGAGAGAAAAGAGTGACGACTATTGAGAATGAGGAAGACAAAATACGAGACGAGGAATGATTACGATTTGGGGAAAAGAAAGTAAGATGAGATCACCTCGCCTTTGTCTGGAGGTAGCATGTTCATCTTACAAGAAATCACTGTCATCAGCCTGAATTAAAAGGATGGTGTTTGGAGGCAGAGTAACGATAGCAGTCGTCAATTGCACATACAGAACTTGTGAGAAGACTGCGTCATTCAGGTGAAATCCTTTTCAATTCTCTTTACGAGTGTGTTGGGGTTGGTTGAAGACATGGCAGATATATACAGCCAACAGTATGCACCCTTTGAAACACAAAACAACTCCACTACCTTTCCCACCATTCAAAGTCTAATTGACAAAATATGCCAAGAACCGAATAGTAATTGGCCGGGCCAACATTTTAAAGGTAAACTGTAAACTCATAATGTAAACTCCAGAAAAGAACAGGACAGTATTTATTTTTTTCTTTCAAATAATTCTTCAATGCCGTTATCCATCATGGGTGTGCCAATGTTTGATCTGAATTCTCAGTTCAGACAATTGGCGGCAAAAGCAAGTTACGCTCAAAAAAAGATAAGACATCAACCAGTAAGTACAGAAGGGAGAGTAAGGTGGCTTCTGAAGTTCTCTTTCTCCTTAAGAAATGACTAAACTGCCGACCACTTACTTGAGTTTCCCACTTTTGGCGGCCACTCCATTCGGAACCAAGGTCTTCACAAAGATCGGTTGTGGTCCGTGGGTGCTGTCTTTGCCACCGACGATGCTGAACCCGAGGCTCTTTAACCTCCCTTTCTCTAGTGACAATTTTTTCGTTTTCTGAATGTTCCTGGAAAGGAAAGACGAAGATCATCAGTAATAGGACAGATGTACTCACAGCATCCCCTTGACTACCATTCCAAGATCTACCTGTTCCACGAATAAATTCCCCATTTTGAGAGGTACGTTGTTTCTAATAACAGCAACAAAAACAAGTGGATTTTTCTAACTGCTTGAAAAACATATTAGATATGGAGGTTGTTGCTATGAGTGGCTGTTTGATAGTAAATTTTGGTAATCTAACATTTACAAAAGTTGTTCACAACTAATAACTTCAGAGACACACATGTCTGTATTTAAATGCATTCAATTCAATTGAGGTACATAATATGCACATTTTAAGACCAATACAAAATTAGTTACATTTGATATATAAGATAATTAAGTTTGATATTTGTTGTGGCAAAGTTGGTTCAGATACACCGTGCAGCAACCACCAGCTCTCTGGGGTAACATATTGGGGGGTAAATCTCTAGGTAGCTACAACCTTTCATGAAACTTTGTATCCAGGCTTTTTTTGGGGGGGGAGAAAATCGTAATTTACGTCAGTGATTAAGATAAACAAATGAACTTCAATTAAATAAATTACAATCGTAATTACTTTGTTAATTGAAATCATAAGTTTAATCAGCTTGATTTAAACCAAACAACCCTGCCTAACGATCAAACGTTCAAGGTGAATTAACACTGAAGGTAACGCAATGTCCAAAGTAACTTAAAGATCAAAGAAAGCCAACGTTCTACGTAACTTACGAAGGAAGGGCCAGCCACGTCAACCAAGACGGCGTGTACCTCACGCCGGTTGCTCCCTCGTTTTCGTCAGCTTCTATGATCCTGAAGCTGATCGACTTGGCATTAGCGCTGGCCTTCAGGACCTTGACGGCATCCGTATGCCTGAGATCTGTCAAGTCTGTGCCGTTAACACTGAGGATGATGTCACCTACCTATAGAAACAAACACAAGAGAACCATAAGACGGTGACTGACGAAACTACGTAGAAATACAGTGTACCTCTATGATATGGCATTTTGAGTTAGGACATCAACACACAGAATCACACACAGTGGCTGAAGAATCCTGTGACGTCTATGGAGCGGCTGTGACGTCTTACAGCAAAGGTGACGGCAACGAAATGCAATCGTTTGTAGCGACTGAAAAAGCTGTAAATTCCATGGTACAGTTACAACGTATCATAGCTAAGGTAAGAACGGGAAAAACAACCATAGGCAATGACTGAGGAGGCTAGAAAGTCAAAAGTACAGCTGCAGTATATTACAGCTAAGGTAGCAACAACGAAACAGAGTGACACACGCTGACTAAAGAAGCTAAAAGGTCTGTAATACAGCTGCATCACACATCAGCTCAGATACAAACAACAAAACAGGATCTCATGCAAAAAAGAAGCAGGTGAAGTCTACAGATAAGTATTGTTTAAAGTGCTGGAATTTTTTCTTCTTCCTTTCTTCACTTCCTTTTGGTTAGCATATGCACGAAGATAAGAACCACCAACAATGTACTTACCCTAAGCTGGCAGTCTCTCCCTACACATCCGTCTGGCTGTATGCTTGCCACAAAGATCGGTACGTCCCCCCGCTGTCCCCTCCCTCCGCTGATGCTGATTCCAAGGTTCTCTCTCAGACCCTGAAAGATGAAGACGAGGCAGAAGACGAAATGTCACATCATGAGGGATGAGAGAGAGTATAATAAGACATATCAAGAGTAACATAGTTGGTTAAACTACTGTACACGTCTTAGACGATGAAAACAGAGAACATTCCAACTGGAAACAAAAATCTCACAATCTTTCAAAGATTTGGAAATCTGTGACTGGTTGGGCCCTCTGCACACAACCTATCATGAAAGTGATAATTATGAACAGGTCTCTAATGCCAAACTTCATCTTCTTCATCAAAGATTTCTGTGGTTCTATTTTTTTTTTTAGCTAAATTAACAACTTGTACTGATGGTTCTGTAGTATTTTCCAAATGTTAATGCAAGAACACCATGATGTACTGTATACCAGTGAAATCATTTTTCAACTCTGTGTACAAGAGCCCTATGAGACTGGCAAAAGGACACTATCTCAAGTTGAACATCTGGTCGATAGGTACACAGTATGTTCACATGGAAACTCACAGTGATTCCATTGTGAATCAGTCGGGATAAAAGGGCGACACCTTGAATGAAATGACTAACTTTTAACTGTGATTATTTTTTCTTCTTTCAAACCACATTTTCAGAGAAAACTTGGGACACAAAATCTATCTTCCATGCTTGTTTGCCTTTCCTCCAAATTCATCAGAAACCATAGTATATACAGTAGGAGATTTAATCTGACTTTTCTGCTATCATTGTGGTTTAAGGCAGGCCCAGAGTTATGCGGTGTGCAAGTGCAATCGGACACCACCACTCACCTCAAATCCCTGTGAGGGTGCGATTTTTTTGCACACCTAGACAAAGAAGGGAGCTCATATAAATATGTTACAATTTAATAAATAGCACACCACCAGCACATTCCCTTGCGTGATTTGTAGCACACCTGGAAAATCTTCAACTCAAGGCCTGTTTAAACTTCCCTTGTTTCAAGACAAGAAGTGGGACATGAGGGGCCACTGCAGCAGTGCCGTCAGGGGACCACATGCTTGACGAAACACTGGATGATCAGGCGGGCCCAATAGTGAGGTAAAATACCGAAAATTTGACATACAGTAAATAGTTGTCCCAACAATGTTACTATCTCTGTTACAACCCCCCCTCCTTTTTTTTTTCTATTTCCAAAATGTGACAGGCGCTTTCCAATGAAAATCAAAATGGTACAGGATACTAACATATTGCTATAAAATGATTGTGAAGTCAAATATCATTGCATTTGCCTCACAATGGTATAGAAGATGAATAAGGAGAATATAAGTAAACTTGAAAAGTGATCTAAGTTGTGAAGACTATACTGTACCTTTCGAATGGTGACGGTCTTTTCCATTCTGGGACGGGGGACGAGAGCCGGCCTCAGCAACTGGAAGGGTTCTGTGGGGAGCTCATTCTGGAGCGAGCTCGGGTAGAAGTCCTGAGATGACAGGCCACCAGGTCTGGAAACCACCATCTCAATTCTGGATCCAGCTCGCTGTGGTAAACAAAAAATGAAAACAAATAAATCATTCATAAAGGCCTTGAGTTTGGGATTTTCCAGGTGTGCTACAAATCACACTTCTCATGAAATTCAGGAGTGTGGGTCGGTGTGCTGTTTTATAAAACTTTTCATAGACTGCCTGCCTTCCCATTTTCTTCTAGGTTTGCAACAAATCGCACTTCTCACAGTGATTTGAGGCGAGCAGTGGCTTGCGATCCCACTCGCATGGTTCGGAATTCAAGGCCTGAACATGCACTGTACCCATGGTGATGGAATAATAACGCAATGCCAAAAATAATCAAACCATGTTTCTCTAGAAACTGGCAAAGAAGCCAACCAGCCAAATACTGACAATGCCTGCAATATCAGTCTGCACAGGTATACAAGTGTTATGCTGTAGCTATATGCTCCACGTTGTATGCTGTTCTGTTTTACAAATATGCTTTTAAATTCTATTTTTTTTTTTTTTTGTCCTCCATCCTTAAAAATGCCATCTCTGCGGTTGACTTGTCAAGGACGGAATGAAGAAATTGTTAGAGAGAGAGAGAGACCTCTGAAAAGAAAGTTCCAGATCATTCCAACTACCCCATCTGATGATTCTTGCATCAGGTGAAGGGCATATAAGTATTGAATTTCAAGCTGACTAAAAACAAATAGCTAAAATATACACTATACATGTCAAAAGACACAGTTCTTTTTTTTTTTTTGGTTAACATGTGAATTTCTTTAAATCCAAATTCGGCTGGTACTTTCAACTGCCATCTACAGATGTCAAGTACATTTCCATGGCAACACAACGTAGCACACTTGTCGATTAGGTATCGAAGGACCGAATATTCTGGCAATTAACCTGGAGTACAGAAGGTGACTGCACTTGAAATGATTCACATGTCTGTTAAGTCAGAATATGAGTTTTACTGGTATCGTCAGTGTTTCGGGGAAGAGAAAGTAGGGTAGATATCACAAGTCACAACACAGTGAAAGAGATTTATGGACTCATCTTCCAGATATTTGAATATGAAAACTGTCTTGACATTTTTGTTGGCCCTACAATATTCAGACTCCAAGAAAGCATAGCAGTCAATAAGAGTTACTAGAAATAAGAAAGACCAATTGGAAATGGATGAATATTCATCTTTGCAAAAATAAGACATAAAAAATGTTATTTTGTAGCCTGGATATGACATATTCCAAGGACTTCACTGACAAATTTTTTGACTCACTCGACACGGGCAGTCACTACGACAGTATACAATGCTTTTATGATATCTCATAGCAATCCCTTCAAGTACTTCACCACACTGATGGAACACTGAGCCATCCACGAGGTACACACGGAAACATATGAGTAGAGAAAAAACTACGGCTGTGTACATAAAAGAATGAAAACTGTGGTAGGCTTCTGAGGTCAATTTTATTTTATCTCCTGTTGGATATATTTCAACCACTGACTGTCAGGTGGATACTGTACATAGATCTTTCTTTTATGTTTCATCTCGCCACCATTTTCTTTTTGGAACTATAAACTTGCTACAAGTCGACACAATCAATTTGTGAAGAACATCTCAATTTATCCTTCAAATACTATGCCGACAAAACATGAGTCTCAGAACATTGCTCACAGCATACTTTGTGTACCAATCTGCACTAGAAATCTACCCTATCTAACAGCAATGCAAACATGGTGTACTAATCTACAATAGAAAGTCAGCCCACTGTACCAAAGGGCAATGTAAGCATGGTGTATCAATCTGCATTAAAAAACAGGTTTTACTAGTCTACCTTGGAAATCTAACTTATCCTTCATCGATCAACATGGCTAACTTTGAAGCTTTGCACCTCTTTTGGCATTGATAAAACACACAAATTAAAAGTGCAGTTGAAGAGTTTACTATGAATCCTTCAGACAAAAAAAAAACCATCTTTTAATGTTTATGAAGACATGGAGCAGCTTGTCAAGTTTGACAGAAAAGGACGAATTAAAGCAAAGCTCCCATACTCGGTCTCGTCTCAATCTTTGAATGAACTGCTCAATAACTCAGGAAACCGCAAGATCACATCCACGGTCTTCACTATGAAAGGATAAACAGTTTGCTCAAGCTTTACATTCTTTCATTCACAAGGTTTTCCTTCGTTTGTCCATTTTGCAACTTCACAAAGAAGAGAAGAGACCAGAAGACTGTTATTTCAGGGACCCAAAATAGAAGCGATTACATTGCTCGTTCCTTCTTGTTCACGAAATCATCACTGGCGATTCACAAGACTGCAAAATGAGGGTGTGCACTAATTCACAAGTTCCCTAAAGAAGGCATGATTTAAATTTGTGAATTCAGATTACACATTATGGTTATTTTTTAACAAAGCTTGAATGTACCATGCCTGGTTTCTTTAAAGGGGATGCATCTAGTTTGAGGACATCAAGATATTTGCTCTACACAGGACAAACCTCTTTAATCTGGGTTCATGATGATTGCTTTGGTATTCATTTCACAGTCTCAAACAGAAACAAGCTCCAGACCACTTTGAATCTCACCCGGTCAGTTGATCCGTACAGCGGATGATATTTCAACACAAATATATGCAAGACAAGGGTCCCAAATAATCATATTTTGACTTTTATGGCTAACATCGGTCCTAGATACCTATTTAAAGAGGCTCATTGAGTTGTTTTGTGAAATTCACTCAATTTTTCTAAACAAGTTTCCTTCACATACTAATGACAAACAGTCAAACTAAAAGGATCCCAAAGTTTTACATACGTTGGAACATTAATGAGTGAGTAACCAACGATTAAATTTGGTTATTGAAACTTTGTGACCAGACATTTTCACATTAGTACATTCACATGCACACAATCAGAGCAAGTAACAGTGAAAAATTCAAAAAAATTGACAGTTTTCATATAACTATTGGACGTGAAACTTGATTAACTATGCTAATTGTGAGTATTGTCGTGTGTTTGTATACTTCAAAATCACCGCAATCTTTACTGATATCAACTCAATGAGCCCCTTTAAGATTTCATAAACTTTCATCCATCATAACTGACATTTCACGTTGCTGTGTGACAAAGCCTAATATTCTACATGAGTCATGCACGACATGTCATCTGCTCCCTGCCAGCATATGCTCTGTTACACTGCATGACTTTTACATGCAGCCATAAATCAGTTTAACCCGCTCTGTGGTGGCTTTATGATCACCTGATTTATGATACATTTGCACGTGCTATACACAATGTACGATCCCGATGCATGCTGTAAGAATCCCAACTATTGTGCTACAGTATATCACAGTGCATGACTTTTACATGTCGTGAATATTTGAAGCTGTTCTATTTGTCCATGATCCCTACTTGCGACATAAGTTATGTACAGTTGACATGTTACTGTACCATGATACATGTTGCAGTTCTTTAATTATGTTACTTTAAAAACATGACTTTCAACCAATCACCTTGAATATTTGGGCTGCTCTGTCCGGCAGGGACTGCTCCACGTTATGGCCGTTTATTTCAAGTACCCTGTCTTCTCGTTTTAACCTCCCATCTCTGTGAGCTATACTGTCATCCAGCTGATGAGAAAAAGAATGAAGATGAGTTTAAATTATGAGCCATGTGGGATGTTCTGAAATAAGACCTGTGAGGTGTAAAATGGAGTACTGATCCATATCAAGGAAGGACGCTATTGAGGAATCCACCCACTGCCACATCTAGCTAAGAAGAAAAGGACCATGTTCATTGATCTCATAAACTTGTTCTTTTCGTGTGTTTTCTTTTTCCTTCAAGGTCACTAGCTGTGATAAACATATTACTGTTTTTTTCTAGCGTCCTGTTCATTCCACTGCATTGTACGACTGCATCTTCCTTCTTAATGTGCCTGTATAATATATGTTTGTATGAACGAAATACATCAAACGAAAAATAAACGAGGAAGCTAATATTAATCAATCAATCAATAATCAATTAACATTCAATCAGTCAGAGAAAGTAATGTTGACAGAGCACCTAAACCATGAGAAGAATGAAACAAAAAAAAAGGATGTAGACAGAACTCCTATTAAATGAGAGCAGATGAGATGGAGATTTTGAAGTTGAGCATACAACCCCCCCATGACCAGTCCTCCCTTTTATCAGGCACTGCTGGTAGTCAAACCTCTTTCCCTTAGTCGATTACTCACCCAGCTCTAATGTCAGGCATACAAGACTCAATCTACAAGGCACTGCTAATTGTCCACCGTCCATCCTATAGCCCATTACTTGCCCATACAGTATCTTCTCACAATTGCATCTTCTCAAGATTGCTCATTCCTAAATTACAGCAGTGAAACCTGCTAGGGGATATGTGGGGGTGCAGGAGTGAAAATGGGGATACGTGGGCCTTGCTTGCAGTGGAATATCCCTTTGTGGTTGAGAGTAAAACCTCTATCACCTTACAAGATTGGTGGAATACCAGTCGTGGATGAATTGCAGCAACTGTGTGAGAAAATCATATCTGACACTCTGGTATAAAAGAAAACTGCTTTAGTTTGTAACTACTGTAAAGTCGGATTTGAGGGCGACAAAAATCAGTTTGGAGTCGGGGGGAGGTCAATAGTACTTCCAAAACTTTCACACAAATACTGGCAAGACGAGAACTTGGTTTCGACTATCAGGGCCTCATATCCAACTACAATTTTCTAAAACAAAAAGAAAAAGAGTGACTGATTTGATTGGTTTACATTCTGTCAGGCAAGCTAGAATTCACGTACTGAGACAGATTACTGGGTCTACACGGTCCTTTCAAAGTGCTCTCAGCCACTGAAATTACAGTAGTTGCCTTCACTACCTATATGGCTCTTATCGTTACTGGACCTCACCATGTATAGTTACAATAATTAAATAAACTAACTATAAAGGTGCTCCTGTATCACTGTTTCCCTACAATTCCCATCATTACTTGTCTTCACTACATGTGGTTTCCATATCTGTCTTCACTACTGTACATGCAGTTTCCATAATTACTAATTAATTGGTTATAAAATTAGTTTTAGTTAGTTAATTAATTTCATTAAATTAGTTTTAATTAGTTTTAATAGTTCCCATAATTACTCTCATAATTACTTACTTGTCTTCACTGCATGCGGTTCCCACAATCACTTGTCTTACACTATGCGTGGTTGCCATCGACACTTATCTTCCCTACAGTACGTCGGTTCCCACAATTATTTGTCTTCCCAACAGTTACTTGTCTCCACTTCATGTGATTCCCACAATTAATGTACTTGTCTTTTACTGCATTTGGTCCTCATAATTACTTTCTCACTAGTTTCTATTATCTAAGTGCATTTCCAACAAAAAAAAACTGTCTTCATTTATGCAATGTAGTTCCATCTAAATTTCCTTATTTTGGAGAAAGATTCTTCTTTCAAAATACAGAGTTTAATTTTCTCTGAAACCTACTGTACACTATCTCTATTCATCATCATGGAAAAACAGAGAGCCATGGAACATACACCGCGCTAAACATTTTCTACAAATTATTGTCGTCACTTCTGGACGGTAAAATTCCCAGAACTCTCTTCCTTTCTGATATTTCTTTCCTTTTTTGTTTTTAATGTTCTTATTTTCTTTTCGTTTTTATATTTCTTCTCATCATTTTTCTTTTCATGCATTTTTTTAAAAGCCTCGCTGGAAGGCTCTAAATCTCTCCTCCCTTACCCCGTTGAGTTGATTAAAGAGCCGTAATTCGACCTTCCTCGAGAGATTTGGCTGAGGGAATCATTCCTCTGAAGGGATTTGCTGAGACCGTTTCAACCTTGTTCAGAAGACGAGGCGAGATTTAGTGATGACATAAAGAAAAGGTACTTTTTTTTTTTATTTTTCAAACATTTGGAAGAGGAGGGAAAACCATCCTCAGGAAGATATACTAATGCAAGAAGAAAATTAGTAAATATCAATAGAACGGACACCTGTACTATTCGTATGAAGGGAAAGCTCTCTACGAAGATGAAGGACCTAAGATCAGTGGAACGAATATTTATACTGGTAAAGAGAGAGAGAAAGAAAGACAAGATGAATGCATATCATTATTATTAAGAGATTATATCCTAGTGTGTCACTATCCAACATTACTCAATTGCAGAGAGGACACGATACAATCATCACCTCTAATTTTCTGATAAACAGATGGATTTTGGTACCCCTTTCTTTCCATACAGTGACTCCGAATGAAATTTTTTGACTGACAATTTTCTATGTATGGATGACTAAAACATACCCCAGGGTGGGGAGGGATGAGGGCCATGATCAGTGTATGGTTTGGGATGTAATCCTTGGTGATTATGTTTAAAGGAACGAGAATAGATGTACAGTTACGAGAGTTTGGGCAAGTACTAGAGTCTGCAGTCTGTAATCTCAAAATGAACCATTAACAAGGATGAGACAAAGAAAACGAGCAGAAACCATTGAGACAGACGGTTGGTTACATCATACTCTTGTAGTTGACAGAAGAGTTTAAAGTGTTTCCCCATCCCGAGGTTTGCTTCCCTGCTCCCAAAGTGACAGTCCATATCCCAAAGTGCAAATTCCTCTCCCAAAGATTGTGTCCCTCTGACCAAGTGAGAGTTCACATCAAAAATTGTGGCCCTCTCCCAAGGAGTGTGAGACACTCTCCAGAATCGTGTGTGCCTCTTCCAAAAGAGTGTGAACCTCTCCAAGTTTGTGTACCACTAATGCATTGCACGTCCCCCTTCCTGACTTGCACGTCCCCCTTCCTGACTTGCACGTCCCCCTTCCTGCCTTGCACGTCCCCCCTTCCTGACTTGCACGTCCCCTTCCTGACTTGCACGTCCCCCTTCCTGCCTTGCACGTCCCCCCTTCCTGACTTGCACGTCCCCCTTCTTGACTTGCACGTCCCCCTTCCTGACTTGCACGTCCCCCTTCCTGACTTGCACGTCCCCCTTCCTGACTTGCACGTCCCCCTTCCTGACTTGCACATCTCCCTTCCTGACTTGCACAGTTCCCCTTCCTGACTTGCATGTCCCCCTCCTGACTTGCATGTCCCCCTTCCTGACTTGTATGTCCCATGCAGTTCTGAAGTATGTGTCCATCCCTTGAAGTGTGCATCCCTCTCCAAGAGTGTGTCCCTCAGATGAATCATGCCCAACTGCTGTAGTTGGTGTCCCACTTCTGATGTGTACTCTCCACGTCCATCTGAAGGTATACATTCAAATAAGATGAAAGTAGCAAGAGTTGACTGCATTTTTCACCACACAGCTAGTACAAATTATCTAAAGACGATCCTCTTGAGGCAATTATGGTGGACATTCCTCCCACTCTATAAACTCTGCCAAAAAGAGTGAGACTTTACAAACAAAGAGCAGACAGTACTGTACAGTATGTGGTTGCATGATTCAATTCAAACCTTATCACATCACAAGTTTGAGAGAATGGTTCTACTGTGCATCTCCAAACCTGACCAAAACTGGTTGACATGTACTGTACAGTATGACACTGGTTCAAAGTTATTGGTTGATTTAACTCAAACAAACCTCATCTTATCACAAGGTTGATAGAAAGATGTGTTTCTGCTATAAATTTGCCTCTGCAAAACCTGGTCAAAACTGGATTACAGAAACTTACTCAGAGATCTATGTGGTTGATTCAAGTCCACAGACATGGTTTGTGTCAAGAAACATTAACATAGGTAAATGCCTGGTACCTGGAATGCGATGAAACCATTTGAAAAGTTTAAAATTACAAGATTTGCAATGATGAGACTCAAATCAAAGTGCACTGCTGGTCTGATAATTAACTACTATACATGACAAAACTCTGTACCGAAGTATACTGCAGTATCCAAACATGATGCGATCTGCACAAATTGCTCTACATGTAGGTTATGAATGCACCCACATCGCTTGCAAAAATCAACCACATTTACCGCAAATTTTGATTCAGTTGGTCGAAATATGTATGTCAAGGTGAGCCATGCTGCTTTATTTCATTCAGGAAGCCTGATATCGTACGTGGCGGTGATGTTTCCATTGACAACAAATTATTACCGCCCCAGAAACTTCTCGCCAGAATGCATTTGAATATCTGAAATGCGTTGCTGAATCTAAAGGTGGCTCGGTTGCTTTACATATAGTGCTGGATAGCACAGATGTAGGAGTTCAGATTGCACTGAATTCCAGACAGAAGTCGCTGGTTCCAATCTCTTCTGACCTACTGATAATCTTCGCATGATTCGACTATTTCGTCATAATTTCCCAGTAAGGGTTCTACTTTAAATTTAAAAAAAAAAAAATCAAAGTTTCAAGTTATCATCTGTAAATAATATGCATGCTCCACAGACACTTCAGGACAGTTTACTTTGCGCTGGACTTGATAATCCTAAAGACTTCACACAAAAATGTCTCTTGAGATCAAATCCTGACTTAATACCTGAATTTATGGAATATACTTCAAGCTTAACCCTACCTCAAAATCTGGTGATTGGACACCAGAAGGGAAATGAATAGATTGAATAACCTGTGCTGAACTTTTGATACTTTCAGACAGGTGAACGTAGAATAGATGAATCACAACGGCGTCCTTCCTTCTACCAAATTTCACGATTCCTATTTGCCTCTTTATTTGACAGGTATCAACGTTTCAGAGAGCACTTGTTGATGGACTGCCATCAACAAACTCCACTGCACTTGAACTGCGACATCAAACAAATCACTTTGTCACTGTAAAGAGCATTTGCTGACTCAAAATGGCGGGCACTTGTCCTTACAGGTGACCTTATATAAGTGAATCAAACATTAACTCATCGTTGAAGTTTAATATTATTCTGTGCAGGCAGAAAAGTGAAAAATTGTTGATTGAACAAACACTGAAAAAGAAACTCTATCAGCCCTAAAGGTCTGTAATACAGAAGCGTCACTGTAAATACCGATCCACAGTAGCAGCGAGGAAGAATTGACGAGGTTCTACTGTGAGTACGTCTGACCAGATTAGAATAATCCACAAACATAGATCTAGCTTCAACTAGGAGTAGCAGAAACTATTAAAAGCAGATAGACTTCATACAGACCTCACAACAATGGCCTGATTCACATATTCCACAAACATCGGTAAAACAATCACCTTGAACTTAGACCAGATGCAGTGAGTGAAACGGCACAGCAAATCTTTTAGAAAAAAAATGAAATTTAGATTTTGTTTCAGATCAGTTCCATCTTGTGACATGTATGGTATGAGTTTTAATCTAAGTGAAGTATGAATTTACAGATCGATACAAAACTGCTATGAATAATCTTAGATCAACCCTCCTGTGTAGATTATCTCCAACATCCCTAAAACTGAGGCATTCTGATACCAGCTTCCATGGCTTTTTTTTAGTACTGTGTGTATACATAATTTCACCATTATGACTGAACAGGGGGAGCCCAGAACTCCGAGCAGATTATATTCTGAGAAAGTGCCAAGATACTTTCATGTTATACAGAATCTTTCACTGTGAGTTGGAGCTGTTCGTGATAGCAAAACGCCATCATCATACTGGAAGTAACCCTGTCCAGTAAGGAAGTCCATATCACATGTGCATACTTTCTTTGCACTACTTCAGCTACAGTAAGTTGATGTTAACTTTGCTGTGCTTCTTTCACTTATCTTGTTTTGCCCGGTCTGGTGGCAAATGTCACACAGAAGACTAGCAGTATATGCCGCATATTGCGACATAACATTCCAATGAGACGAAACCCCATCCCCCTAAAATAATGTAAATGAAATAGACACATTTAAAGCAAAGAGAAATGCTTAAACTGCCACAACAAACATGAACCCCTGTCTTTGGTTGTGGTTGCTGCTGCCAGTGTCAACCTGTTTCACTGTGAGAGATTAACACTGGCCATGCCGCATTTTGCAATTACACATTCACAGACACAGTAAATGCAATGGATGGTAGTAAAAGAGAGCAAGTTATGGTTGTTTTCACAAGTAACCCAGCTACCAGAACGGCATTTCATTACCTGGATCCAAAATTACTACACAAATCCTTCATAAAGCGAAAAAACAACACTACCGCAGTGTGAACACTCTGTGTCACACGGCCAGATTTCACATTACAATACACAGCAAATAGCTCAAAATGGAATTTTTCTTTTTTTCCTCAAGGAAAGTAGGGGGTCCTATTTCATTCATGAGAAAGTGTAGTCGAGCGTATGAAGAGTACCTGTCAGATTCCTCCACACAAATGCGATGTACTGTACTGTGGAAATACCAACGTTTAACAATAAAGTCACCAGTTTGGTCGTGTACCAGACAGGTATGAGATAAGGATTACTGTACCCGATTCCGAGTTTACGGGATCGATGAAAACACTAGCGAGATAAAAGGGCAATACGATACAAATGACAAGAAAATAGTTCAGATTTTTGGTCCATATGAAACAAGATTTCATCTGAATTCTAATATTAACAAATGTTCTTTGTTTCTTAATTAGTATGCTAATCTAAATTGCACTGCATGGTGCTTTTTGGTCTCTCAGGTCGAAGGCCTTTCGCGAATTCTGTATGTGTGTCAAGAACCCTTTCACAAAATGCTGGAGAGAATCTGTGATTGTCTGTCGCCACCTCTTAATTTCACAAGACATCAATCTACTAATCTGTTTCTTTAGTCTGGAAGGTGCTATCACTCCTCAGTTACTAATTTACTACTCCAATCACCTTAACCGCTTCTGACATTAAAATGTGGGGGGGTGGGTACGTAGGTCTCCAAGGCCATCCAAGTTGGTGACAGTATCTCCCAACATGCAGCAATGGTGAGATGCTGGGAAAATCAGGGCACAGCAGTGTCCATTATGTGGTGATAATGGGGAAGTACAGGACAAAGAGATATGTGAGAACAAAGGGAACAGAGGAAGGAGGGGTAGGGGCTAGTTACTGACAATGTCTATGCATGCCTGGCAATGGATAGGTGGCAAGAACCACCATTTTGAGAAAAATAAATGTGTTCATGCTGACCTACACCAGGTGGAGATGCTGGTGATTATAAGTGAGCGTGGGTTTAAACCGATAACACGTAAAATAATATTGAAACTGTTATCAAATATCATTTTCATTTTCTACCAACTACCAAACTTCTCAAATTGCTCCGGTGCATCTATAAAACCTCTTTTGGATCCATAAGCCCCTCCTGTCCCCCTTTCACTCCTCTCTCCCTTCGATCCTATCCCCCTTTCCCCTCCCACCTGCCTTCAACTCCATCCTAAACTTCACACAGTTACCAGAGACCGCCACCCCGAGCAGCTGGTGACATGGTCCCTGGGACCAATAGAAAGACGGGGAGAGAACCTAAAACATGCCACCTGGAGGATCCCAAAACTCTTCCAATTGTTTATCATTTGCAGAACATTTGCAGAAATTTGCAGAAATATTTGCAAAAATATTTGCAGAAATATTTGCAGAACATTTCTCTCATTAACCTAGCTGTTTAGATCTGCTGTGCTGTGCTATGGCTTGTCTAGAATGACCCTTGTAGACCTGTTTAACTCACAGCCTTAAGCATGGATAAGAATCATTCTTGACAGGGAATGCCAAGTTATCTTCATAAGGGGGAACACAGTAACTATGGTAACAGTTTATTGTTTTTCTTTTTTGTGTTTTCATAATGTCAACTTTCACTCTCTCCGAGTCTGTGCCCGTTGGGCTAATCGACTGAGAGTCTGTTGGGGGGGGGAAAAAAAAATAGTGGCGCTGAACAAAAATACACTTCAGTGAGTGTTGACATTAGATTCTGTGCAAGCTTATTATCAGAAAAGGTGTAAGAAAAGTTTGAGTCTGTGCCCCTCTGTTCTACTACTGTCTAGAGGAATGCCCAAACACACCCGCCGCCATGTCCTACTGAAGAGCAGGGGACGCACTGCGCAATTTTGACGAGATGTCGACTAATGTTACGGCACACTGCCATCCCACTCGTGGGACATCGCTGCAAAATACCTGCTTGCACTTGAATTAACTCAGTACTGTCTGCATAACACCCTGATAAATTAACGTTTTTCCAAAGAACATTCATAACTGTCAGTCTGAGAGCTACTGCAAGTCTCAACAGACATTTTGTCAATATTCCATCTGTCAGTATAAACTACTACTACCACTAAAAAAAAAGAAGTGATCCAGCACTATCAAATTTCCACAAGTTAATAGAAAAATACTTTTCGCTGAGGTTCTTTACCTCCCGATGATTGGGGCACTATTACGAAATCACATTTACAGACACCAAGGTGCTGCTGTCAAAGGCTGGAAAGACCCTACAGGTACCAGCAGATGGAAGAACTGCAAACATTTCTTGGAAAGTTGGAATAAAGTACTGTACGTTGCAAATTATTGAGAAGCCTGGAAGACACACACTGTACAGACATGACTGCATAATCAGTCGCTGTTTTAATACTTGGAGTGACATACATATTATCAGTTGTTTTTTTATTACAGAGCTAGGTTTGATATATGACAAAAGGTTGATGACCCACTTTTGCTGTTAAATATAGAAGAAACACCCCAATCTTGGTAGGACTAACAGTTACCTTACTGCCTGGTAATGCATGTCTCGGTGAATAAAAAAATATGGTAACAGCTGGCTTCATTTCACCACTTAATATCACGCACAAACCTAAATGATTCTGTTCTTCTTTTAGTCTCTCATAGAGGAAGCCTGTCAATTTGATACCAGGAGATAATGTTTGGTGGAAATCGGTATGATTCTCTTTAGTACATCCTACCAGTGTGTGAGTTTGATGGGTGATACAGGGAGGCATGCTAGCACGCACAGACCAGGGAATAAATTCATCCCTTACGCTACAATGGTGGCACAGAATGTCACTGTAGGACCAATCAATTCACGGTTTACAATGAAAGGTCAGGGGTCGGCCGATTATGGTGATGCTTCGATAAAGGATAACTTTGTGTTGATCTGACAAAATATAGGTATCCTACTGAATGTACCATATAGAAAGTAACAGTAGCCTACACTATCATTCTACTGCCACTGCTTTACAAGCAGAAGTGACTACAGTTGTTAATGATAAATGGGATGGTACTGTAACTAAGAAGGCAATGATACTTTTGAAGTGTATCCTCCTTTGGTTTTAGCTTTATTACTTACCACATCCACGACAAAGATCCCCACCTCATCCCTGAAAAACAAGGGGGAAAAAAAATTATCAATCAATCAATCAAATCAATGCATAATCAATACCGCAGACAATGGGGGCAATCTACAGCCACAAAGTATATCGTGCATACAAAGCGCAAGACAATCTAAACAAGGGGTGTGCAATCTGCTGTCTGTGGGTCAAATTCGGCCTGTGGCATCCTTTTTTGCAGACCGCTCAATTTTCAATTTGCCGTTTTTCAGCCCTGGCCTTGCCATTTGACCACAACTTCAATTTGACATCTGGTTCATAATATCATACAAAAAACAGTAAAAATCACTCCTTTCCATGTAACGAAACGAGGGTATTTTTGACACAACGTCAGAGGAATGGACTGAAAAATACTTTTTTTTATCTAAATGGTCACATTGGATAAAACACTGGGCAGTAGCGATTGTAGTGGGATGGGTGCACATGAAAGGGTACCTCACATACTCCTCTCTCTTTCTCTTCACTAAGGCCCTTCGAGGGGGTACATCAGCATGAGCTCACCCAGCAGTTGGTAAAGGTTGCATACCCCTGATCTCAACAATGAACAAAATAATTTTAAATGACTGTACTAAACTTTACTCCAACAGCCTTTACGATACCGGCCTTGTGAAACAGAACACGACACAAACACAGGTTCCTGTGATCGCTGGTTTGAAAAGCCGTAATCGTAAATCGCCTCACGATGTAAACTAATTACCGCCTGTGATTTCCTGCTCAATTCTTGAGCATCGTTATGGCAACAGTTTCACAATGGCACTGAGACCTTGATGTGGCAAATGTTAAACGGAAACTACCATTTATTCATGATCGAGCACGTCTGTATTGTGCGAGTCATATAGACGCGGAGGTTGTAAAATATGTTTCAATCAGAATGCAATGTTATGTATGAAGCCACAGTGTGACATAACTTGCTACAAAAGTTACCAATAATCTTCTGACAGAGGAGAAACAAGAAAGTAATCCTTTCTGATGAGTCATACGTGTCTTCCGTTAATGTACCGGTTCTGCGAAAAAATGTTGGCAGCCAAATGCAAACTTTTGACTACAGTGTACAGTGCGGAGTTTACTGGACCTCTTAATTCTATGCAAACAGGATGATTTACGTGACATAAAAATAAATCATACACCTGAAGCCAGACACTTGGAAGGTATTTGTTGCAAAATCGAATTTGTGAATAGTGATATCACAACCACATTTCCTTTAATTGCCAAATGATCTCGTGAAATCATAGGGGTAAAAATGCAACCAAAGCACACCTGAATAGGATAAGTATGTGTAAAACTGGTACAATAATTAGTTACTATACATTGTGAAGCCTACAGTGAGTCTACCCTTCTTACATAATGCTTTGTTTTTATGTTAATTAAACTAGTTCATTTGAGTTCAATACAATGGTAAGGTCTGCATTCTTGATGTCTGCTATACTACTGTAGAAGTATCCTATCCAAATCCTGTTCTAAGAAACATTTTTTTTTTTACATTTATTTATTTATTTTTTAACATTATGTGTATTTTTTTTTAACAAGTGTATACAGACAATACCATTTGGGTCCTTCCTTAGTACATTAAGACGAATGCAAGATTCCTTCCTCCTACCATCACCGAGTTGGATAGCAATGAGTGGAAGATTGCAGGGCAAATGATCCTGAAATTGCTGATTATAGCCCTCAACATTTCTTTCCACATTCCAAAATTTTTGTGAACAGTTTCCTCACAAGTTTCTTCTTAATACTTACAAGTTACCAATTTGTGACTCTTTTGAGCAATTGTTCATAAAGGAGCAGTTGACTAATTGCTACACATCTGCCAACAGGAGAAACTTATCAAATTATTCACCGCGACGTGAAAAGCGATCACCTCCACTGTGCCTAGAAAAGGTCGCAATTTGCGAGAATACCTGATTTAGGGCTCACGCTCAAAAGTTCCTTTGTGGCAACACTGAAGGAAAATTCGGCCAGATAATTGACAAACTGTAACAAATACCACTTTTTTTTTTCCTTCTGACATTTCCCTGATTTATGATTTAAAAGATGTCTTCTTGTATTGTCTATCTGGCAGGTGCGTTGCAAAGGTTGCTTTTACTATTCATCTTCTTCTATACAATACAGTCTACCTTCACCATTCTCTTCCCTTCATTTCTTATCAAGTTATAATCAAGTTACCAGGGCTGTCGACACAAAGGACTCTTTCACCAGACATTTTAACGTGGCATTCTCCACGTCTGCGAAATGACGCCGCGGGTGCAGGTACAAGTATCAAAATCAGTTTTTGCAGGTCAGGTTCACTGAGACACGCTCGACTCATGTTGCTTTTCCACCCTGCATACAAGCATGAATACATTGCAACAAGTTTACGATTCCATTTGTATTATTTTCATTTGGGAAGATTTACTGTCAAACATCTGGCCATTTTCATGACTGAGCAGAGTCCGTGAACCACATCTGCATGGCAAGTTTGTGTAGATACTCAAGGTTCTTTTGCCTGGTGGGTCTTCAAAGTATATATCAATAGTTTTTAATTGCTGCTAATAGCAAAAGTATCCTTCTGGTTTTTTGGGTCAAATTCACTTCATTTCACTCTTGTGAAATCGCGCATAACAACTGATGACTGAGTCATTAGGTACATGTCACATACTGTATAATTGGACACCGAATCCAACTTTCCAATTTTTTATTTTTTTCTAAGGTTAAAGACATGTCACACTTATTGACCCACACGTTTAACCGGTTGCACAAACATGTAAGGAGGGTTAAAAATATGCTACCTGATGAGAAATCATTACCCGGACTTGCTCCCTAACAAGTGAATAATTTATGCACTTACTGTAGTGATGGCATAACAAGACGACCTAACTCCCCACAAACGACCAGATTAACCTCTGCAAGAGTTTTTGGCTGTTTAGGCATCAAAGTCATGCATTTTAATATTACTTTAACCACTGTACTTACAGCTGCCATTTTTTTTTACCACAAATTAAACTGACACCTGAAGATATTATCACCCTAAATGCAAGAGTGTCTGCAAGACAGATGGTGTAACATTAATGCAGCCACCTACAGTATGATTAACTACAGAGTTTATGAACAATGCAAGGTGTGGAAAGACAATCTGTTGTTCTTTGTTTTTTCCATTTTTTGGGGCTAAGCTAATGTTGCTAGAAATATTTAGCACTGCCTACCAAGGTGGTTCCATTCTAGAAAACATGATAAATACAAAACAAACAGTTTGATAGTGGACAGGCAAGGTTTACCACACAAAAAAAAAAAAGAGACTAGCCTAATACCTTGCGATATTTCTACAGAAAGTGCCTTATAACACATCAATCAGTCAGTATGACTTTCAATAGTGCATCCCTTTATTACTTGCAATTACAAGGCTACACACGAAACAATCTTGCTAGACCTTTCCAAATTCATCTATATCATCATACTGTTACTGATATCAGTTTAACCTTCGCTTCACTGAGTCCGTGCTCAAACAAGGTTGGGTAGATCCACGCGAGTGAGATTTTGCATATATGTTAAGAGCAGACTCCCATTTCATAATGAAACATATAGACACAGGGAAGTGAACTGTAAAGGAAACAGAATAAACAACAAAAGTTTCTTTTCCCAAAAGACTTCTCTCAAATGACAAAAAAAAAACCAGTTTTAACTTCAAATTTCTCTAGATAGGCAGACTGGTTTCGTATCCTTCAGATAGAAATGCCTGATTAAGCTGCTTTGCCTTCACTTTGTGCTTTGGCTGCAAGATATTTTGGCCAAAGTGTCGTCTTTTCGGTTGATCGCGGGATATGTTGGTCAAAATTTCTGTCATAGAGAAAGTCTTTGTTCACTGAGTATGTAGGATGCTTAACTGCAGTTCATTTGGTCAGTTATGACTACAGTTCACTTGGTTGGCTGGTTGGCATGACTACAGTTCGCAAGTCGTCGCAATGACGACCGTGCACTTGGACAGAACATTAGACAAAAACGGTATCCCACAATCCTCCTTTTGACATGAACAAGCAGCAAATTCGCATTCAAACAGCGAGTCACATGACCTGCATGAAGAGGCACGCAAAGCTTACAAGGCTTGAATCAACATAGACGAATGGAATGATCGATAGCGGTCACTTGATGTGTGTGGGCATGAATGTTAATTACATAAACAGCACAGAACTGTGACTGTATGTGAGCACTATACAGCGGAAGTACGAGACGAGACGACGACTACGCCTTCATTCAAGAAATGAGCATTCGGTTGCTAAAAAAAAAAAAACAAACATACTTTCGCTCCGTCGATTTCGTTGAACTAATAACTTCTGTGTATATTGTGCAGGTACAACATTTACGTATAAGGTAACTGACACACACATATCCATGCAATGAAAGAAAGTGTGCTTGACATAAACATATAAATAGAAGTCAATCATCATAGGGATGTAGTTAATTTTTACCTGGAGAGATAAGGTACACATTGATTACCTTTGACCAAACAACATTCCCTATTGAAGCTGGTACTTAAGAGACATACAGTAAAACAAAATACTCATGAATATAATCCATGAGACGAGATCATAAAAGAAAATTTAATTTTTTTTTTTTCTCCAGGGGCCCTTCTGACAGAATTTGTCAATGGCAGATTATTTCTTTACCCCAGGTCTGTTGAGGAGATATGGTTATACTTGAGTTGGAGGGAGAAAATGCAAAATCTTATGGAAGAGGAATGTAATGTAAATACCTATCCTCCGTTTAAACCATTTGAGAGTACTGTACCTCTGGTACTGTGGTTATATTATTGAAGCAAGTGGAAGTGTGTAGGTATACTATAGGTCACCTTACTGATATACAGTATATAACACACATAAAGTATATATATATACTGTACACTACTGAAAGTATCCAGCCAGCAGGTACATCTGTAACACTAATTAGTGTACTGTGTAGAACACTGTGTGGGTATGCAAGTCCTTGACACTTAATGACTTGTAACACTACTGAGAATCATTTTGTTATTAGCTATTGTCCTTGACTGCTAAGGACTTGTTAACACTGCGTAGCATGGCTTCTTAACTTGTTTGTTTCTGTGTTTGAGATATAAATCACGTCTCTGGAACGTACAGTAAACACTCTTCACGCTTTTATAGCAAATTTGCAAAAATAATGAGGAATTTTTGATAATTCAGATAATACATGACACAAAATTCTACCACTTAGAGACCATTTCTTGTTCACATTAAAATGACAGAAGCCTATTGTTAACTCTCTTTCCATCCCACGACGATTTTTGCAGGGGGGGGAGGTGGAAATTTAGCCACTACTTAATTCAGAGGATCGTAATTTTCATTCATGGCTGTTCTGCCTCTTAAAGCTGTGTTTACTTGGGGGATTGCATAAAGAATTCTTGTGTTTTTCAACGGAAGAGTTAATTGGCACTCAGATTGCAGAATACTGAACCCTGTGAGGAATGCAGAATGTGGAACAAATTCTCAATGTCAAATGTTGATGTAGAACGCCGCTCACTGGAAAATGTTCTACTTGGCCGGTTTAAAGAAATAGAATGCGGATTCTTTCTGCATTGGGCATTCTGCCTCTCACGTTCTGCTAGTCCATGTGCCAAATAAAGACAGCTTAAAACCACCTAAAACAGCTTAAAACCATAATTGGAATCATCACTGACTGTATATCCACCACAAAGCTGTTCCATACCATGAATATAAAACTTTGATCATACTATTGAAAAAAAAAACCACTTTAGTAGGTCTTCGACGCCGACAGGAATCCTTCTAATGGACACTTCTGGTTTGGACCCTTAAGCATCCTCCATCAATGCACCAGTTATTTTCAAATTCTTTAATATATTTTGTTTTTTTTTGTCATAAAAGGACATCATTTTTCAAATTCTTTGTAAAAGACATAGATTTTCATATTTTGACACTTTTGTTTTTGGTAACTCTACCTTTTTGCTTTCAAGCGACGTTCTGCCCTGAGCCATCCATCTCTGGAGACACTTCCAATTCACAAACGACCCCCCCTCATTTTTCTTACCGTGTGTAATCCACCAAAGGACCGCAAAAAGAGCTCTCAAGGGTTTCATCAAACACAACAGCTGATACTCAGAAATTAAGACTATAAATTGATGCTCCAGCTAGCCCCCAAAGTTTCACCTGGCAAAAAAAAAATGCTCGGATACCTTTATGTAAACATGAGAGTCTTTCAATCCCGAATCACTAATAATTTTGGTAAGCCTACAAAGATGAAGAAAAGTTGCTCCTTCCAAACATTCTCTCACGAAGGTGGGATTAACGAGGGAAAGCTGTCAATATCGAGATGTTATCCTAGATAACCGACATGCCACAGAATGATTCATCATTTTGCAATCACTTGCAACAGCCAACGTCAGCGTGTTTGTACCGTCATTGATCTTCAAGATGTGATGTATGCCTTGGAACGGGTAGCACTTTCGCAAAAGGGCAAATTTACTCAATTCGGAGGGTGCACCTCAGTAATGTCATTCCTGGTACTGCTGTCCTCTTGTGTTTCTACCAGAGAGCAAACCTGTGTGTACGAGCTTCTATTCACAAGGAAGTTCCATTCCACCATTAAAACATCATTATTTCCCACAAGTGACTGGTGTGGGTATTCAGGGGCATCTACAGGTACCCTTCAGTTACACTGATGCATTGTTTGACTGTGCTCATGTGCACCCGAGTAAATTTCTAGCACCTTGCACTCTCTATTGTCTAGACTCATCCTCACATTGACTTTAGCTCTTCTCTTACATTGTAGTGTAAAGCAATACATCAGTGTAAGTGGTGGATGAGCACATGTCTACGAAAGGAGTATTAACAAACATGAAACAATGACAGACAACCACATGAAAACTGAAAACAAATCAAATTGGGGTTAACAACAGTTGCTTCTTGTCAAAGCCTTACTTTCCGAAGAGATTCCACAGATGGCGACAAGGCACTCACTCCACTTACTGAATGTGAATGTATGACCCAACAATTGCTTGCAGCCATTTTGGATGGAAGAAAAAATGTTTTTTATGCTCTGTTTGTCTTAACTTGTGAAGAAAACTCTGGTAAGTGTGGAGGCAATGCCAACATCCATCTGCCTACCTTTAGGCAATGATTGATACATGAATTTAGGACAAAACACCCACTTGAAGTCATTATGGTGTCATGAATATCGACAGAATTAGTGACTGTCTCAAAAATATGGACAGAAGTTTGCGAAAACAACATCCCATGGGAGCTGAACAGTCTTGCACTCAAGCATACCCTTCCACAAGTGTAAAAACCCTCGAAGAAAAAAATAACTGATAAAAAAAAATGCAAACCAAAACAAAACAAACAAGTACTAAGCTCTACTTTTTCGAGGAAGGGAATCGTCATGCCCCCTCTCCATCTGATAGAAACCAACCTTTTGGCAGCAATCTTGATTCCCAGGGGAACTCCCTGTACCTTCATCAATGTGACATGGATCATCCCGGGAGAGTTGGCGTTCTTGCCCTCTGCCTTCTCCCTGAATATCGTCAGCCTGAGAGGCGAGGACGGATTGAGGAGGGCCTCCCTGGCGTTCAGATGGGGAATGTCTTTCACGTCGACGTCATTGACCTGTCGAGAGAGGCAGAGCATCCAGATAGTGTTCATCTCTGGGTAAATGAATACGTCATAATTTGGACGTATATGGGCATCCGAGTCGACTCGTCTCATATGGTATGAGTACAATAGATGAAAAAGAAAGAAATAAATTTCAGTGTTTGCTTAAAGGCTAGAAGATGTCTTGCCTCTTATCGAACAGTATCCTTGATATTGCAGATACACCATTCATGACTGTTACGTCAGCCTGACCTATGAAGCAGAACCTTCCTCCTCATCTGCTGTGCACAGACAGCTAGACCTCACAGAGAGGTTGCAAGGGTGCTCGCCTGTATCCAGAGAGGAGCAGGGCACGTCCCGTGGATAGACCACTGAAGGTGGGCAGGTTGGGTCCTGGAATAGACATCGCAAAAACTTACCTGGGTTGGCTACTTCTGTACCATGCTAGTAGGGTGGCTTCGTTACCTTTGATCCAGACGATACAATTGAAAGGCTACTTCTACTCCAGACTACCCCCCCCCCCCTCCTAATCCTCCGCTTTTCAGCTGTTGCCTAGGGAGAAATGACCTTACATACAACTGGTGGAAAATGTTGTGTGTTACTCGCTCTGCGACCTCTTATCTGGGTCAGGTATGGTCAGGCTGACAACTTTCTTCCCTTAGAGCAGGCTTTGCTGCTTGGAGGAAAACAAAAAGTGAAAGCTAGTCGACCGATTTATGAATAAATAATAAAGTAATTACTCACTTGCACAATCAGATCTCCAGGCTGTAGTCTCTTATCCCTATGTACTGCTCCTTCCGGAAAGATTTCCTGGACCACGATACCTATCTGCAACGGGTAAAAATGTAGAAACACATGCAGTGTATATATCCACACATATTTCTTGTTATGGACAACAAGGATCTTAAGCGCATGACTTAAGAAGGGTAGTTTCGTAAGTAACCGGAATAGCCAGAGCTCAGTGAGCATTATGAAAAAGAGAGGAGGAGAAATGCAGGGTGAACTCATCAGACTAATGAGCTAGGTAAATCACAGTACAGTTGTTGTGCTGAGACATGTAAGCACCACTGTAAATACTACATACTAACCAGTGGGGTTTCATTTCCTCCCACAAATGCCACTCCTAATTCTTCTCCGGGTTCTCTCTCAATCTCAATCGTTGTGAGACATCCATCCTTCAGAGGGGCCTTGGGACCGACTGCAACAGAAAGAAGAATTTGGCAATCAGAGCCTTTTTTTTTTTTACGACACGTTACAGAGAGAAGAAATCACACACACACACATGGAGACGAACAGCTGGACAGGTAGTACATGTAGCAAGAAATTCTTGATTTGCTGCTTAAAAACATTAGGACAATATGTGCAGTAAAATGTTTATACGGTTTAATGCCATGTTAGAGACCCAGTTGTTGTTGCAACAGTATGTTCATACTATGTTTTGATGTCCCACTTTGTAGCAAGTATAGTCAGTAGTACATGAGCAGTGTGAATAGTCTAGGAATCATAGAAATCGGTAAATTTCAGCAAATTCGAAGGCCAACAAAGAGATACACTCACTCACTAAAGTTACAGGAAGCAATGCGTGTAAAGAACTACGACTGACATGTGGCAAATACTGCTACGTAGAACAAACATCGTGAGCAGGATAGATCTGCGGCACTGAAATCCGTGTCCCTGGGCTAGTACTACGTGAGCAGTAGACTCTGCAGAGTCTGCTTGGGTAATCTTAGTTCAGCCACCTCTGAAGGAACATCTATACATTTGTACTGCTCTTCCGGAAGAGTATTTACTCCCCTCATTGATCGCTGCCCTCGCAGACTGTGGACACTCGTTTTAATTATGCACACAACTTTTAACTAAAGCCATTGTTTTCTGCTACTAAATTCGGTAGAAGCTAATCACAGCCATCGTGAGAAATGATGGGAGTGATGATGGGGAAAGGACCTACGACTGATTAGTTACGTAACTATCATGGTAATATTCTACTCTCCTTCAACTGTTTTAGGTCTCTCTTAGCGATATCCTATTTCTGCCGTACGCAAATCTGGTTGTAGGGTGAAAGTTAGCCTAGGTATCATTATTTTCTCTCATTGTTCGATCGCTGCTATTGGCTCATTTCACGAGACCAACGCGTAGTATTTTAATATGTATTAATCGTAACGTCAAGCATGACTATTCATTTGTACATAATTATATCGAGTGTCCAAAGTCTTTCCGGCGGACGGCGATCACAGGGAAACGCGTTTACTAGCTGAGTATATATCCTTGGTTGGGTCATAAGTAGGCTGCAGCTCAAATTGTGAGGAATTTACAGTATCAAAGGAGAACTCATTCGCCAAGAAAGACTTTGCAAAGTCTACGTGAGCAGGAGAAATCTATGGTATTCAGAGTCTGTGTCCCTGGACTTACTTAGGTTGCATACATTGACTAGATATATGTTGCATCTATGGCCTACCACTTACCTGTGGGTATCTGGTTTTGTCCAGAATGTTCAATAAAGCACCATGCAGAGATTTAAGCTCACGATACTCAGAGACGAGTACGCTCATTAATGGGATGTATCTAAGGCACTGTATTTAACGTGATATATACTCCAAAATCCATATTTAATCGAATCACGGTGCAGAACTTATGGTTCAGAGAAAAGTCACATTTCGAGAGAGCAGTGGCTACATGTACTGCACATGATTACAGCATTTATATTGTATGGGCAGGTCCACCAAGTACACAGCATGGTACTACCAAGGAGGTTGGTACTACAGACAACAAAATGAGTTCACATTTTAAGAGTGCAGTGTACTGTAGTTTTGTGGAGACAGATAAGAGATCCCCTCACTAGATCAATACTTTATCCTTAAAATAACACAGATTACAGATTGTAGCATATATTCTTCAGTTTCTTCAAATTCTTTTTCTTATCCGGGCAAGAGGGGAGATTCAGAGTAGCCTATACTGTAAGCTTGCAATGTAGTAGTATACTGTATATCTACAGTAGGCTACCCAGTAGAGTAAGGACTTCTAGATGGATACTGTATGTACACCGTAACTATGACAACTGCATTCGTCGCTTCAGAGATTAAGTAAAAGTCCTCTGGGCAGATCACTGTTGGAAAGAGAAAGTTGTCAAATCCATGAGAAAGGAAAGTCACAATTTTTACAACTTGCTTGAAGTCAAAAACAAGAACTCGAAATATGTTTGGAATTTAATTATTTTTCCATACATGTGCAGTACTTCAGAAAACGTTAGATGGTAAATTTATAGCTGGCACTAGAAAAAACACAAAAACAAAGAATCAAGAACCAAAAGAACCAAAAGAACCAAAGAACCTTGACACAAATGTGAAGTGTCTCTTTATTATCTATGATTTATGGTACATACGCACTTGGCTCTACACATGATTTACTGCATGGTGAGAGTGAATTTCAGCGCACTGCAGTATTCATGCAGCTCGGTACAGTACTTCACACCATGTGTCTACAGTACAATGTACTGCAGACCTGTATGTCCAGTGCACGTTCATCAGGCCCATAGTCAGACTAAACAAGTTGGGAGGGTATCAAAGTTGACGTTTTCCAGTCCGGGAGAGGGGTGTAAGTCGGGTGTCCTCCGCTCCTTTGAACAATTTTTGCCTTTCTCAAGGGTTCTAGATGCAAAATGGTGCAAGGTTTCCATCTTTTCTCCCTGTATTTTTGCTCCAAAAAAGGGACGACCTTTTACTGCCCGATTGAGGTTTATACAGTACATGTGTGCAATACTAGCACAGACACTGTAGTCTCCATATTACAGTACAACCAAACAATTTTCTACATAGCAAATGAAGTATGTTCATGAATCCTTAAATTAATTTCCTTTTCTCTCTCTCTTTTTTTTATTTGAGTTGTATTTCTGTTTCTTTTTTCGTACTATTTTGTTACTCACTTTTTTTCTCTTTTTTTTTATAGGGCAAAGCTTATGATCTTCTCAGTCAATATACAGGGTTGAAATTGACTTGAGAGTGACAGGAAATAGGTTTGACTTCTCCAATAAACAGAAGCAATGAAACTAGTGCATGTACTGCAATGCACGTGCCACAATATGAGTATGCCGGCACCGGTATGATCTCGAGTTTAAATGACAAATAGTGACAGTAAATGATAAGTTTCTAGACCGCTTCTGTTCATTAGGCTTGGGTGACTAACTTCGACCAAATGTCAGAGTACTTGACTCTACAAAAATATCGGCATCGCCCATGCCTGAGTATTACCACAGGGACAACTGTATATTGAGCCCACAGAACAATGTTCGGTATGTATATATGCACAAATCAGTGCACCGTGTACTGTACCCAATATCCTGAGACACTTCACCAATGTACATGACTCACAAATCAAAGAAGATACGATGTGTTAAAGTCTACAGAAGCACAAACAAGAGTGTCGTGATTGGCAGTACAAAATAACAATGTGGAACATGAACAGTTAAAACTTGTGTACGTGTACCAAAAACACTGCACACAACAACATATACAGTGTGACCAGACCATTGACAGACTTTTTGCATTTTAAAACGATGAACATGAAATTTGTTAATCACAGTTCTCAAACTTAATTCTCTTGACCACCAGTCAACGACCAGACATTTGTCAAAAGTTTTTTTTTTCACTCCATCGGCTTCTTGATCTAATTTATGTGTGCATGATACAAAATGTATAACTCTGACCTGCGGGATACTAACAATTTCTGTATGCAAAATCCATGAGAAACAAAATTTTTGAATGGATGGAAATTTTTTTTTTTTGATACATTAGAATGAAAATTATTTTTCCATGACAAGTTTCACATGGCTTACTTTGACACTTGAACCAACAAGTTCTAAGAAGAATCGCATGATTTTAAAACCAAACTTCAAATTCTTTGGCTCTGAAACAACCAACTTGCAGCACTGCTGTTCATACAAGTGCAGTCAAGATGACTGTTTTCCAAAACACCTTAAGTCCTCACTTTACAAACTTTGTGATCATCACCAAAAGGAGCTCCAAAAATTAAAGGCACAACAATTAACTCAAGCTAATCCAAAGAATCTGACAGAAGCAACCTCGCGCTACAGACGAAGCAAGTTTTTCTACCGCAAGCCGTTGTGGTTTTCCTCCCGCCGTGCCTTTTGCTGGGAGACTTGCTACGGTTGATCTGCTGAGCATCGCCATGGTTACAGCTTTCATGATTATTAGTCCTTTAACTTCCTCATCTTTTGATACTTTTTTTCAATTTGACAGATCATTCCAGATGGGTGGATGCATCTGTTATTGATCCTGGTTCCTGTATCCAGGGCTGTATTGCATGGCAAAACATCAGGTTTTTACCTTAAAATTGTTGCAAACAGACCTGCAGTGTAACAATTCCAGTGTTTGATGAATGTACGGCACAGCGTATCTCTAATGAGTTCATTCCCACACGATGCTACGGGGAATTAAAGATACACGCACCGGCATGTGGCAATTAAGTCACGCACGGTGCGGCTATACATGTAGAAAAATTAGCTCTGTAGGGATCCGTGTTTGTGATCACTGAACCCTTAACAGGCAACAGCCGAGACGTACAGTACTGTACTGAGACAATCTCACCAAGAATTCTGATACAATTGATTGAAAGTACTGTAATGCAGTTTTTACATATTGGTTTACAAACTTTTAATACAGTAAATGCAATGATGAATTCATAGCCTGTTGCTGCTCTGTGATTATATTAACAGTTCTGACACTCTCAGGTCGATCAAACCTCGTTTCCTGCCCTTTGTCTTTACTCACCGCCGTCAAAAATGGACGCCCATGAGATCATGCACCTCGAAAAACCTTCACAGAGCTCCTGCGATATTGCCGAGGCATACATCAAAAGGACTTTCACCACCAGAAATAGACCTCTAATTACTGCTTAATCTACCGAGCAGCCCTCATCTTGTCCGAACCTCATTTGGCAAATTCACAGACAGGAGAAAATCCAATGATGTACATACAGCGTGCACCTTTTCACGTACATGATACTGTATTGACATAAGCACTGACAACTGAACGATGCTGAGGCGAAATGTCGCAATCAGTTGCAAGGTCTAAATTTAAATCATTTGACAGATGCTTTTCTTCCTCCGCCTTGCAAATATATGAGAAAATTAAGTAAAGGGGTGCAATTATCACAAGCATGAAACACCAGATGTGCAGTTAACTTCAAAACTGTGAAAAAAAAGATCGCAAAGAGTGTCTCTAATTAGCTCTGCACTCTCTCAAAGGTTTAGCAGATCTAACCTAATTGGTATCCACCACTGAATCTTGTTGAAACTTCCATCATCCAACCCCAGTGGTAGGAAATACAGTCCTGTGAACTGCAGCTGTGTGTGGACACTGAACAGTGTTGCAATTCCTTTACGACAGACAGTTTCAAAGTTGCAAACGTACATCCTGCCACCCTGTCAGCCGGTGGGTGAGGTTTAATTAAAAAAAAAAACATCAGACTGTCCGATATGTCCGCTAATGTTCAGCAGCAGTCAAGAGGGTCTGAAAATGCCCCATCTGAATGAATACCTGTAGTACAATCAAAAAGGAGCACCACTGTACAGTACCACTGCATCTGCCTCAGTCAGCATCCGTGGGTGATAATTTATCCGGTACCGTACGTAACATCTCATGTTGCTATGTACGGCTTGATCAAATTGCTACAACAATGGAATATCGTGTACCAGTTTTGGCGCCTACAACGTTATAGGACTTTCCTCTGATTATGGGACCAAAACCCAAGAAACCTGAAAACTGCTGCTGCAAGTTTTGAACGACAAATTATTCCTTGATGCTACACATCTTCTGTAATCAGATAACACACTGTCATTCCACACACGTTCATTTTTCTTGCAAATCCTGTAGAATAGGCCTATTATCTCATTAAAATCATTTTGCCACAGTGCTTAAATATCTCTCCTAAGTTTCACATCTACATTTATTTTATCTAGATGCTCCTCCTTCACAGAATCGATAACAAGAATGTTTTATAGTATCAATCAACGATCTAGCCGAGAATATTCACAAGATGGGAGACACAAAATGTAACTTCTGCGTATGGTAAATTACATACTGCACGTCATTTTGTGCTTTGTTTTTTTCTTTTCGGCTCATCGCAATGTATACCTTTGTTGTGCATGTATGTATGTCACATGACCCCGGTTCAACCTGCACCGCCTCAACGCGACCGTTTAACGAGACGGTTCTGACGGTCACTCTGCTTCGCAATTTTTAATCTCATCTCTATCATTAAAAACCAGTCTGTGTCAACTCCAGACAGTAAAATTTAGTTTCTGAATCCAAGACACAATCTCGTACGTTGTAAATTTACTCCTTACAGCGATATCAAAGTCAGTTTTTTTTTTTTTCAATTTTTGTTCAAGCTGTACAATTTATTACCGAAACTGAGGAGCAGGGGTGGTCGACATTTGAGTAGTCTGCTGCTCCCCACTGTGTGCTTATCAATTGTTTTTGCTAAATTATCTCTTTAGTAATTTATCATGTGTATTTAGTGACTATACATCTCTGGTTAACTTGCTGGTACGGTATATGACAGCCCCTGCAGCGCCAGTATCATTAACTATACAGTACTGTAGATCGTAAATTAATCTAGGATATATGCGTTGTGGCTTTCTAGCTTACGGAATGTTCATACTGAGCAGTGTAGTGCAGTACAGTACGTTTGTGTGCCATGGTAATTGTATTTTAATGTGGTATTTTCTCAAGGTACATGTAGATTTATGCACAACGAGATAACATGAGACAAACAAGATGTAGAATTCAATTATGGTTCAATGGCTGATTAGACATGCATAACACATACACTACAGACGCACACAAAGTACAGTAGTTAAGGCCTGCAAACGAAGCAACCTGTTTGGTTAAAAATGCCAAAACGCAGCACACATGCACGTGGTAAGAGGCCTGCAGGCAAGGAGATCTGTGTGTAACCTATGCAATAACTGACTTTCTTGTTGAATATTGGAAACCAACTGAAAAATGTAACAGCACTTACTGTAACAGACAATTGAATAAAGTGTTAACATTCCTATGAAGACAAATTGTCGTTGTTGTTGCTGTTGTTATTTCATTTAGCAGGATCCAGTGTAATGTACACAAAATTCATCCTGAAAGTAAAACCTCCCCATTGCGTTGTGAAGCTTGTTTCAGCAAGGAGCAATTTAGTGTTTAAATTTACTGTGGCACTTTTAAGGGCAATTGCGGTCTTTGGAGAACTCGTGAATGAAAATGGGAGTTTGTGCATCCCAAAAATTGCTACACATTTTTTTTTAATTTGTGTACGCAATTTGGCCTGTACTGTACAGGTACAGTATGTGTCACAAACTGCGATGCCATACTGAATAAATTACTCCCCGCACGCCATTCCACAGTGGATGCCATCACGACGTAACCAACGGCAGATCTGCCCTGGGTTAGACATTCCTGTCACAGTTCTTGTTTGCAAGTCACTACAAACTCACACTTCTGTACCTACTGCACTGAACAACAAGGTGTGCAGCTACAGTAAAGATACTGTATGCAGTAGCAGGTACTGCATCATAGAATTATTCCACAGCTGAAACATTGGCCACTTGCATTCCTCAAAACGTAGTTTTCATTACATGGCAATCAAAGTTATAAACTGAACTCTTACCTTTGTGTCATCCAGATAATTGCTCATTCATACAAGTAATTTACGGACAATTTCCTGTCACTTACACCTGAGAGTAAATAACGTCTCTGATACCTAATCGGCTGTTAGTTGTATGTGACTGTAAGAGTATTCAAATACAGAAGTATACTTCAATGTCTTTGGTATTGACCCTGATGACAAGTGGCTTACTTTTTCTCTGGCAACTTTGAGGGATATTTGAGTTCCCCTCACAGAAAGCTTAAATTTTTAAATCTCTGCAGAACTTACGCCTACTGTATGTGCATGGTGCTGTCTCAGCTAACAAGCAAAATGCATCACTTTGTTAATTACTTTGAAATGAAAAATTAAAATATTTATCTTCTAACAGTTTGAGCTTACAATATTACATCACATCAATTGGTGTCGGGCGATTGAGGCCATTTGTGGAGCTGAAGTTTTATGCCTTCGGGAACTGAGATTGATGTAACGTACATGTATGGGACAGCAGATGTGATCTGCTGAACTTTCAGTTCCTACTATGAAACAGAGACAGCAACTACTGTATATAGTTCTCTGTTTCCAATACAGTGTGGTAAACGACCCACCAAGGTCATAAAATGACCATTAAAAATGTTACCTGGATGTTGCCGAGTCATGGTCACCGCTAATTTTTTACATTGATCCTAAAGGAAACAGCATTTATTTTTCAAAGTTCTAGAGTTTTCTACAACACAGAAATTTAATCCCATGGACTGAATTTGACCTTGGACACTAAATCCTCAGAACCAGTAGCCCTGTTGAACTAATGGATTGGACCTGTGAAGCTACTTTTTGGTGTTTGCACCAGGCAGGAATTTCAGAATTGGTTGAAAAACCAGGATGACCAGTTAGGGCACCCAACTGGCCACTTCCAGGCAATCTGTAAGAACATGCAGCACTAATCCAGACGGGTTTAATAAGCCATGTTTACATTCACCGATTGACACAAACTTGCTTTCTATGCCATACCGTATGTAGTTTGCAAAGGTGATAACTGAGGAAGATTTAAAGGAACGGACATTGCATCAAGCTCATACTTCTTTGGACATCATATTTCTGTAACACACGTCCATGTTCGTTCTGGCACTAAAGTACCATTTAAACTTTGTGATCGATATACTAGACTCGATGCAAAACATCGTGTAAGCTGCCATGGTACTAGCAGATCAAGGGCAACCCAAACACCTGGATGCATGTACTGTACTATTCCTGACTTCATGGCAGAGGTTCTTGACATGTGTCCAAGACAAATTTCACAGCAAGACTTAACTTTGGAGACAGTCCATCAATAATTGGGTCATGCAGTCACCAGGTGGCCCTGGCAAAATTCCACCAAAACCATGAAAATGACATTTCAAACTAATGCAAACCACGTTCGTGGAAGGAACGTCATCAGAGCCAATCATACCCCCCCCCCCCTCCTGTGAACTGACAATTGCACACCGTCCTCAAGAAACCAACAAGAGGAGAAAAGTACAAACCTACTGTACACTACAGTACATCACAGCCCTCCACTAAGTTTTCCTTTCAAACTTACAGCACTTGCACATTGAAATCGATCGCTATTTTAAGAAAATTTTGAAGAGCTATATTCAACCATATGGCATGATGCTTTTCATTAGCATAATGAGTCACGTCTGACTTTCCATAATTATGGAAGCTGTAAAAATTTTTAATTTTTTTTTTTACCTGGGCTTGTTCTGGCTGTGTGCATGTAAAATATGTGCTAATAATGCAAAAAGTGTCTGGCCGGAAAATTGCCAAAAAAACCAAATTGAACCACTTGATTACTCACTCAACGATGATGATCATTCGTATGTGAAATATTGGGGTCCTATCAGTTTGACCATTTGTCACTGACGTGACGGAAAACTTGACAGGTTTGGAAAAAGTTAGTGAATTTGAAAAAAAAAAAACTCAAACTCATAAAACTAAAAAAAAAACTCAAACTCAACCACCTTTAACTGCCGTTTCCATATGGAATGACGAACAATAGAGTTTGTCAGATACCCAGGTATGCAGGTACCCAGCCCACGACGTCAGGACACAGTTTTGGAGTTGCTGCCGAAGTTTTCGCTGACACACTGTACGCTGCATGTGACAAGGTTCGACGCACGTCTAACTAAAAACGATTTAACGTACATGAATGTACCTGTAAGCTACATGGTGTTGTATTAATGAGGAAAGCAAAACGTCGTTGTCTAGCTATAGATGCAATAGTGTAAGCAAGGGATAAGTTCATGTATACGATGTGAATCTTGACTTAACAACAAATTCTAAGCCTACAGGAAGCCGGAGGTAAATGTTCAATGACGGACATCAGGTATTAAAGCGAGTCCAAATTTTGGAAATTGTGCAAATACTAATAAAACAGTATTTTACAGATCTACTTACCAGGGAGGCCCCTCAATGGACATTCCCACACATGGTTCTCCAGCATCTCTTCGGGTCCATGCCAGAGACAACCCACGTGCTGGTTGGGGCACTTGGCAGCGTTACCAACGCACCGGTTGGACAGGTGGGACTCCAGGTCGCACCTCGCCATGGAAGTGTTGCAAAAGCTCTTATTTGGGCAGACCACCATCAATTTATCTAGCATTCTGAAAAGCAGGAAACAGTTCATAAACAAAATCAAAGAATGAAGAAAAGTCACAAAAAATTCTCTGGTTTGGATATTTCCAAGTGACAAACTAATTACTTAATATCGTATGTAATCCTACAGTGCTGCACCTCTTACCACTCGTGCAAAACGTGAATGGCAACCTTTGATACAGACCAAGTCCTTCAAGTCATTCCCTCATTTGTGGACGAGCATCTTAATCCTACTCAAATTACTGTACCACCAAAAGTGACATGTTTTCTTGAGCTTACAGTACAGCTCAGAATAAAACGGACGTTAGTAGCGTTAAGCGTTAGAAATTTTGCGTTAGAAAATAAAATTCCTTCCGATACGAGTCTAACGTTAGTAACAATCACGATAGTTTCTTTACTATCGTTAGAGGGTTTCTCTACTGCTAGTAACGCTAGGATCGTTAATTGCAGTAAACTTCTGCTCTTCCTAACGCTGGTAGCGTTAACTGCGTTAAACCGACTTAAATTTTGTAACGTCGATGTGAGCTTTGGTTTGTACACTTGATAGCGCCTGCAGTATCTTCGTGCCGAGAGCTCGCATTCTACGATATGATGGTCTACGGTCACCATTTTGCACGCACGTGTCCAAAACTAGTGTCACAGGTGAAAATCTTTTTCAATCGGCCAGCGGTCAGTAAACGTCTTTTTACAGAAGCTGCCCGTTGTCACTGAATTAGTGCATAGTGTAAAACCTAAAACAATTTTAATCAAATCCTGTCATAGGGAAGAATTTGAAATACCAACGTAATTTTGCGTACTATGGATGGGCTTATTTAACAGAAATAGATGTTAAAAATTTCGTGATTGGATCGACGTTAACCAGCCAATCAGAACTCGCGACACGCTCAATGCAACTTTTGTGTGTAGAAATCCTCACACACACTTAAGTCAATGGACTTCCCCCATTGAGTTTGTGTTATGATCACGCAAGTGTCATTGAACGTTGGTACAGCAGCGAAGCAACGATGTTTGGATGAAAATATTTTAGACTACAGATTTTTTAAATAAAGTTAAGTTGATGGCCCGAGTGTTTTGTCTTCCTTTCAATAAGATTCTTTGCAGGTATACATGAGTGTCATGAAAATATATCATGTGAGCCTCTTTGAGGTCAAATACTGTACTAGTGTTCTGTTACTACTGTAGTTCATGTTAAAATTAAGACAATCTGGCGAATACAAGGAGCATTTTATGAACTGATGAAAAGGGAGGTGTACAAGAGTTGAGGAAGGTAAAGGTAAGAAGATTCACCGAAATAAACAAGAAAAATAAACCCTTTAAAAGTAGGAATATTTGGTAATATACTCAATCCAGCTACGGCACCAAATATTGCACCAATTTGCATCCAGCCCCTCTCCCTGGCATGATCAAAAATTTTCCAAAGGGGAGGGGTACCACTTAAACCCTCCACCAGGTCGTCGATTAGTCTACCAGCTAAGAGACAAGTACCCGGACAAAATTTCTATCTGTGGAAAATGCTGCTTTATCCTTGCTGAATTTTTCAGTGTCTCTGTTTATCAAGGAATGCTTTAATAATTAAACTTGTCATGCCATTGAAATTATCTGTCAGCCTCTATCGTGCCATTTACTGATTAAAACTTTGAAAATTCAAGGGAAAAATGAGAATTGGTGGGGTGGTAGTTAACATCTTTTTTACTTATGTATTGTAGAAAATCACATAACTGTCATCATTATATTTAGGTATTTTATTGATTGTGTTTCTTCCTCTATTTAATCATCAATGTAGATAAAGCTGGTATACCCACCTTGAATTACTTCCCTTAACAATGTTTTGGTTTTGTCTTCTTTGAATTATCGAAGAACCATTTTACCATATGGCTGTGGTTGTTTTAACATGTGCAAAAAGTCAGATTGTATGTTCAGAGATCCTTGTGGAAATATGTTTCTTGTTAAGCAAATTATATCATTATATTTATTATTCACAGGTATTGCTTAAGCTACCATAGCATAATGAAAGTTGAGCGATTTCTCTTAATGCATGCTTCTTGCTACTTTTGTCCAAAATTGTTGACGGAAATTCGCAACATAAAATGGGCAGAACATTGCCAGGACTGTCATTTCAATAAAAAATAATGTATGGGATTAACATAATTATGACATTGAAACATGATGAAGGGGGATTATTACAATAAACAGTCATCTTAAAAATGTTCCTATATTTTAGGTTGGTAGTCACACAAAGATGATGTTGCCGACGTTACATTTTCCGTCAACAATTGTATGCTAACTTAACATGTCCTTCAGTGTAAGATAAAAAAGAAACTTGAATGTTTAGTGTGCTTACCCAGAATATTATGTTAAACCAATACATACCACAAACATAAGAGTTTACATTATCCATTGTTTTTCAGGTATATGTGACTTTGAAAAAAAATTGACATTTTCCGTCAACACTTTTGTAACGTCCGCAACATTGTTTTAAGCCAAGTATCTTGAAGCTGCAGTGAGATTTTGTTTCACTTTTTGCATTTAGTGCAAAGACTCCCTACACCCTTTGTATTGGACAATATAGTTCTTCCCTACATATTACACTTTAGTGATATGGAGCAAATTAGGAATTCCGTCAACACATGTAACGTCCGCAACAGAGTGTAACGTCCGCAACAGAAAATGTGATTTTTTGTGAAATACATAACGAATAATAAACAGTTATGTAATGTTATGTGCATGAAATGTATCAACACTGCTTATAGTGTCTGTAAAAAGTAAAATGTTAGGTGCATTTACTTTTGGCACATAAATAACTAGAAAGATATGTTGCGGACGTTACATCAGTAATTGTTGACGGACATTTTTGATGTTATATGAGAATGCAATATCATCATTTACTACAGAATTGATTTGATTGTATCTCTTCTTTTAAAGTGGTGTCCTGTTTTTGCTAGAATGCAAATTGGAGTCATTCCAACAATTTGGATATATTTATGTAATGAGTGGACCCTTGTGTTTTGAATTTCTCAAGTGGTCCATTATGAATTGTGGTCACTTTCATGCATGAACAATCTGCATGGTTTTACCACTGTATTAGTATTTTGTACTAGAAATAGTTTTCAAAATGTAGGAAAATCAAACAACTGAATATCTGCATTAGTAAGTTGGGGTAACATGTATTCCCCATGATTCACAGCACTACCAACTTTTTGTTGCAGACGTTACATAAAACTGTTGACAGATATCTATGACATATTTCATACAAAGTAAAGTTTTTGAAACCCGCTAAGTTCACTGTTTTTATCCTCTATGTCACAGTATGCATTGAGAATAAAGATAAAATTGCATGTGGATACTGTACTGAGTGCACTTATAGTTTAATTACTTGGAACTATCTTGGACTTACAAAATAACCAAAAAGGAATTGTGTGTTCAATTAGGTGTAGGAAAAATAGAGAAAGAAAAGAGTACAATTGGCCTTCTTATCGAATATTTTATAAGAAATTGAGAAATATGTTTGTTTAAAGCAGCAATCCTGTAAATAAAAAATGGTCCATGAACAGTATATAGGCAGTGATCCTGGAGGACAGGGAAACATGTCAATCTACTACTTTTTTAGCTAGGGGCCATGACACAACACGTTTCTCCCCCCCCCCCACACTTTTTAGTGGAAGCAAAATCAAATTGCCCCTACCTGTATATTCCCATCAATAGCGCCAAAGAGGAAAAACTGTGAAGTTTTGGCCAAACATAAAGTCCTGGACAGTTCTGTGAAATGCTTGATTATGCTATGTATTCATATTATAACAACCATGTTATAACATTATACTTAGGCTCAAAACACCACAATATCACAGCATTGTGAAACTTAGTTCAGGTCTCCCTTATTAAACTACATGTGTATTGCATCACTGCATCCTGCATTGCATTTTGGTCTATATGATTACACTTTCTCAGTCACAGAGCTACATGTATGTAAACTGCAATGCAATCTGGTGCCAATATGGCAAGCAGAAACAAGTCAGTCAAACAAAGGAAAATAGTTTTGCAATATCTGAGATATTACTTCTTCGTTCACTTCATTGCAGTTTAGCCTCATCCTACCCCAAAAATGCTTTAAGAATAAATTAACTAGGAGGTATAACTCATTGTTATTTTTGTATCATCTCAGCCCATCTGATATATGTAATAGCAATTAACCATAGATTAAGTTTCCCAATAATTACAAAATTGCAGACAGGAGATTCATATTTCAAGACAGGGTGCATGAAGCTTAGAAAGTGCCCCTTCCTGCCATCTTTGGGCTTGTAAAGCAAAACATTTATTTGTACACTTCACACCAACAGATGATGGTGCCCAACTTAGACAGTTCTGCCAGCACGCAGGACTACAGTATCTATCACACACCCAATATTTTTTTCACGCCACAGTACTTGTACCTCATCTACTCCACGTCATACAAGGGAGCTTTGCACCCCTCCGTGATCAGTGCTTTTGGGCCAAAATGGGATCGCCTGGAAACGTTTAAGTGTGCATTCAATTTATTGCAATGTAACCCCATTTTTCAAATGTGTGTGGGGCAGGGAACCAAGTAATTTCATGTCACCTGGTTGACTTTGTTCTGCCACCCCCTCCTCACATCTGATAAGTGATTGGTGTCCCTACTTCTGTATTCATGATCAGGAGGGGGAACACATACTGTTCTAATGGTCAACTATTTAGTCAAGTGCAGATAATTAGTGACTATCTCTCTCCTGTGAAATGTCATTGACTTTGATTACTGTTTGTTTGCCCTGGACTTGTATGCAGGACTTGTATGCTTCTCTCAAATTATCAATTACTGAAGGTACATGCAATTGTTGATTGCTGAATGTAGTGTTACAGTACCGCTAGTACTCTATCCAAGCAATCCTATACAGTTCATGGTGGATCCAGTTCTACAATTGTAATAGTTACAGTTTGAGAGTTCAAAATGTGTTGGAATGTCAGGTTTAGTGTGCCTGTAGCCCGATACCAATAAAACAGTGTGCAGGCAATATTCAGTTGATCTATTTGTTCTGAATGTACAGCAATAATACTGATGCAACGACAGTGGTGTACTATCTGCTCCTCATACAGTACTATATACTGTGCATACTCTAGATTGCGTTGACTGCATACCACAGGTATTTAAGACTGGCTAGGTTGTATAGTGGACTCTTGTCAGACTTGAATAAATGGATTCCACATTCTTCAGTGTATGCCCCTCCCCCAAGTTGAACATGAATTTATTGATTTTATCTCAGCACAAGTTTTGTATTTTCCTAGTGCAACTTCAATTTTTGTTGTGAATTCATTCGTGTCAGTCAACTATGATGTTAGGGTAGTGGCCTGGACTAATACAGCCTGTACTTGAGACAAAAAGTGATGGGCGCAAGATAACCTTCATGAAGCCAGTATAGTAGGGGGCTGTTATAAATTTGTTTGGTCTGAAAAGCCTGATACTAAAGGAGTGGTAGACTGAAATACTGAGTCCTATTCCTACACTCCCAAGTGCCTAGGTAGCTGCGTCACACAGTGTTTTCTTTCCCAGCACAAACTGTTGCTGAAGAGAGTGTGTATGCCTGCCATTAATAGTAACAAACAAACAGTTTTTATAACTTTCATTTGCTGCGTTCACTGCATATTGATCAGTTGAAAAGTGCACTGTGCTACCATGGCCATAAATCATTTGCCTATTCCTGGTAGGGAAATATGTAACGTCCGCAACATTAAGTTAAGTAAAGTAATTCTAATTTGTTCCTCAAATTCAAGTTTACTACCACACAATTGGTCATTGGGAATTTGACTATGATGAAATTGAGATGTTTTGAAAGATCTATCATTGTTTTATGAAGTTATGGTTCAATCTAAAAGTGTTATCGTTACTGTATAATGCAGTTTACCATATTAAAAGTCAGTTTATCACTACAGTATTAGTGCGTATATCCTCACCCAAAACTGAGCCACTGTATGGAATGAGAGTTTGTAACTTAATAATTGTAGACCATCTTTCAAACAACTTCAACAAACTTTGGATTAAACTGATTATGCAACATTATTCTACAAATCTTTGGGGCATACAGTCATGTTGACATTATGTAACGTCCGCAACATAACTCACCATGTTGAATTTAAAGTATGAATTTGCAACAAAAGCAATTGGTTTCAGGCTGTTTATAATTTTCATTAAAAAAGACTATTTGAGACTTTGTAATTTGTTAGGCTGTTTGATGTAATCTACCCCTTTTTATGTAATTCTTTGTTGTATAGTATCATACATGGTGCTGTTAACGTTTTACATCAGAAAAATGAACAAAAAGATGTCCTTACAAGTACTCTGTTACAAGTAAACACCTAATCTGCAGGGAAACTTATACTTTGTGCATATTTAAATGAAACATACTTACTGAAACACATGAAGATATAAGGATACCTTTCATTTTAATTCTACGACATGAATGTTGACAATGTGTAACGTCCGCAACATGTGTAAGGTCTATACTCAAATTAAACAAGAAAGGATGATTTTTGAAATCCTGTTGCATGGTTCATTATTACAGTTGTTTGAGTGCTTACATGAAATATTGGATAGGTGAAACTTCCTTTAAAAATTTTGAAGGAACTTTTGTAAGTCAAAACCCCCAAAACTGTACATTTTTGTCATTCATCTGGCCAGGAAAACTACACTTGTTGCTATTGATAGCTGTAACTTGGTGTATTTCAACAGTACAGTGAGGTAAATAATCCCTATGTATTGCAGACATATTGCATGAACCACCATCAGCTTAGCAATGTTTCAAATTTCACTGTTTTTTACTCAAAATACACTTTTCTCTCCAATAGTCATGGTCATAATGTTCAAACGGAACAAGTTTAAGCTTCAATCCTTTCATTTTTACAAAATGCATTGTGTCTTAAGTCTCTTAACAATAAGAGACAATTCCTACATTGAAGTTTCAATTTTCTCATTTTTTCTTCTGAAATGTGCTATGTTAAAACAACCACAGCCATATATCTCCTTCCACATCAAGGAATCAGTAACTTTTTAGAGAGTAAGATAGAGACAGTATGGTTCTACTCCATACCAGTGTTCGCATGAAGGTACAGGAATGGGTGACTACTGCGGCTGTTCTCAAAATCCCCCAAAATAATATGCAAGAGGGAATCCCTCTATTTTTTTAATGAAACAAATATTATAAAATTCCCTTCTTCATACTGCAAATTCAAAAAAAATTTATGGAAAGGGGCGTCTTCCCCACACTTAAATTCTTGGTGCTTACACTGCTCCATATCACTCAGAAAGATACTAAAAGGCTGAACAACACTCAAGATATGTGTTTGAAATACAAACCCATCGACTAGAAGGATCAAAATTAGTTTGATGGCTTTGACAATTGATCAAACTGGGTTGATGGCTGAATAGCAGTCATATTTAAACGAAAATGCAATGCAAAGGATAATTTTGGAGCCTGTTACCAACCATCTGATCCTTCTAGTTTCGGCATTATTTAATAGTTACCGGTGCAGCAGCTCATGACCTCGCCTGCCATGTACAAATAAACATAGCAACCATTATTGGCTCATCAGGATGGGTTTGCCATGGCTCATTGCACGAACAGTGAATTTGAACAAAGCAACACAATGGATTAGAATGAGATGTTAGAGATAACAAGTAGGCCCATGAAAATGAATTGCAAACTGGAATGTCCCTTGTTTCCTTCAAAGTGAAACTTTACACCTTCCAAGAGTAGTAGACTATATATACAACATTTCACCATAGCACACATCATGCACTAGGCCATAAATAGCTGCTACAGTTGTTCAGTTTTAACTATTATTGTGTCAATAGCCTAGGCTACTTTTTATACAGTGGCTGGGTCAAACTACGAAGCTGGCCTAACTGACGGGTATTTTCATATCTAATGATCACGAACGTTCATGTTATTTGGTGCATACATAGTCGGCTAGAAGTTAAAGCCATACTCACTAATTATCGTTAAAACTGCCTAGGCCTAGCCTATGGCCTAACTTGATTACGGCACAAAGAAACTTGCTGGGCGTGGCTTTGCACATTTCTCGGTTCGATTTTAGGTAAACAGTACGCAAAAACTCTACCTGAGTAAAATACTTCGTAACACTAGCAAAACCTTAAGCACCTAGGCTACACAGACGGAACCTAGGCTAGGCTTGAGTCTTCGCAGTGCCTCCATAGCCTGCGCACACTAAATTTGGGCTAATGGTTAGTGCAGACCAGGCAGTTTTTTCACTGAGTCAGTGAGTGCAGGCTAGGCCGGCCGGGCCTAGGCATCGTATTGTTGATATGACTCTGAGCGAGTGTGTGCTAACTCCGAGTTTTACGATGGGCTTTCCACACTGCCTGAAATTAAACTGATTCTGTAGAAAATACAGTACGAAAACCTTACTACTTCTACTACTACACTGTACGGAAAATCTGCACAATTCCCATGTAGTGAACTGAGCGAGTGATGTAGCAGGCTTGCTGCTGCTGCATATCTTGGTTTTATACTACTAGACACGCAGTACGCCGCACAATAACGCTGCTATCGCAAGTAACGTTAACAAAGTTTTTATGTACTGTCTTCTGTATATGTCAAAAAGCCGATGCAGTTGTTGACCATTTTTTCTTCTAACGCAAGTAACGATGGAATCGTTAATTGAAGTGAAGATTGAAGGTGCGGAGAGGCCTAACGCTGGTAGCGATGCTCGTTGGTAACGAAAGTATCGATAATTGCGTTACCATAGGTTCAATGGTAACGAAGCTATCGTTAGCAAGCGGAATTTTCTAACGCTTAACGCTACTAACGTCCGGTTTATTCTGAGCTGTACTGTATAACAAAATCGCACTTTAAGTCACAACATATCCAACATCATATTAAATACATCATGACTGTTTCTTTTGATCCAGGAGATGTCGGCATGTACCAAACCGTAGGAACTAAATACTGACTTCGTTGTTTGCAGGAAAAGGCATCGGCTGCATCTGCCTTGACCGACTTCTACTGTATTTTATTTGCTGCTTGTGGAATCCCCACAACTCACTGGTGTGGGTATTCACAAGTTACTATGTACACTTACCTGGGTTGCTTTACTAACACACATGTACATACATTTAGCCTTGCTCCAAATGTCCTCAATATTAATTCTAGCATCGTGCCCTCTAAGGTCTAGCCCATCAGTCCACCCAGCCTGCCCTCCTGCTGCCTGCCCACCTGCCTGCCTGCAAGGGGTAAGTTTATTCTACAATGTAACTTACAGTATTACAAACTTACAGTATGACAACAGTTGAAATGAGCCACACTTGTTTTGTGAGTCACAGCTCAACCACAGACAGACGAGGTACACACCTTCCACATGACATAACAACAACGACATATGTTCTATTTACATCCAAATAATGTGTACATAAAAGGTGGCAAAATTCCTACCAAGATTTACTGTTCATAATGTAGTTACTGACACCATCCACTACTGTACACACACCTGCAGCCGGGCAAAAAACAAATACGACAAATTTATGTAGAATAAATTTCTGTCAATTAAACTGTCCCAAGATAATCAATACGTCGCCACAATCAACATCTGTGAAATTGGATTGTACTGTATCAACAGTATATGTGTGTAGTAGTACATGGTGAGAGTGATGCTATTAAAAGGCTTTTACAGTATATATATGCAGAACATAAGGCACACTGCACAGCACTGTAAATTAACACAGCATGTCTGATACACATAAAGTGCTACAGACACAATTTAGTTTTGTAAGCAGCAACGTACCGTGATGTTTTGGAAGAGCATAATTTGCATTTTGTGACTAGTGAAGAAACTTGTCAAATTGGTTCTTTTCCTCTTTCAAGACACCTACAGTATGTCCTGTCATGCAGTTTCTATGGAAATGCTCGATGAATGCAAAACAACCTCCTTCTGAATCACTTTCATTCCCAACTTCCTTCGCCCACCCTCTGCCACCAACTTCTTCACCAGAGATGTCTCCACGTCTCTTTCCCAAATGTCCTCCTCCCCCCCCCCTCCATCCCAATATTCAACCCGACCAGCCTTACGAACACCTTCAAACCTTTGGAGGAAGGTCATTTGACAGTACACCTACAACATCCTCCTTACGAAATACAGTAAAGCAGATCTTCAGTTTTGAAGTGGATTCATAGCTCCACTGTATATATGGTGCTTTATGCTATAGAACTGAAAACCTCACAATAGTCGATGGTACTCTGTGGTACTCTGTGGTAGGACATGGTTATGTCTGGTACTGTATGGTGCTCCACATTGATAATAAAAGACAGATCTATATATGTAACTGTGACAGACAGGTGAAGAAAATTACACAAACAATTAATGCCATACCTTCTAATGATCAAGTTTGACTGTCTAAGATCATCAAGGGACTGAGGTTTCCTGTCCACCGGACACATCCTCAGAGACCGGACCACACTCTGGATGCATATCTCACAGAACGTGTGGCCGCAGGTGGTGTCCATGGGAGAGACTAGCGGCTGTAGGCAGACGTTACATGTCAGTTCCTCATCCACCGCTTCCGTGTAATCGTAGACGTGGTTGCCGCTCACTTCGTGGACCTGGCCACAGTCTGAACAGAGAATGTTTATTTCGTTTTCTTGGCCGTTAAACATCATCTCCATCTCGGCCGTGGACGGGGGTTCCCTCCCGACCTCAAGCTGGCACAACGAAGGAAGTAATCCGGCTCGACTTTCTCGCAACTCCAAGATGCAGGCAGCGTATGAGTTAATATTTTACCTGTTCACATATTGGACCATTGCAGTGGACCCAATCGTAGTTACGTGGTGTTTCTGTCAATCTTTGATATGGGTCCACTGACCTAAGTTGGACATATCGGCACCTATCATCACCTTTAACCTAAGAAATTTATCCTCTGAACAGAAAGTACTTTTCCACCCTTGAATCAGTTTTAAAAGGATGGTGTTCGATGTAAGACCTGGTTCTGATGAGATTCAGTGATGAATTAGGCTTCACAGGGAGTAAGTATACTTCTGCTACTCTCCCAGCATATCGTCAAACTTGAGAGGGTGTCTACGGGGAATCATAGAGGCTCAGGTGCATAAAATGCCGTCATCCATAACCTGCCAGGAAATATGAAAAGAACGCATTCTTTACCGTGTGTGCAATTTTTAGATTCCAGTGCAAGCTATTCTCAAAATATCAGCATTAGTAATATTCCACTACTGTACATAATATGTAGTCATGATATTCTCGGGATAATGAAACAGTGTACGTAATACCAAATGGCTTGAATTATCAGCATTGGTTATGTACTCTACTACTGTGCATAGAGATGACACTGCACAGTGGTGACGATAATGTACAGGACTGATGATATCACACAGCGGTGATGATACTGTACAGGACTGATGATATCACACAGCGGTGATGATACTGTACAGTGGTGATGATACTGTACAGTAGTGATGATAATTCTACACAACAGTGGCGTTACTGGTGACACTACTACACAGTAGTGATGATACTATACAATGGTGATGATACTACACAGAAGTGATGATACTATACAATGGTGATGATACTACACAGAAGTGATAAGCAGTGGCGGTATATCGATATTATTGATAATATGTATATCCCGTTTTCAGGAATATTATCGATATCCACCTTGGAACTATATCGATATATAGAAAATACTATAATATAGAAAAATATCGATAATATAGACTACTACATCTATAACTATATATCGTTACTCCTACATTCATGTAAACCCTGTTTCAAGATTTACCGCAAAGTTCACGCTAAGTCAGTCAAAGCACATCCAGATAATTTATTTCTGTGTCAAACTGCCCAGATTCACACCGTCTAAAACAGCTGTTGTGTAGTGAATGACTGGGGTATGCGTGTTCACAGTACTGATTGGATATACTCTGGAAAAGCCCCGCCTCCGATCCTGTAACTCACCTTGTGCGACACAGACCCTTCCCGCATGATGTAACGTACACACATTTTACTCACTGAAAACCTATATTTTCATTGCACCGATATTTTTCTACGAGACTATATTTACAGAAAAAGTCTGTATTTATCGTTTTATGCACGTCCCCTAATAGTCCAGTACATCGCGCGACCTGCAGTAAAAGCCACATAAACCCTTTCCGTATGTAAACGACGCACACATTCCACTCACAGAGAACCTATATTTTCATTACACCAATATTTATTTGCGAGACTATATTTACCGAAAAAGTCTATATATCGTTTTAACACGCCGCCCAGTGGTACAGCATCCCGCACGACCAGTAGTTACAAGCCACACAAATCCCGCACATAATGAAACATTTCACTCCCCCAAAACCTATATTTTCATTGCCCCGATATTTATCCACAGACTATATTTACAGAAAAGTCTATATTTTATCGTTTTACAACACGATGCCCTGCACTAGAAAATCCGTATTTTCATCACGCCGATATTTATCGACGAGACTATATTATAGAAAAGCTTCTATTTTATCGTGTTTGATACACGGCGATAATACAGAGAAACTACTCTAGTGTCTGTGTATCTATGTTTACCTGTATTTTCACTGCGCCGATATTTATCGGCCAGACTATATTATAGAAAAGTCTGTATTTTATCGTGTTTGATAAACGGCGATAATACAGAGAAACTACTATAGTATCTGTAGTCATGCGATTGCACGTGGTCAGTACTGAAGGCCTGCTCACGCTCACATCCATATATGGCTCTTGCCCCAGCTTTCCCCGCCCACAACACCTGTTGGTAGCTCGCGATGAGCGATCTGATTGGACAGTCGGTTTCCAAAACAACACACCAGTGTATGAGAATATCTAGTATCTCACCAAAATACCCCTTGCGTAGCACGATGAGCATACGATGCATAGCAGTTTTTTTTTTTTTTTACCGAATGTACAAGGTGCTGCTGTTGAAAGACAATAATAGCTGCCACTTTTGTTTTCATATAGTAGTTACGAAGCGTAGGTTCACAAGTTACACTATTCAGGTAAGGCGTTCGGGATAGGGTAAAAACGGGTTAAAGTAGGCAAACATACACCTCAAACAATTCACATGGGGAAAGGAACATTTGAGAATACGAGGATGGGGTGAAAATTAAGTAGAAAAAAAATAAGTTTCAATACACTTTGTGTCAGTCAAACTGCTCTTTTTTTGAAGTATCGTAAAACATGTGTTAAGCCCACAATTTGGGTCCATATGTGCAGTAGCACATTGTGTGTACCTGTTCTGCGAAATTATCGATAATATCGATATTATGTATATTTTGTTGCCGATATATCGATATTTTCTTTTTGGAATATCGCTACTGCTTAAGAAGTGATGATACTCTATGTACAGTACAGATGATAGTGAAGTACTTGCCAGTAGAGCACACTTTGGAAAGACTTTGGGAGAACACTTTAGGAGAATGTTCAATTACACTATATGAATTAGCTGCAATTTCTCAACTGCAAAAACTTCACTTCAAACAGTTTCTCAATCAAAATGCCACAAATTCCCCAAAACTTAGTGGTTTGGGAATTCGCTAGCGACGCACTCACCTCATGCAACCTATGCATTACCGTCCTGACCATTGTCTAGCATCTGGCAATTTTGTGTGTGTGTGTGTGTGTGTGTGTGTGTATGTATCTGGCCACCACCGTTCCGTGTGTGTGTGTAGAGGTATCTCGCCACCGCCGTTCCATAATGCATAGGTTATATGAGGTGAGGGAGTATGCGCTGTGAATCAAGATTTTTTTGCAGAGTTGTGGTCAATCATCGACAAGTAAAATGTTTGTAACCAAAACATTAAATATACTGCAGATCCTTCATCAACAACATCAAAAGAGAAGAAAGCCAAATTGATTTGGCTTGGTAGATAGAGTATCCATCTTGTAATATTTGGGCCCCTGAATCAAACCCCAGTGGGACTACTTGGGAATTTTCTGGGAACTGAAAATTTGCTTATTCAGCAGAGCTGATTACGATGGTGCCAGGACATCACTGGTAACTTCAACTGAAGGTGGGTTTCTGTTGTGCCACTGAAATGTCTCGTCATGTCAGGTGCTCAGAGAAGACGTAAGACTGCTACCGTAGCTGAACTGGCCAAGTCCTCAAGTCCTCCACTCCTCCAGTCTTTGAAAAAGTGGCAAAAAGACAAGGCGATGCACGCTCATCCATCGGACAGAAACTCTACATGGTCATTCCAGGGACAGGTTTAGAGTTGATTGGTTTACCCCTGCCTTGCCACACTCTGGAAAGCCAAAGATTTGGCTGCACATTTAAGTACTTTTCCTCAGCTGAACTTTGCAGGGCATGTGCTCCAGAGAGTAACTCGAGGAAAATGAAAGTACAACGTTCTACACAAAAGTGCAGTCTCCATGGTAACGTGCAAGTCTTCCTTAAACCTGAGGGACCCTCAATAATAATTTGTCACACCTGTATGCATCAATACACGAAGCTGTCAAAGCAATTCCAGCTTTTCAAATCTATGAATATCTATAAGATGACAGTCACTACAATTTGCAAAATGAAGTTTTTTTCTTTTCTTTTTTTTTGTGCAATCTAGACACATACTGTGCTGCTTACTAACACACTGCTCCTGTTACCCTGGGAACTATTCTATTTCCATGCATAGACTAAAAACATACGAAAAGGTAACTGTGAACTGAATTAATAAACAGCATAAATTACTGTAGCAATGGGACAATAGTTGTTCAAGAAATTGCACAAACCATTGGGGAAAGGACTTTGATAAATGATGTGACATACATACAAAAAATATGTGCTCCTAACCTTCTTGAAGTTTTTAAATATCATACACTCAAAGCCAACTTTGCCTTAAAACCTACAACAGTCCTTGTTTTGAAAACATTAATGGTCCCCACTCCAGATCAGGAAAGGTTTAGTCAGTCAAAGCTGCTAAACCTGGAGAAAAATCTGGAAGCAATCCAATGACAAGAGAACCACCAGGTGGGAGCTGATTGGTGGAACTACAAATATTGGGAGTCAAAATGGTGACCTAAAATACCTTTGAGGTCGACATCGATGACCCCAAATTTTAAGATTCACATGAAAGGGGGGTCATTGTTGTATCTTGTCAACACCAGATGTGTGGGATAGTGATAGGAATAATGCCCTGAGTATATATTGTGTCATATTTCCAGTGCACACACCATTGAATTACTACAGTATTACTGTATCTAGTTGGGCAAACCCTGTAGGTTTTCAGTAGTTTAAGACCATTCCCTCGCAACTTAATGTCTCCTGCCTGTACTGTAAGTACAAGATTCCAATTACTGCTTCATTTTTAATGTACACTTAAATGTATTGCACACTATCACATACATGTGTAAGACAGTAAGTAGTAAAATCTTTAATCCATGAAAAAACAAAAAAATTAGGACAAACATATGAGGAAAAAAAAGAAAAACGATGAAGGCTACATGTGAAAAATTTACTCAAAGTAATTGGTAGATTCTTCCAAAAAAAGAGAGCTTTCTACAGAACTGACTACTTATTTTGCCAAGTAGAAAACAGCGAAATGTCACAAATTTGGCATCATAGACAGTTACTGTATGCCCAAGAATAAATGCTGATATCCTACAATAGCTGAATAAGTGGTAGTTGAGGATCCTGTACAAGTCCCTGACAAGGGGTTTTCTTTAGTTTATTTAAGGCACTATTTAAGGTCACCGGTCACTCTACTGACTTCCATGTGACTGGTGCATTGGTTGTGCTTAAGTCAACATTTTATATGCCTAAACATGAATACCATTCTGTTTTAAAATTTTATTTGACATTTTCATTTTCTTTTCATTCTTTTTCTTTTTTTTCTTAATGTTTAAATTTTATTCCAATTTAGCAGAAACACACATAGAGCACTTTAACCTAAGTACATGAACAGGTTGGAAACTACATATAGTACTGTACATTTACAGTACCTACATGTACATGTCAAACATACAGCTCAGCATCACGGAATGTTTGTCAGTGCACTTGAGAGCATTCTAAACAATTTAAATCACCGTATGTGGAAAGTCTCTGTGACAATGTACTTTCTGCATACATTCCTAAATTAAACTGTTGCCATGACAACCAAAAATCACTGCCATAGACTGAAACATGTACAGGTATTTTTTAACTTCTAACTTATTTTAAATACAAACAGTACATGAAAAGAGCACAGATATGGTCAATTACTCATCAACCAACTCCTGTCATCTTGAATTATTTGCCACATCATAGACAGGCCTATTTCTTTTCATCCACATCACTCCCGGCACCAGACCGAAACCAACATCAAAATACTGGTGACATTTTGGACACTGACTGTACTTTGCTCATTATGTAAGTGAAAGAGCTCCTAAAATACTGTGATTTATTAGTTGAGAAAGAAATCATGTGATAAATGCACTTTTGACGGATGTAGTCACACGTTAAAATGATGTGCTAAGCTCCGTAAAGCCATTTGGAATGGAAACCGAACTTTCTTGTTCAGCGACAGTTAGTTTCATACAGGTATAACGTGTGTACCTGTCCAAGCAAGAATAGCATGCATGCCATCAATTTCCTTGTACAGTAGCTGCTACTGGCTGGTACACGAAACACACCCCAAATGCTGGTGGGGGCATCCGCTCAAAATGTCGACCAAGGGGGTCCGCCAGAAAAAATGTCGTCAACGGCTCAATGTAATGCATTTGTGGTACAGCGAAGAACTTTTTGGTGAACAATATAATAGAGTACCTAATTATTATAATAGTACATAATCTTCCAATGACCTGCACTGAGCATGAAATAAATTACCTCATTTCAAATGGTAGACCTATGTACAGTTCATATGGATTTGGTGTTCTGACTGTACTATTAAAGCGTTCACATTCCAAACAATCAAGACTCTAACACAGGTTTTCACTGAATGAATGACAGTTTTAAAACAAAATTCAACAGTTCACCAGGCGAGTAAAAGAGACCACAAAATTATGTTTTTATTGCAGACAATCTGCAGCCAATATACAAACGAGTTTAGAGTGACGTGCCTCAAGCCATAGTCCCAAAAGCATCCCAAGACTCTTTGTAAATTCACTAAACTGGAAATTACGGTTTCAAACCGCAGCTCTTGCAGCAAAGTGCATTCTCCTTTCCGAAACTGATAATTGCGAACTCGAGATGGGAGCTCTCTGCGACGGTCTAAGATCTCTGCCAGAAATTTTCCATTGTTTATCAAAGGTTTGTCAACGTGCAAAAGGCTCATTGTGAGAACCACTTGGATGGAGATCTTGCAGAAAGTTCATTAATATTGCAAAGCATGTATTAGAATAAATCTATGCCTAATTCCTTGAGCGATATCTGTTGTTTACAACAAAATCAAGAGGAGATGTCTGCCGCCGTAGTCGAAACATATGTTTACGCTGCTCCGCAGTCGATTACATTTCACTGTGCAAAGGGTAAATTTGCTCCGTGCACTTGTGAAGACTGCAAGTACATGTCGTGACTTGACATATATTTGACTTTTGTAAAACTGTAAATAAAAGTCACCGAGAATAATCAATGTACTGACACGTCAGGAAAAAATGGTAGGAAAAAAAAAAACTTGCTAAATGTTGGAAATGATAAAGCCTGCAGTACATTGCAGTCTACAGTCCATATAGAGCCCAATGAAGATTGTAAAAGGATTGGTTCAGGAGAAAGCTCTTGCATCTCATCTCATGAGATCAAATAGTAAAGTAGTGCACTTATGCATACAAGATATATAAAGATATACTGTAGAGAAAGATTTACAGTATAACCCATGTCACACAAGTACTGTTAGGAAGCACAGTCTTCATTTTACTGTAACAGATGATTCGGATGTACACTTAATGTGACAGGACAAATACCCACGAAAAATAGCCCCCCTCCCAGTGGGTGTTATTTTCAGCTAGTGATAAAAGGGTGGGGGGGCATTTGTCATGGAACGCATGTTGGGGGAATGACAAGTACAGCAAATTCGTTGAAGTCAACAAAAACAGCAACCCGTACAGTACTATACAGCGTGCGGCATGTGCTGCACTGCAGGTACAGTAATTAGTACGAACCACTCGATAGTGCATCCTTTATCGGTCACATACAGTGTATTAGATTAACCAAACTCTGCTCCGAGAAGCTTCAGCGCCCTCACAGACGTCAATATGTAAACTTGGAAGCAATGAACTTCATACACAGCTAATTTATGCTGTCGTGCAGGGCCCATTCGTCAGGCCGACGTTATAAATTAATATCTTGTAAGTTTCTAGACGTATCTGTACAGTACATCATTGAACTGTGGTCCCGCTAACTGTAAGAGAACAAAGAACACAAGGTACAAAGATAGCAGATGCTCTATTCTCCTTTGTTGCCAACAGAAGAACAACCACATACAAAAACCAGAATGCAGAAATGCATTGTGGTTTCGATGATCTGCTTAAGAGAATTTTTTTCGATTGTTTTTATGTCTTACAAACATTGTTACTTATTTTGATGTTCCATTCTCACCAAGTTTTTTATCTTTCTACTAAAATGCTAATTTGTGTTTGATGCGCCCTGCAAGGTGCGCAGCTTTTGTGTACACAACTTGAAGCGCATGTCTTGGAATTTTCTGTGGCCCCTAATCACTGACTATTCCAATTTCATACTTCTAACTATAGCATGTATATTGAAACAATCCATCGGGCAATGAAGCACAAGCCATTATGTTTGCAGTTCAGTTGCGTTATCTCTGATCGACTACCTGAGCGAGCGAGCAGGTATCAACTGCTTCCTTCACACGGCTTTACTTTTTGCTAAGTATTATCCACCTTTCTAAGTGTACCTGGTATGTTTGGTATACATGTTAGCTCTTAAGTTTGATACCGTCGGTGTAGGTGTCAATGCCATGCTATGTATGCCAGGTATATTGATGCAGTGTATTTACAATGTTTACACAGTTTGACCCCTGTTGACCTCAAGTGACCGTTGACCTCCATTAAAACAAGAGCGTTCTTGTACTCAATAAGATACACCTACACACTTCATATGACATCTGTTCAAGCTTCTCTTCTTGAGATATTGTGTTTACAAGGTTTTCACAATTTGACCCCTGTTGACCCCAAATGACCTTTGACCTCCACCAAAAACAATAGGGTTCTTCTACTCAAGGTGGTATACCTACATAAAAAATATGGGATCTCTCCAAGCTTCCCTCCTTGAGACATTGTGTTTACATGTTTTCACAATTTGACCCCTGTTGACCCCAAATGACCTTTGACCTCCACCAAAAACCATAGGGTTCTTCAACTCAATGTGGTACACCTACATATTAAACACGAGATCTCTCCAAGCTTCCCTTCTTGAGACATTGTGTTTACAAGGTTTTCACAATTTGACCCCTGTTGACCCCAAATGACCTTTGACCTCCACCAAAAACAATAGGGTTTTTCTACTGAATGTGGTACATCTACATACCAAATATGAGATCTGTCCAAGCTTCCCTTCTTGAGATATTGTGTTTACAAGGTTTTCACAATTTGACCCCTGTTGACCCCAAATGACCTTTGACCTCCACCAAAAACGATAAGGTTCTTCTACTCAATGTGGTACACCTACATACCAAATATGAGATCTGTCCAAGCTTCCATTCTTTAGATATCGTGTTTACAAGGTAGGGCGTCACAAACATACATACACACACATACACACACACATACACCCACCCATGCATGATTACAAAGGTTACGATTATCATCGAAACCAAAAAGGGATTATTAAAAGTCGTTTCTACACAACACTTATCATCTTTTAAAGAGTTAAAGAGGCTCATTGAGTTGTTTTGTGAAATCCACTACATTTCTGTTAACTGTGCAAGTTTCGTTAACACACTAAAAATAAAAAAATCGTCAAACTAAGAGGATCCCAGTGTTTCACATACAATGGGACGTTAACAAGTGAGTAATTACCGATTTAATTTGGTTTTTGAAAATTTGTGACCAGACACTTTTCATATCACTGTAGTATTTTATTCACATGCACACAACCAGTACAAAGAAGGGTCCAAAATTCAAAAATGCTGACTGTATTCATAACTACTGGATGTGAAACTTGACTGATTATGCTCATTGTAAGTATACCCCTCCAGATCACCACAATCTTTACTGATATCACCTCAACGAGCCTCTTTTACAAGGAATGCATAAATTTACACTCCATCCTATTCTACATCACATATCTTTTGTTTCATTTCTCCTTTGAATACTTACTACATACATTGTTTCAACATTGCTAAAAAATTGTCTCAAAAATATGTGAAACACTATGCATTTTAAGGTAAATCTTGTATAACATGTTGATGTTGCAACAGGACCTTTGTGTAGGACCATATAAAGCTGTCATACGAGTTGAAAATTTGTCAATGAAAGTCAAATTCCGTGGAATACGTCATCGCCACTACGAAAAAAAAACATTGTTCAAGCCCCATAAATTGCATACATGCATATTCATATCCTTCCCCATTGATCTGTTTGATTTCAAGTCTTGTGATTGACTGCTATGCTTTCTGGGAGAGTTTGAATTTTGTAGAGCCTACAAAAACATCATGACAATTTTCATGCATATACTGTACATACAGTGTACTGTATGGAAGATGAATGCATAGATCTCTGTCAGATTTTGTGATAGGTGATGTTTTTCCCGTACTTTCTCTTCCATGGGCACTGAGGAAGAGCAAAGGTAGATGACCAGGTGATTTGCCAGTACAACTCATACTCCAGCTTTAAAACCACTATAGGACCAAATTTTTAAAATAATGACAACTGTGCAGGCCAAAATGCACAAATGTATCCTCAAAAGTTGCTACAAAATGAATTAATGGAATTCTTACCAGCACAAAATACTCCATTCTTCCCCTAAACCATAGACTCTTAACTATTTTCATCAGCAATATTTATTCTCAAATCTTTACACATACAGTAGTGTATTCAGCCACCTTCCTAAATATAACAAGATCCCAATAGATAAACCCATCACACAGTCTCATCCTTTTCGAAGAAAGTTAAAAACTTTACCAACTGGTAATGCTGATCTCACTTTAAACATAATTTAATCTCATTATCTTTGAAACATATCACCCACTGGGATGGGGATTTGAAAGCACTGATCGCAAATGACGAAACCACTTCCACAAAACCCTTGCAGTTCTGTCAGCCTCCGCTGTTATCCGATCCATCAATGTAATAGCAAGGCCCTGAGACAAGTATAAGATAATCCTTGTGCAGAATATAAGGAAAGAAAGGCTCCTTGTCTGGAGAACTGAGGCAATTGTTATCATCAAAAGTGAAATGTGAATCCGAGAATAAAAGATAAAGAGCTTAATTGTTTCAAGTAGGAAAAACAGGAACTCCGACTATTCCTAGTACAGTATTTGTTTAATAAGAAGATAAGCGGCCTTCTTTCTCTCTACTAAGGTGTGGCGGTATTCCGAAATAAAAATATCGATATACTGACTTTAAAATACCGATAATATCTGTAATATCGATATTTTCGTGGAACAGGTACACACAGTAAATGTGCTTTAAATGGTATACTTTGTGTAGGACTTGACTATGAATGATAAAAGCTACTGTAAATGTACTGTACTAACCGTAAAATATCAGATGTCTTTTGTTGTCTCGTGCCAATTTCTGTTTGTTTGCTTGTTTTTCATAGTAATCACAAATACTTGGCAACTCCGAGTGAGAATTGTGGACAGCCCCCCTTTCCGATTTTCTGCGTCACAAAGTGGGATATCCCATTTTTCACTACCCAGATTCCTTCAGTTTTTTTTTACTTTCCAATTTCTGTGAATTTCCGTTTCAGACATAAACGGGAGTTGTAAGTCTCCACGATCTTTCGTTACGCTTGTAGAATTGCCCGCGCATGCATTACTATCCATTTAATGAACACAGTGTTAGGCCGAAAACCACTTCAGCAGGGTAACAAAATTTTGATCAAAAGAAATAATTCGATATTGCTTCAAAATTTAGTGCTTCACGAAATGTTGCATATTTCATGTATAACCAAACTATACTACATGTGTTGCTAAGCTTTAAATGTATGTACCATAAGACTTTCAAGTTTCATTAAAAATGTACAAAAGATCGTGCAAAGCCTTCTATAAATTTATGCTAATTATATCCTAACTTAGTTAGGTATGTTGCGAATAGCCTATCCACCTCGGAAAATTGTACGTACAGTATTTCATTCCCTGCGAAAAAACAGTCGACTGTTGGTTAGTTATAGGGTTTATCTTATTTAAAAGAAACGTATAAATGTATTCTACTGATTTCAATACTGAGATTCAGTCTTGCATGTGTAGAAAAAGAGAACTTCGATGAGTTGTGATATATTGTGGCACTACAGTAGCAAATATGTTTGTTTACAAAGTTACCTCTTTTTCGCGTGCTAGACATACCGTAGTCAGTGCTAGCGCTCATGCAGAATGCTCGGTTGATTCAAACAGGTGTTTTGGCCAGCTGCAGTTAGTCTGCTGGAGTAAATTTGTGTATTACGTAGTACGTACTGCAGTGGTATAAGTAAAAGTTTGTGGCTTTGATAACGAGGGTGACATTTATAAGGAAACTTAAAACAGCTGCAGACCAGGTGCATTTCGTTACTTAACCTTTTTAATCAAAATGTGCAGTTTTAGAAACTTCTCCAAAATTGGTAAATACTGTTTCCGTAGTAAAGTTTCAATTCGGTTTTTTTTTCTCGATCACGCAATATCGGTGGCCCTAAAACTGGCTATTTTTTCTTCAAATTCACATGATTGATAGAAAAGTGTACCCAATCTGAGTAGCAATCATAAAAGAAAAGGACTGAGGCCCTATCACCAACTAATCACTAAAGTTGCAAATTTCTCACAGCAAGATATACACTGATGAATTGCTCCAGATTTTCTTCATATTTGACGTATAAAAGAATTTAACTGATCTACTGTAGGCAGCCCCTTGTCTTTGACATTGGAGAATATCTCACATCACTGTACAAGCTAACATTTTTAGAAAATTTGCAGGTTAATTATCCCCCACTAATCTGGAACTATGCCTATGAACGGATTAAAAGCACCTGATTCCTGAGTGAGATAACTTGGCCCGTACACTAGTCTACGCAAATCTGTACATAATGGGTTTTACAGAATCGTTTGCCTCAGTCAAGCCAAACATGAAATTTGCAGATCCACAGATACACCTGTCTTCATATTCCTCAGCTGTGGTTAAACCCTTCAGCCAAGTTTTGAGATCAAGCTACATTCTCCATATTTAATTCACTTGGTTGAAACCTTAGAACTTTTAAAGATTCTGATGTAATACTGTAACAATAAGTTCTTACACAAAGTTTTCTGGGTACTGTATGTAAAACTAGAGAAATTCCAGCAAACACTGAAATGAGAATCCACTGGGCAATTCCGTAAACTAGTAAACCTTTCCACCAAAAATTAAAAAACGTCGAATCATTACGTGTAGGGTATCAAATGAAAGCTAAAACTGTCTAGTTTTATAATATGCTGCACATTTTGTGAGAGAACATTGGGTTAAGTCATAAAATTTAAGTCTGTGAGTCAACTGTAAAATCTCATATTTGCTTCATAAAAATCACCCAAAAGCAAATCGCATATTCTGGCCTGTATATCCTCAGAGGTTTAAATGTTCTTGCATTTGATTAAATGATGTAATATAAAGGTCTGGTTTTTAAATTGATAAAATTGCAGAGATTTTCAATTTTCCAAAAAATTACAATTTTTCTGCTGTCCATTATAACATGAACGTCCGTCACAGAAAAATGACATTTTTTAAAATTTCTCATAGAAGCAAGTACCCAGAATTTGAGACATTCACAATGCAATGCATATTTGGTATGCTTAAAAACTACATGTTGTGGCTTTGATCCCTGGCCTTTTATATTTTTGGAAAATGCTGTGACAGACGTACTTATTTTTTGTACGTTCGTCACATGTACGTCCGTCACACTATTTTCTTAGACTTTGTCTTCAAGTATCAGCTTGTTTAATCTCAACATCACCTTTGAAAGTAATGGAACAGCCCTTTAACACAGACACTGGGTAATTTTTTGCTGTTCCATTGACATAGAGGTTGAGGACAAGTATTAGGTTCACTATGCATGTAGTGCCAACTGTCATAACTTTTGTCATTGGTTGGTGCTTTGCAAGATTAGCATGTCAAAGAACCACATGCAAGGTGTTTGACCACATGCACAATATGGTATGCTTCTGTGTAGAACTAACACTTTCATGTATTAGGTCGTCAAGCCATGAACATCAAGCAATCAACACTCATCAATCAATGCTGTCTTGTTTGCTGAGAAGTTGCAAGCATACAAGAAGCAGCCGTCAGTACTGTGAATGTAAGTAAAAAGTTGTTTCTCATCAGGTAAATTTGTGTGCTGGGAAGACAAAAGTGAAAGCAAATGATAGGTGCTCTATAACATGGTCCTGTTGATACCCTTTCTAGCTACTTGAGGTATTTCAACAAACTAGTGGTCTAAGTTTTGCATAGTTGAAGTTAATGTGGTATGCCAAACGTTAAGTGATCGGTGTACTACATTTCAAATGAGCTTATCACTATAACAGAAGCTGGTCAAGTAATTTCAGTTGAGAGATATAAGATGAAAGGCAATTAAGATGTCATCACCCTAAAGACACAGTAGGCCTATAGATGTGCTGTAGGTCAGTACATGGCAAATTCTGAACTTACTGTTGGTGACTGTACTCTGATTGATACTCTCCATGTTGAAACAATATATGAGAAAATTCAACTATGCCTTCCAGCATACTGTAAGCCACTCTGATTGATCTATGGTATGTTTAGATTCAGTGAAGTTTAAAATGTACTGTGGCATTAATTCCACAGCACATGCAGTAGCATGCTCAGATTACAATAGTAGTACTTAAAATCATGCACCGTGTTTTTCTAGGCGAGTTTTCCTTCGGCAATAAACCTGTCGGCCTATGTCTTTGAAGAGACAAAGTTTTTATCATTTTTGTGTTTAATGGAGGTGCTAGAAGTAAAACCAGGACCAGAATTCCCAAGGTCCAGGGAAGTATGACCCTTAATTTGGGTCTGTCTAGGTCTAATACAGAACTGTACTAGTCATACCTACAATACTGTAGTCCACTTAAATTTACTCAGTGTGTTTAAGAGTACCAAAGAAAAACAAAAAAAAACATATCCTTGTAGAGTGGTGGAGCAGTGAGCACTACCCTGAATATCAAGGACACTGTTGTGTAGTGTTCAAGTGCTTTGAAATGAAAGGTCCCTCAAATGTAGGCAGATTACACACTTTTTTAATACTCATACAACTGCAATGTAGGGAAAAACTCGGAAACCACAGGTTGCTTTTATTCCAGTTAGCAAAATCCAGGAAGAGAAGGCACCTTTAGAGGGTTCCTGGAGGAACACAATTGTTGTTTCCACACAAAAAGTGCATTCCATTGAGCCAAAAGGACAAAACAACCTTTTAATTGCTGAAACATCTGACTCTCTTAACAAAACTGAAGTACTGTACTCATACGAAAGCCCAGCAAGACTGACAGTGATAGTGAGCTTGAGGAAGAAGTGGAAGAATTGTGTGAAAATGACTGTGACTACTAGAAGACCTCCACTAGATCCTGCTACGGTGACTACAACACTGGATACAGTAGATTGTCTGATTATTAGAAAAGACTTACAAATAGGGGACTGGGTGCTTGTTGAATGCATGCAGAACACCTTCCCTGGTGAAATTTCAGGATTTGCTGATGATGAGCCTCAAGTTAAAGTAATGCATACTGTAAGTTAGGGAGTAATTGGAAATGTTTTACCGGCAAACGTGAAATTTCTTATTTCGAAGACCAGATTTTGAACAAAAATGGACATCCTGTTCCAATTGGCAACAGAGGGCAATTTAACCTCAAGAAAATTATCTGCTTTGTTTTAATTCACATTGTTACTGTTTCAAGTTCAAGTAAAGTGTCATCAAAGTGTTTAATGTGTTCATTCCAAGCAGAAGGAGAAAACAAATTTTCATGTTCTTTATACATTTTACATGTACAGTATGGTTCTTTAGATTGTACTAACATAAACACTGTATTAAGCGAAATACACTGTTAATGAGACAAACGTAACTTTTTGAAGTGTGTAATTTGCTACAGTAAGTATATAGTACCTTTCACTGTTTTCATCTTGGTTGTCCATATTGGGACACACTGAAAAGATGCAGCATTCTACACAACTGTAAACACTGGTAGCTCTTTGAGGAACCCTGTCAAAAATTAACTTTCAAGTATAACAAGTAGCTTTTTTGTATGTGACGGACGTACACTTGTTGATTTATTTCACAAATGTACGTCCGTCACAAAAATTTGTACGTCCGTCACAAGGACATTTTTTAAAATACTAGAGGAGAATGGCAAAGACTTAAACTGCTTGTTACTGGTATACATAGTAAAGAGTCTCCTTTATAGTGTCTATAGTAGTTTTAGTTTGTACACCATTCCAAATCACAGAAATATTTAAAACAGAATTTTGATCTGAAAAAGTCACTTTCTGTGGGTACGTCCGTCACAGGGAGGTTTTTGGAATATTTTTGTGGTTTCTTCAGAGGGACAAGGACTGATATACCATAAAGTAATAATACAAGCCAGGTGTTCCACAAAACGAAAATAAAAAGTTGTCTCCAGTTTACAGCCACTGAGATATGGTTGAACAAAGTGTGTGAAATGTACGTCCGAGTTTACGGAATTGCCCCACTCTAAAAGTACCTTTCACGATAGCAAATGTGTGTATATGTCCTCTTTATTCTTGTGTAGTAGTCGCTTTGACTTCACAGATACACTGTATCAGAAAATTATGTCCCCAACTTATCATCAAAACTTTCTTGAAATATTAATATGTATGAATGCTGCCAGATTCCACCAACATTAAATTCACTATTAAATACAAATTTAATTTTGTCATCATACTGAAATAGAAAGATGTTTTTTTTCTATTTATTTATTTATTTTAACATGATTGGCACATGGGCCTCCCCCTCCTCAGGCTAATGTCTTATCCAATTAGGAACCGGTTTTATCAATGTCGCATGCCTTCAGAGTGTGACTCATCTTCAATTCCTCTACAGTCCGCCTCTCTAAAACCGCTCAAGGGAACAAATGCCGCGCTGCGATAAAAGAGACGAAAAGTGATTTGGTAGTTTACAGAGCGACCCATCCCCCTCGGTTTCGAAGGATTGTTTAAGGCCTTTAATTACCCTCCAGGATGATTCAATCAGACTTGATGAGGACGGTTCAAAGAATCTTGCGGATTAACGAACAGAAACACGTGTATCCACCCCTCTGAGTGGAAGAGAGAAGGCTGTTTACACTGGCTGGATAAGTTGATGGAATTTACTGAACTCGGGGATTGCTCTTACAATCGCATCTCCCAGTCTATACAGGAGATTGAAAGCTAGGGATCTGTCAATAAATTACGGCCCACAGCCACGGTGCTTAGTTTGAGCCAGCATAGTATGTGTACTTACTGTACTATTAAAAGACGCCGTCTTCAATTCTTGGAGACCTATAAAGAAATATTTAACAACTGAATCATATCTACTATAGTACGGCAGGACAACGCGGAGGTGAACTTACAGCAGCATGAAAAAAGAATGCTGAATCAACTGTACAGTGAAAGAACATCAGACGGTGACGCAACACCATCACTAGTTCAGACCTTGAAGGATATCACAAACCAATCCAGGAGGGGAACCTGTGGCTTAGCAACTTACAGCAAAGTACACATGGAGCCACACAGGAGGGTGCAGCTACAGTACAGCGAAATACAGCACATGTACAGTAGCACAGCATTCTGTAGTTACTGTAGTGTACAGCACACCAGTGCACACATACAGTAGCCACAGCACAGCATAAGCACTGAAGCTGAAGTACATTATGGTACAGCGCATCATCTGCTGTACTGTAGTAAGGCACAACATGTAATAAACAGTAAAGTACTGGTCACAAATGAAAAAAAAAAAAAAAATGAAAGTATTACACTGTACAGCATAGTATGTACTTGCATCCACTGACAGAATTTTTTACAATGATTTTGTTTGTGCAACACATTTTTAAGTTGCTGCAATTACCACTCAAATCACAATTTGTTTTTTACAAGTATATACAGCCAGCACATATAAAATTTCCATTCCATTGCTCTACCATTTTGCTTGTACAGTACAATAAAACATTACAGGGCTAAATGCTGCAAAATCTACACATTTCAATTCGCGTCTAATTTCTACAATACACCCAGAGGCTCACGGTTAAATGCAGTGACGTATGTCCTGTGTTACTTGTGCAACTACACTGTGGGGAACATACGTCGCAGAACATACAACTTGACAACTGAGCAGACTATATCACCTTGATGTGGCGGATGTAATCAAAGAGGAACATAATTAGACTCCAACACCTACACCGCACCGCCGGGCGGATGGGGAATGAAAAAACATACCAGTAGCTCAAGGATTTATTTACGATGTAAAACTGTGAAAAGTACCACTCTATACAAAATACTGTAAAGCAAGGACAATTGTCTGTCACATTCATGTACCGTGACAATTGTCTGTAACATTTAAATTTCCGGTGCAGCTGGATAGATGTATAAGTACACTGTGATATACTGTAGTGTGCTGTATAAACGACAAGCGAATAATGATGTCACATATGAACCAATGGCACTACCGCAAATTATGAAATTGTTGAATAGTTGAAATTCTATGTACTGTGTGCCCTCGAATTAACGAAAGAGTGAAATGCATGGCTCTAGAAAAGAGCTGATGTACTGTGGCCTCATTCAAGTTGCAGAGTGAAGCCCGGAAGAACTGTACAATCCGATGGAATTTCGTTGATATCTGTAACCATTTCTGAGATATATATGCCTTATCAAAGATTGATACATGTACAAACCAGAGATGAACAGAGTTGTCCAGTGTCAGTATTTCTTTCATATTTGTTTATATTTTATCTCTAGAGTACTGGATTTTATATCGGTGCATGTGATTTTGTGACTTTCCGGAAAACTGCAGCTATTTTCGACATTGCTAATGATTACATAAATCAGTCAATATTTCAAAATGTGTTTTTCAAGTCCCATGTACCCCCCCCTCTCTCTTGACAGAGAGGAGTGTGTCCCTTTCCCCACTGTCTATTGTAAAAACCTTGCAGTTACAGTAGTTTTGCACATGGGTCATTTGTGGTGTCTGAAAACCACCTGGAAAATAACATTGATCTAAGGTAACAACTTTCTGTCAGAGACACTGAAAACATGCAAGATGTTTACACCAGACACCAAAAGTACCTCTCTTTAGAGCACATCACACTCCAGTGATTCTGGTACCAGAAGTGAAACTATTTTTTTAAAGAATTTAAAAGTGATTACATGCGTAGGCAAAAAGTAAAAACATTGAAACTTCATCTCCAAAAGTTTGGTAAGGCACCATTCAGACAATCTGGGAAGATAAATAGGTTTCAGTTGGTTAATTTTGCCATATGATTTCAAATTCTTCTAACATAAGGACAAAAAGTGTAGAATACGATAATGTACAGTAGTGGTTGACAGTTTTCATTCAAATGGACGGTGTGATTCTTTGAGCAAGCCAATGGGAAGTATACTACTGTAGTATTGAATATTCAGTTAACAACTCAGGATCACTGACACCGCGGGCCAGGTTGTGTTCAGTTTGTAGGTTACTTGTAAATACAGTGTTTCCTTTCACCAAATGCTACAATTCCCGATACCTTCCAAGGAGCGACGACTTGAGTAGTATGTTTTTGATACACCAGTGAGACCTGTACTGTTGCATATTCATTATGTAGGCCGTTATAGTAAGAACCGTTAATTTTCGAATATGGTTTCTGTTTTTTTACTGCTTTTAAGCCAATCCCATTACTTTTCGAAGTAGTTACTGTGATTTTCCTTGGGTTGAAAGACATAGTCCGTTCATGTACAACCTCGCGTGTACATTTAAAAATAAAGAAAAAGTTAAGATCAAAACATAATCTTATCTTTTTGGTTTTTCAGTACATATGCAATCACTTTAATTGCCCTACTGTTCTGCACTGCACTGGATAGAATATTGGATAAATGTGTCAACTGCAGTACCAATCCACAAACCTCAGTAGTTTGCTTGTGCAAAAACTCAAGGAACGTACATGTAGGCTAGTCACTAAATTAATTCACTTTTCAAATGTCAGCATGAAGTACAAGCAGCTTAGGGATGTTTTTCTTGCTTTTTTTTTCTCCTTCCCTGACAGTTCATATGTCAAACCCATCACCCCGACACTCCCGTTCAAACAGACCGTGGTGTTATTTTTAGACCTCGGAGTCCCGGAAAAGTTAGACCTCAGTTGGCAGATGGAAGGAGAGCTATGTATGTGTAAAGTCTCTAAAAAATGTGAGCGACAGCAGATCGTAAACCTCGATCCCCCTCGAAATGCAAAAGAAGAGCAGATTATTGTTAAAATTAAGGCAGTCGATATTGAAACGCGTGAAACTAAACACGTCGTGACACTGTGGCATTCAATTGACTTGATACGAATCCACCAGGCGCACAGCTACTGTAGGAGAGTCCAATCATACACAGTAGTATGTTAACAATGTGTAGGAGTGTGCATTCCTACACACCAGCATGGACTGAATTCTGTAACAATTATACTACTAATTTTACCACCAGTGCTGTACTGTAGATTGAATAACTTTCACATGTTTGGCCAGGGTGGGTTGGTCTGTGCTGCCTACAGTATCTGTAAAATTTACAATGATCACTGATTTCAACAGGAGTTGTTATACAATGATACGGTACGGTATCACGTACATTGATGTGTTTTTTGTTCACTGCGTACAGCATACGACAGACGGTTAATTTAACTAACGAAGATAGCAGGAGTTACAAGCAGAGAACAGCGATATATGTGCCTGGTAACATTTAAAGTACTGTATGCTCATACTGTACATCAAGTGCTATGTGAAAACCTGCCTCCAACTGACGAAAGAATACGGATTGACATGCACAGTATGACAGGCTGTATATGTAGAATAAACGCAGAGTGAAATTGATATCATATGAAATGCAAGGCAGTAAAGAACGGGGAAAAAGTGTTTTTTCTCAAGCGGTGTTCAAATTGACAAACTCTCTGATTATTTGTGAAATTTATGTGGAGAAATTATGCACGTACTGTACAGTATGGATACATGGGCAACATACAATATTTTTACAGAAGGCTTTAATACTTATACAGCACTACATTTTACAGCAGCACACTAAATGAGAGCTGGTGTCCTTCAATCTCTTTGTTTTATGCGAGTCTGTTAGCGTGGGTTTCTTGTCTGTCCAACAACCATAAATCGATCCATTCTACAATGGCAGTAGCAGAGAAATTTAGAACCAATTATAAATTTTCGATGGATGCAAGTGGGTTTCAACCAATCAGTGATGTCTTTAATGAACATGTGATCATCTATGCATCCTACACATACACACACAGCACTAGGTATTGAACAATATGTACAGTAGATTTGGTTTATTATTGCAGATGTACCTTAAAATATTGTGAAAATTACAGTAAGATCAACTCTCTGAAATGTTGACGTTTCTTTCATGAGCGCCAAGATAACAAAGAAATACAAAGGATATTCAAGTATTGAGCGTGATGTCACAAATTTCTCATACAGCAATACACCATTCAGAAATTGAAATTTCTTTTAAATATTCATAACTTCCAAACATGATGTATGCTATTGACATGATATTTGCCCATAAAAAAGAGTCAAATTATATTCCTAATTTACATGAAATATCAGTTTCATTCAGTGGCGAAAGTTCCTTTAAAGTTCCCTCATAAGAGCATCAATATTCCTTAGATGTGTATGATACATTGATCTTTGACATTTTTCATGTGATATTTAAAACTTTATTTTTCTGGTTTTGTTTCAACTGATACTTTGAAAAAAAAAAAACAATAAAAAAACAGCCTGAAACTACAACCCGTACAGACTATAACAGTACAGCTACTTGGAGTTGCATTTCAGCACAGTTTTACGATAAAACCTACAGTACATTAAAATGTAGATTGGTATGTACAGCACTTCCTCTCATATTTGTCACTGTGCATTTCACATCATACTCCAGCAAAATATTGGATGATAAAAAGGTGAACTCTGTACAGCGCAGAATAAACTGTGGTTCATGTAAACATGTAATTACCAGTCCGCAATATTGTAACCATAAAGAGATTAGAGGGTTGCAAATAAAAAAAATAAAAAAAAATATGGCATTCATGATATGAAGGTATCCACAGGTTACCAAAAGTAATCACTTTTTTCATATACAGTAGTTACACGATTAAATATTACTGGAGTACGGTACCAACAAGATTTGATGTGGCTTGCAACTTATAGTGGTGGTATGTAATTACTGTTACTTTTTTGAAGAGATGGTGTGTTCAGCATGAGCTCTATAAATGCTGTTAAGTCTAGAACGTTTGAACAGCAGTCTATAGAGCCAGCAGACACCACTGACAGGGTTATACACACAAGCCACACAGTGCTGTAGGCACAACGTGATTTAAATCACTTAACTAAATGTTTACACTGTGAACACTGTTTACACTGTACACATGTTCATGTGGGAACAAATGTTCCTTGCAGAGATATATATACTGTACTGCAAAGTAGAACATCCATAGCAATTTACAGTACAGAATGTATACTGTAACATGACCAATCAGAGAGCATACAGTAACTTTTGAGATAAAATAGGCAACACTTTCTGCCCATTCTCTTGAGATCCGGGTAAGGGGTAGGCCAGTCTATGACAATTATCTATTTTATATTTCCAAGCTGGGACGTTTGCATACTTTCAGTGCAGACCACTCTTTTCTTTTCCTTTTTTTTTTTGTTCCAGCCTGGCTGGTGAAGAATTCATGAATGTTTTAAGTACTCTGCTGTTCACAAATCTGACTCACAAATTTTGAGATGTATGACCGCATGTACCGTCGACACTTAATCGGCAACGGGGATTGCTTCTGTGATGTGATGAAGATTCAAAGAAAGTAAGTTGCAGAACATGCATCCCTTGAGACAAGATTCTGCGGTTGACTATTTATTATTCCTCTATCACATCCTCCCCCTATCATCAGCAGTTGAAAAGCTCTTAGAGACGGCTCATACTGACGCCATGCAATGCCCAAACCCGTCCACTCCCGTCTCCTTTCTATCTGTAGATTGTCCACATCTTTCAACAGCAAAGGTTACTGTGCATTGAATTAAAAGTGCTCAGCACCTTAAAGGCTGTAATGCATCACCCTAAGCTATATTTTTACCTGCCTGAAAGGAAAATTCTCAACTGGTTCTAAGTTACAGTACTCTTGGATTGCCAGCAAATTCGAAAGATGCAGAGCAGCTCGTATTACACAGCGTACACAGGGATCCATTGTTTTGATTACACATGTGGAGGAATGTAAGACAGGCTGAGGGAGGGACTAGAGGTAGGTGGTTGGGAGAATTAAAACTGTCTGGGATGATGCATAAGTACAACCTTTAAGTCTAGAATTAAAAGAACTTATTTCAGAGGTTGGAAAGTTAATCAAACTCACCCAACTCTTACGTAACTGCATAGATTCTTTCACTTCTGAGATAAAAAATGTTGAAAGATATTCACTTAATTTGAAATGATCAATTACACAATACTTTGTGCTGTCCTTCTTGTACACCTTACTACATAACCTGCAAATCGTTTCTTTTTTAAATTAAAATGTTTATATAACCTTGAAAGTTTACTCTTTTCTTGCATATCCTAAGTTGTATGGTGAAAGCTTGTACTGTATAGTCATGCCACCCCCATAGTAGTAAGACAGATCACGCTTTGTGACATAAGAAAATGGCTTTCCACAAAAACAAAGGAATACTAAATTTGAATAGCACAATAAGGGTGACATCACAACTTATTGGGCATCATTTTAATTTGAGTGAATAAACTGAACAATATTTTATGCCAGCTTAGGAATGTCCTATGAAGATACATGTACATGCAGGGACTTGTCCATTTCAATTTAGTTTGGTAAGCTTTTTGACATGTACATTTTTTTTTTCAAATCTCTGACTTTGAGCATCTTCTCCAGTTAGTATCATGGTCTCACAAATCATTGATCGGCTCAGGTGACAGTGGGTAGTACATCTAACAAAGATGAATATTTTCTACCTATCAGATTTACAGTGATACAAACTGTACAGTAACTACAAACCATACATCGAGTCCAAATTATGCAATCAAATTACCCAGTACCCTGAGAGAAACAGTTCCCTAGACAAAACATCCTTAAATGACGGAATGTACACATGCGGTGTACGGCATGCACACACACTTGAGAAGTAATGCACAGCGAACTACGTCAACATTTACCACCATCACTAGCCGTGACATCTGATTTGAGACCAGTTATAAAACCATACATGCTGATCACAGGGTTCCCAAGAGAATGTTCCACTGCTAAAATCAATTCTATGGATTGTTTAATTATCCTCTCTAAAGACCCTTTCATCATTAAGAGAAGGGATTCTGGTTAAACTACAACTGACCAGTGTCAAAACTATTCCTGGAATGCACACAGCAGCTCCTCACTGATGTAGTAAAATTAAAGATGAAGATGTCAGGACGACAGGGAGTAATCAATGACAGTCTCTTCCCTCACCTCCTCTCATCCCAACCCCTCCCCTTTCCCACAGCAGCTATAGTATGTGGCAACCGACAGATGTCACACAGCCTAATGTCACAAAAGGGGATGTCAAAAGAGCTGACCAAAATTATACTACATGAATCTGTTAGACTTATTCTGTTTATTCCAGTAGTGCCAACTCCGAGGTTGATGGTACTGTACTGTACACAGAGCATGGTTGTCAACAGTAACAAAGGTATTCACTCGCGAGGCCTGCAAGATTCTATCTCCAACAACAGAGCGCACAGTACATGAGAGTTAAGAAATTCTAGAATAATTTGGAGGCAAATGTTATAAGACACTTTAAATTACAGCAAAATAGTCAAATTAATGTTTGCCAACAGAAGAACAGACTCAGTCAAAATGGGTAATGTGACTTTGTGTACACGTACAATACATGCACACTGCACATCATATGGTAAGACTATTGTAATAGTTGGTAAGTTGGTCCATAGACTACAAATCAGGGATATCACATACAATTTAAGTAATTTGGCTATTTAAATTTAAATTTTCGATCAGTGACCTTAAGCGGAGTTAATTATTGCTACAGTATGAACAGTGGTATCTCGTGGGCATGATGAATGATACTGTACTGATGAAACACCAACTAGGAGTAATTTACTTCATCCTCTGTCCACCTCTCCTTTCTCCTACTCCCCACCCTTTCCCCTACCTCTCTCCCAGTTACAGCCTCAGCACAGTTTACCACAAAACTTGTATGATACAGAGCAGGTACTGTTGGCTGTACTATTATCAATACACCTATTACACTAGCCAGGAAACACAGTATCTCATGGATTCATCACGAAAATGTGTTGCTTTTATGCTACAGTACCTACAGCGTGTGCACTAGACGTTGCTCATGCTACGGAATTGAACCTGGAAGGGAAATCCCTCTCTGGAAAAAAAATTGGGGGGATTTTCGAAATCAAGGAAGGAGTTGCCACTTGGTAAAGACTATATCACAATTGATTGTGTGCATAAATTTATAATTGTAGCTCCACGATCTCAGCTACCAAAAAGTGTGCAAGATTTTCCCCACGTGAGATTTACAGTATCTTAATGGGGGGTCAGGCGATAAATACGGGATTCATCCAGACACTTAGAACTAGTATTAGACTTGAGGCACCTCTGAACTGAATGTATGCAATGATATGCTATCAATGCCTTACAGTTTAACACTGTTTAATTTTCATATTACAGTTTCAGTGACAATATGCTTCATCCTGCAATACAGTAGCATCAATGTTTTGTTTAAATGAAACAGGTTTTATCTCACCAAACAGTTGCAGGTACTGTATCTGACTGCAAGATTGAGATTATCAAAAAACAAGTTTCACTGTTTTAATTTTTGATCATATTTTACCGAGCTATAAATATTGCACTTCGTAAGAATTAAGTCTGAGCAGCTAATTCTTAATTATTAATAAAATCCCACAGACTTAAATCAAGGCTTAGTATTTATGAAATATAAAATAAGGGGGCCAATTTTAGATTAAAAAGGAACAAAAGGTATTGAAGATAAATTTGAAATTTATGAGCCTCCATCATTCTCAGTGGCCTAAGGGGAGTCGGGGACACATGTTTACAGATTCAGGGGCCAACAGAGGTGCCACTGAACCTACAACGGGGTAAATGTCAGATGCCCTTCACTGCATCCAAAATTGTCCACACACCTTGGGACAGGATTGACGCTTTAGTTTCAAAGAAATTTGACGATAAAAATGAGGATCTTGGAATGACTCATGGATCGCAATTAAACTAATCTACTGTATCTGTCAAAAATCTTGTGGGGAAGGGAGGGGGGGAGGAGCAATGGGGGCACATGACCATTATGGCGGTGAAAGAAGAAGAGAGGAGGGCATCTACCTGGTCCATTATCATCAACATTCCAACTCGAGGAACACTGTAATACAGTAAGTTAGCAGAATCTCAAATGAATGTTTACATGACTTTGCTTTTAAGGTCATGGCCACTTTAACCAATTTTGAGGCCCTTATTCATTTTTTTTTATTGACGCAGGTCTTCACATGTAAAGCTAGAGTAGGGTACGGTACGTAAACAACAAATTATACTAATTTTACCTAATTATACCGAATTATACCTAATTTAGAAATCAAATACAGTGCCATGGGTTTTCAGATAGTAACTTTTTTCTAAAAAAAAAAATTACACACAAAAACAACACGCAAGCACAGTAAAATGAGTGACGTAATTTTCACTCCAAGTCGCAGAAAAATAGAAGTCTGAAAACATTCGCAATGACAACTACAGTATCAATGGCCACATTGATCGGTTTCAACAGAGGGGGCATTGTTTAAAAGAAACTCTTACGCAGAAGGACACAGCTGAAAAATTCTCAGATTGTCCTACTGTGGACACAGATTTTCCTCAAATATCAGTCATGTTCTTGTTCCATCTACAAGAAACAGTCTGTATCACATAATGGAAATTTCCATCTCTCTACCTGTTTGAAATTACGACTACTGTACCACCGACCAATCTCGTTCAGTCTTTTCCACACTGATGTAGGCAGAGTGTAGTATCTGAGGACAGTCGTATTATCTCGATCGTGAAACCGTGCACATGTGAGAACCTCTCAATCATCATGAGATGAAAATGAAACAACTCATGAAACTCCTTATTCCACCCCCTCAATCCCCCCCCCCCCCCCCATTCAGCCGAGTTTGTCAAAGTAGAGCCAATTAATTAAAATTTGGTTTTCCGCTCCAAGAACACATTAGTGTTTGATATGCCTGCTTTTGCTCTGACGGCTTTGGGTTAACATAGAAAATGGGGCATCCACTTTGGCAGCTCGATACCCTAGTAATGTACGAGGGAACAGCTTAGGATAAGCCAATAAATGGGTACACTAAACCATCTGAAGTGAGTACATGAACACATACTATAGAGGTAGAGCACTGACATAAAGTAACCCACTGTACAGTAGGTAGTACTACCATGTAGATCATTAGACTGCCAAAGAAAACTCTTTAAAGCTGGTTAACGTTGCTTTCCTTGGGCTAATTTCCTGTCATAAAAAAAATTTGTTCGCACTTTCTAACTTTTACAAGACTGTCTTCATCTTTTTGCAGCTCTGACTGTATACCATGACTGTAGACAAGTTTCTGATTAGGGCAAAGGTAGAGGCGGGGTCAAAGGTTACCAGTGGATGGGTTTCTAAGGACGTGCATCAGTTGCACAGAGACAGGTACTGTAAGTTCTGAATGGTGCAAATATACTCCAAACTTGCTTGCTATCCAGCAAACTTGATCACATGGTAGGTCTGTAAAGCCTTATCCATGTACACCTGTCTTTTAGTCAATACAGAACCTAAGTCCTGTGCAGCACATGCAGTGTACAGTACAACGCCGACACAACTCCCTGCCTGCCCAGGTTTACAATTTACATCCAACAACAGTTTGAAGATTTCTTCGTACAGAGTCGGCTTTATTCTTCTAAGACATTCGCCCTCAAGGCGCGAGAATATTGATCAATCCGCAGGTGGATTATTTTGCAAAAACTTCTCCGAGAGTTATTATTTTCTGGCGAGAGAGAATCCTCCAATCCCTTTTTCTATATTTCTCAGTTGAATGGCCGCCCACGGATGACTCATATTTTTTTCCCAGTCCTGGGTGAGAAATAAAATTTATGACTGCTGTAGGATTGAGGCGCTAGGCACTGCCAGAGAAATTGGTTCATCTTCGCATGACTTTATCAACGCCTTTCTAAGTGGCTAACCAGATTTTGCAGTTTTTTTTTCTTTCTTTAATTTTTTTTGTTTCAATATTTGGTCCTGCAGGGAGGAATCAAACAAGACTGGAATCACCAGAGGTCAGGAAAAAAAAAAGCCAAAAAAGTTTCTCTTTGGAATGAGATGGAAAGGAAAACTACAAATGTACTTTTGACCCACATAACTTCAGGATGGACTACTGACCCCAAAACGAAGAAGAAAACCAGTCTCCCTGTTGCTGATGGAGAGAGAGATAAATGAAGAAGAGGTGAGGATGGAGCAGGAGAAGAAGTTGCTATCCATCAAGATTCTGCGGATTGGAAGATTTCTCCTGAAACTGCTACAGTAAAGCAGGGATGATGATGAGAAGGAAATTCCAAATCAATGCCATGCACAGTAGTACATTCTTGTATTTTCGACGGTAACAAGTGACTTTTTTTTTTTAAAATAAAAAGTACTTTTTAACTTGAAAAAGTTGTAACCACAAAAAAAACATGGAAAGCAATTCTGAAGGTGAATTCACAAGTGTTGTATCAAGCAAGCTACGTACATAACATGCCGATGTGACCTGATGAAACTTTGCAGGTCAATGACCCCCACATAAACTTGAACAGAAAAGCAGAGGGAGGGGGGAGGGGGTTGCAAACACCCTCCGTACAATATACAGACACCCCTTCAAACCTTCATTAGCATTAGCTGAGCTCTGTGGAAATTTCCAATTCAACATACAGTAAACTGGCCTACCGTACAGTAGATACAGTACATGAAAGACTATCTGCCATCTCATATTAACAGCGACACGATTTGCACCATAAAACAAACAATGTTTGATGTACAGTAAATTTCAACTATGGTTATTACTGTAGGTGCTCCATACAGCACCCCTGCATGTTTTTCGATCAAAATCTTATGGATTCTTAGAAATTTGACTTCAGAAAAACCCCACCTGTTTGCAAATGTACTGTAGGGTAAAGGTTGAGGTCAATATGTTGTAACCTAAAGACTCATTTACAGCTGAATGAACCAGAGTGTGCGCTGGCACCATGAATTTCCGTATGTTACTGCCGCACACCTGTTCAAGAGACCACCGACCTGATGCTCATAGGGTTCGATGCTTGTAAGCAGTCCCCTCCAGCTATTGAAGTTTCAGATACATTACCTCCAGTACAGTGGTAGAATTTCTACAACTTTCAAGCTGTTCCCTGTACAGTACCTCATTGTAAGAGACTGTACATTTTAGTATTACACAGTAAAAGTATGTACTGTACTGCACGTATACAGCTACAGTACTGGACAGTAGTTCTGTAAACCTGTGTACAATACTAACACCGAACAAATAACAGCGTACTGTATGTATGGCCCGTCTAGACCTGAGAGAAGCTTGTCAAATGAAAACACTGAAATAGTCTTTCCTGAGTTTGGATGAACAAAATGCAGGCCTTTGACCAAGCATCACACGGTATTTCGTGAAATGTCACGTACCAGGAAACATCACTGAAACTCAGATGAGCCACAGTACCAGCCCCAACAATAATCATAACATGATTAATGATTAACCATAACGTTCATGACTTATCATCATATTAGTGAAACAGTATGGCATAACTGAAAAAGTAACAATGTTTTAACATGTATGTACATTTATCTTGGGGCAATAAAGGGAGTCCAATCTGTAATTTTATCTTTCCTCCGGGCATCGCAAACACATTAGAACACAATTAAAACGGTACAACAAACAGTGAGCCAAGACAAGAACTGAGAATCCCATGCAGATTCGCCACATCAACAACTCTGCATAGATTTCAATTGCACTTTGAGCTGTAGGTCAAACTTAATCCATCAATGAGCAAGGGATAAGTATATATGTCTACTGTGTGAATCTTATTTTTTCTCCGGTTTTTTTTCTCCCCTTTTCAATCTTCGATTCTCCAGAATATTCATTTGATCAGCACTACCGTATAGTTTTTCACATGTAACATACTGCTATATCATAAACATACATACTGTAGCACAGTACATTCATTACTGAATAATCATCCAAAACACGAAAGCTACATTTACGTAACTAACATAAGCCACAGCTTCAGTGAACAGTCACACATCTCTTGACATCAACAACACTGCAACTTAACGAAAATTTCTGATTTTTTTTTTTCTCTGGTATCTAGCCCTTCTCCTTCTCTTGCACGCTTTGACTCATCTGCCAAAAATCCCTGGGGTAAGATTGAATCCTACTGTAACAGAGTGCAGCCCGCATCCAATTATAAAAGGCAAAATATTTGTACATAAATGATGACGCGGGAGAAAACGATACAAGAATTTTGAAGAATTGCAAAAGTGGATGAAAGTATCGAGTCCATGGGAGTGCAAGCCGTGTGTTTCATGTGCAGTTAAAAATACAGTAGTACTGTACCTGTATGTATGTTTAAAAATACTGTACAAAATACCACCTACAGACTGCATGGTCTATATTTTCGTTATGATTTTTTTCTTCCAGGCTTTTCGAAGAATAAATGTATGTAGGCAGTCCAATTGTCATCACACGTAGTATTGGACTTATATTGTACACTCACTGGAACATACAGTAGTGTAGTTGTGCAAGACATTTTTAGTCCCCATGCAGGGAGGCTACTGTACAGTAGTCCTGAACATATTGTTCCTCCCTATGTGCCTTTTTTTCTTTTCTCTTTCTTTTTTTTTCCTTTCTTGGGGGTAGAGCCAGGGGCCGATCATCGAGGAGAGACAAAATAAAATGGATCAATTTATCTAAACATGTATAATGATCATAAAATAATATCAAAACAAGTTGTTTTACTCAGTGTTCTCAGTATACACAAAATACAGTAACTTTTCCATTTGTAGCAAAAGTGACCTTGACTTGGAAGGGCGCTGGTTTCTCTTCTTCTCTCAGTTCAACATATACTCGAAGCTCATGAATCAAGATAAGTACAGTACCACCTTCACATTTGGATAACAAACCTCCAGAAGCAAGAGGATTTCTACACTCTAAGTATTTCCTTCCGATGAAACTTGAGAAATGGTAAAGAAAAAGTGTATTAGCACTGTACCGTATTCCTCAGTTCGTATGCAGCACACACAAATTCTTCATGGCAAGACAAAGTAAAATGAAATTTTACATCAAGGGTGGTATCCCGTTTTGATCTGTTACAAGGACCTTGGGTCAGTGGAATGAATCACAGCAATTTACATTCACTCTACAAGCCAAGGTAAATACTGTGCGATAGGCAAATTTGTTTCTTTATACAGCAGGTACATGATAAAGTTACATTTTATACAGTACTGTAGGTCTACAAGCTATCCATCACCACATGAATTTTTGCATAAGCAGACTATCACTGCAGCACAAGTTATATGGATAGTAAGTGCTCAGTTTATAGAGTTAATATAAACACAGTGCACATCATAAACCACTTGTTACTGTCCTCGAATCATCAATGATATCATCTCTATTAGTTAACTAATTAACATTATCGATTAATCAAAACAAGAGCGCACAATACTGTACATTATTGAGCGTTGGTACAGCATGAAGTAACCAAACAAAATACTGTACAAGAAGCTAATTAGATATGATGCCAATGTTTTAGTATTGTAATTAACTACTGAAGACCTGTACAGTATATAAACTAATGCAAATCTAAAATGTCAGTGAGTAGACTGAGACTTAACTGCGTGCAGTAACTGTTTGCAGTAACTATTACAAAATCAAAGAGAAAAAAAACATTCACAAGGATTTTGATGAAAATGTAAGTTTGTCAAAATTTTCTACTCGACAAATTTTAAAATGAAACTTTGGGTACATGACTAAGTGGAAAGTTTTAAAATGGTGAGGTGGAGCTTGGAAAAAACTGCACAAGCTTTCAATTTTCATGTGGAATTAGGACAAACTACAGTATAGCTACGGTGCTTCAAATGTCGAGATGTACAGTAACCCTGCAATTAATACCTTGATAAATTAGATTCACAAGTGATCTGAACTACAGTACTGCATCTGCGTCTCTTATACTGTACGGTATGCTGCAACTCTCTCTGTAAGATGGCATTGCTTCTGAGGTCACACTAGTAGCGTGATTCAATAATTCAACTTTCAACTAAATTAGTGCAAATTAAGTTGATCATAAAAGTTGTTCAGAATAAAATAACGTCAAAATATCTCTTGATCCTGAATTTCTTGAAACAGAAGAATTGATTTGCGTTCTTTAATGTGAACGGCAATTCAAGTTACACAAATTTAGTTCAACATAGTGTGACCCGGGCCTACTGTAACATCATTCAAAACCATTTTTGAACTGCAGTGGCAACACTGATGCTACTACATGTGCTTCCAGGTCATGTGACATGAAAATGACATTTTGGACAATTGGGAGTATTAATCGTTGAAAACGTTGAAAATAGCTACAAATTCCGTAAAATTCATCAAATATTGACAATTTAACAGGAAAATTCCTGTCTCACACCTGCATCATGAATAAACATAGGCTAAGTCTGCAAATTTTTGACATCAAGAGATGGACTCCAATTTGTCCTATCTTAATCTTTTGTTCAACCAAATTTCAAGGATATTTGAGAATTTTATATGCCCAGAGGGTTTTATTTTGGAAGCATGTATTTTCTTCTGAAGTCACAAATATCGATATCACTTACTGTGCCAGTGTGAAACCCACTCATTAAGAGACAATATAAAGACACCTGTAACAAAATAAATACTGACACTGTACAACACTCCACATCATCTGTTTTGCATTTTGATCAAACTTTATCAAACTTTGAAAAGTCATCTCGCAAAAACGGTAATTAGATATGAAAAAAAAAAGTTCAAACAGATTGTCATTCAGGATTTGATTCCGCAACTTCTGAATGAAGCTAGCTTTTTTCTGGATGCATGTCACAGGACCTTTAATCTTCTGAAAACAACAGTGTAAGTTGTCAGCAACGTGAATGTATGTACTGTACAGTACATGCCTGCTTCACCTTTTGCCACGCACTGTAACCTTTAACCTTTGGAGTGAGGTAAGCCGTACCTTGGGTTTTTGTTTGCTTTGTCGCTTTATCATTTTTTTCCTTTTTCTCTCTTCTCTCCATTGTAAGTGCCAACTTGCTAGGAAGCAGTACAGTATGCCACATGCAATTCAAATAAACCTGAGCAGAAACAAGACAGGGAAACTTTTCGTATTCTAGCACCTTTTTTAACTTGTCTTCAAATTTTGCACTCCTTCCAATCGAAATACTGGATCACACTGTAAGCCTTACCCCTGCACCTACTACACAGTGCATGTACTGTACACTGCAATAAGAGCAAAACAGTTGAAGGAAAATTTTGGTTTGTTACAGATTTAAGACAAGTATTAGATTGTGCACGAACAATTGATTAAAATAAATTCACACTACAGTACATACACAGCCTACAGTAGACCGTGGAATTTAGTTAATACTGTTCCTGCATTGTGGGCATACCTCCCGTTACAAATTATGACTGAGATACTGTGAAGAAGCTGATCCCCCAAACTTTCGTCCCCAAGGCCGGCCATGAGCTATAAGCAAAGTGGCAGTATTGGATAAATAGGCCAATCTGCACATTACAGAATTCTGTGCAAACAGAGCAATTCATGGACTTTCAGCAACAAGCGAAAACAGGAGAAATTTAACAAATTGAACTTCTTTCAGCAATATCCACTGTGGGACGCTGCACTATACAGTGTATGCAGAATATGGCTGTCTTTTTTGCTTCAGTCCTCCTTTGTACTTCGTTAACAATGTTATAGCAGTGGCCACACCTGCACTGTGACGTTTATGATTCAAATTACTAACAGATGTCATACAGTTATATTGACAGGAAAGCTCTGAGCAGTGATGAACTTTAGTGGTAGTCCTGGCATGCCAATGGCGAGCCAAATGCCTAATACTTTGATAAACTTGGTTTACAGTATCAACCAATGAACCAGACCTGTTTTTGAATGATAAACCATGCTTTTTGACTGATAAACCTGGCTTTTCAGCTAATAAACCAAATGTTTCAAACAATAAACAGGGTTTATCAACTGACAAACATAGTTTTTGGGCCGATAAACTGGACTTTTAAAGAATAAACCAGGTTTATCAAACTATAAACAGGGTTTTTCAACGTTTATTTCCAAGTTTCTCATATAACTGGACATTTGGCTAGCCAATCACCCATGAAGTGGTAAACCTGATTTATCAAATAGAAAAATTAGTAAATATCAAACCAGGTTATGGAATTGTTGAGCACTTGGCATCAATAAACCTGGTCTCCTTACTGATAAAGCTGGTTCAGCAACTGATACTGTAAGTCAATGTTTTTGATGAACCTTGTTTACCAACTAGATATACCAGGTCTATCAATTTGGTAAGACAAGTTTATTACCCATGAAGTGACAAACCTGGTTTATCAAATTGAAAAAATGGGTTTATTAGCAGATAAACCAAGTTTATGATTCAAACAACCAGATTTATCAATCCCGAATGCTCAATGATTCCAAAACCCTGGGCTATCGAATTGACAAACCAGGTTTATCAAATTGATAAATCAGATTAACCTGGTTTATCAACTGCTAAACCGAGTTTCTTAAAATTATTGGGCATTTGGTGTGCCATACACTGTACAGTACGTGCCAGACGCCAAAATTCTCTACTGTAGTAACCAAATTTTGGTACCATGTTGTACACCCACAGACAACCAAATTCGTTACGTGCTCAAATCAAAGTTAAATTTTACTTGCGATATGTACAGTATGAAACACATGAGATGAAATGTGATGAGAAATTGCTAACAGCACAAACACATTCCTGGTGATGTACGCCAACCATGTACACCATAAGTTATGACATGAACTTTGACAGGACAACTGAACTTTGAAAAAGACGACCTCATTTCACGTATCCGTTGTCCCGAGGACTGTTTACCAGATGGTAATCCTAAAACTTCAGCAGTGCTTGAAATGCTGACCAGTTTAAAAAGCCTCCACCAGTGCAGTTAAAGGACACTGCACTTACAGTATCACTATTTGGTTGTCCACTTTCAATTCTGGGTGCCCCAGATGCTACGACTGCCATGTATGTACTTCTCTAGTGTACCGTAATACTTTAATAAACAACATTCCGAGGTTACCAGATGAGCAGTTGACAATAAAACTCAATGACCTGAAGGAATTCCTGGCCTTGTTCATCCTGAAGCAGGCACTTTAACATTTTCAAAGTTGCAACTACTGTACTGAGGGGAATAATTTAGAGTTCAAAAGAAGTTCTGCAATTTTCAAGTCACTTTGCTATTTGGTTGCAAAGTCAGAAAAAACTGGAACATTGCATACAGTACAAACACTGCTATACATTAAATCCATTAGTGCAGCAATTTCATCATTTCGTGTAGAAAAAATGAGACGCAATATCACTCACTGCCACAGTGCCGTGGTGTACTGTAGGCTTTGGGAAACCGCCAATTTTAAAATTCTAATTAAAGGGCAGACCGAAGAATAAAGTCACAAATCACGATCGACGACAGGGGTGAGCATTTTGAATATTCAACAACACCAGATACACAGACCTGATGTTGTGGATCAAGTTCCCTAACACATTCATGACAGAAACAAATTATATGACCTACTGTGAGCTGCACGTCACTCGAGGTTGCGTGTAACGAAAAGCTGAAGGAGAAGATCACTAACCCAGTTCCTAAATTTCAGGACCTCAATAACGTAAATCTTGCAGAATCCAACCTTGAGAATTAACCATCCTACATCCTGGCTTACTCTCTAGATCAAAATTCAAGGATCAGATCCTTACAAATTTGAAACCTACGGTAGATTTCAGCTGTAGACGAATATGATCTCAAATAGCCTAATAATAGTGAAGTAAACTGTAGGATCCCCCTCGCCCAATGTGGTTATAAAAATATCCTCGACGAAATACGGATTTTGAGATGTGACCGTTCGACTTGATCCGTGTCTCCATGCTCCGTAAGACTGGCGAGACCTTTCTGATTTGCCCGTAAGGGAGTCTCATCTGCTGCGGATCAATCGGGTGTCAATCAGCCTGTACCACGATGCAGGGCCCCAGGACCCCTAAATACACTTCAACGCTGTATGTATATCCTCTTAAGAGTTTATAAATAATCCAGACAAACATAACAGTACAAAAGAAGTCAAAAACTGACTCACTAATGCCAGTTGTCCTTCTTCTTAGTCACCACGGGTCTCTACAATCATTTTAGCTCAGATAATCGAGCCATACAGTAGTTAATGAAGGGCCGGTTCAAGACATGCCCAAAGGTGAAACAGTGACTCATAGATTACGAACCTCATGCAAAGTTTCTTTTCATACTATATGCTGGGTGATTTTCAGCAAACAAATTGAGTGCAGACAAACATGCAAGATGTAAGAGTTTGCGAGTTTGCATGTTGAGAGAGTTAGACAAACAATAGAATGGACTCAGATCCATACCATGCTGGGCAGAGATCATCTTTGATTGAGATTAAAAGTAGGCCTACAGTACATGAGCATTCATCAACAAACTGCACGCTTATTTACACAAGGTAGGACTTCAGAAGAGGAATTAAGTTGTATAAGAACTAAATTACTACATAACAAACCAATAAACTTGTAGACACTTGGAACTTTGACAACAACTATTAATCATCTGCATTTTACATAGAGTATGTTGTAAGTGTTCATCAGAATGATACATTATGTCATCCCCAGGCCTTTCCCTCCCTTTCTTCATCCCAATTCCACCTTCCTGTGTTGATTCATTACCACATCTATACTCCTGATTGGGGTTCTCATGAGAGGATTTCTGAGTGGCAAACTGTAGTTCTTCGTCAGTGTAGTGTGAATGTCAACCTGAAGACTGAAGAATCAGCAACCAGTGGAGATCCTTACAATAGATCTCCCACAGGCACTGATAGTGACAGCACAGCACTGATGATTTCAAATGGTTTGGAACGAATGACTTGTTTTGCATTTAGTGACCTGACAAAACGCTTGCAACGACACATTTTCACAAAGTTTTAGACACTTTCCATGGAATTTTCACTGAACGTTGTGCCAGCCAGTAGTCTGGCATTTTGCAAATTGCATGTCCCTCAGCAAGCATCAGTGCCCGTTACCACCAACCAGAGAGGTGGCTAGATCCCTGTTCCTGCCCCCCTGATAGTGACTCAGTATTTTGTAATACCCTGAGACAGTATCCTGCCTTCTTTTCTCTCCTTTCTTATCTCCCCCTTGCCCCCACTGGCTAGATCAAAAAATTTCAGCTGTCAGGTCAAAAATTTCAATTTCACTTTCAGAGTAGGTAGATTCATCCAGTGGCGGTTGTTTTGAAAGGACATAGTGGCTAATAAACTGTAGCAATAGCCAATGAGTGATTTTTGTTTTTGGACTAGTGGCCAGTGTTTTGTATTTTTGTCTATTTATGGTGGTTGCATAATGACTATTTGCGGACCATCGCTGACCACCACACTGTAGCTACAACCACGAACTTACATGTTACAGTATATCAGGCCATATCTAAGGAATCAGGTACTTGAAACCTACTTATAGCCAGCCACTCAGACTGCTGACATCTCGCTCGACGACTGGCAAAATAGTTCCCAACTGCTTGCCTCACAGATGGCAAATTCGTACAACTCCATCTAAGAGTGATTTTATAAATTGAGGTCGACGGTACGTATGAAGTGCTACTAGTACACAGACAGATGTGATTTATCAAGTAATCATGATTTATAGGCTAGTGATTTATCAAGTATTTATCAAGAGAGGTTTATAGTCGGCATAAGGATATAAAAATAAGCCAAGTTTCGTGTACTGTTAGAAGTAGTGTCTTACCATGTAGAGAAGCATAGGGCATCATAGCCTAGACCACAAGCGTCCCCCACGTAGTACTAGCTGGTAGGCTATGCCCTATGTATGTATAATATATCTACAAGGTATGACACTCATTCTAACGGTACGTAGGCCTAAATCTTAGCCTATAATATTTTCATTCTTTCGCCAACTAAAAACCATACTTAGCCCTCTAAGGCTCTCTATCACATCGTTCGATATACTAACTCTGCAGACTGCAGTATTTACACACCTGCAACCTCCAGTCCAACCTGAGGAGTAAGTAAGCAACTCCAAAACTTGCAAAACTTTCTATGCTGGCCTACGCCTAACGACTAACATTACACACAATACATATTTCAATCGCCTGAACTGAGAAACTGTTAGACTTGACTGATATTAATATTCACCTGATGAGGTTACACTAAATATAACCATATTAAATAGCGTAACCACGATGCGGTTAGACAGCTTGCGCTCTTGATGATCCGCTGCTGTGTGAAAAACAGTCAAACACTGACTGTACATTCACTTGCCAACCACTGTTTACATACGTTAAACGATTAATAGTCGTTTAATGCATTGTGTTATGTAGCTACCTACACTACAGTTTAATCGTAATTACGTTAGGCCTAGGCTACGTAAGTTAGGTCTATTGAAAACATTACCTGGCCAAATATCACAGGATGCACCTCCAGTCCTATTCTGAAAACATACAAGCAAATATTCTCCCTTAGGTAGGTGAGGTCACGCTAACCTGGTTCCAAAGATGTATCTACAACATTACGTCTCTACACACTGCAGTACAGTGAGCAAATTCTGCCGTTTGTCAGCTGTGCTAGTACAGTACGTACCATGCATTACTCAATTCATGGTGCCGGTATACAGTACGTACATGTCACTAGCACTATACATTGTGCCGTAATTTGTGGACTGGTGGACCGCCACAAATAATACGGAGCAGCTTAATGCTCATAGATAGAGACAGTACAGGGCCAAACAAAAAAAAAATGTTTATCTTTCCCTCCCCCTCCCGTTTTTCCTCTCCGTATGTTCTTCACTTTAATAAAGAAAAGAAAACATGATCCAACGCCAGAGAAGGAGTTTTGTGTTGTGTCGATTCTTTTTCCGTATCTTTCTTCATTCTCTCTGTGTGAACTTATAGGTTAATAAAAAACGATAGATATATGGATTTTAATTACATCCGTACATTTCCTTCCATTGCTCCTTTAATAGCTCCTGGGTCTGGGAGCGAAGTGATACGCAAAGTCGCGAACTATCAAGGAAAGAACTAGTTTTCATGGAAAATTTTTGCACAATTCTTCGAAATGGAAAATTTTCTGTGTGAGCGGTTTGTCGGGGCCAAAAACCTTTTTGCTGACAATTTTTTTCACCGTGCTGGCACAACGTGCTAGTTGAACTTTTCGCAAATATTGACAAACCAATGTTCCAAGGATTGGTGGCGTTCTTTCACATCGTACAGTAGGGTTCCGTTATCTCTATAAAGGAACCTTATCGTACAGCAGAGACATATATAGAGAGGCCCTGTGGTAAAGCAGAGCCATCAGGCACAGCAGGGAAATCAAAACTGAACACATGGGATGGTCATATGGGATCTTTTCTTAGTTTGGCCACTTAACATTTAGTCTGAATGATACTGTTTGTGCCAGGCTGGGAAACAAAAATCTTAAAAAGGAGTTCTTTAGTTTGGGGTTTTCAAGCAGAGCCGTCTCGGCTTTCGAGATCCGACATTAGAACTTTATTTTTTTTTCTTTTCCCTCTCCAGTCTCTTTCATTCTTTGTTCCTCTTCCCCCACTCTTTCTTCAATTACCCAGCTCTTTTTTCTCCCTTCCTTTCGTTCTTCCTTTCTCTCTTTTCTTTTCTCTTTTTTTGTTACAAGTTCCGATCATGCATAGTAAGTTAATTGTTTGCGTAAGGCTTCTCCCACGACTTTGCAATTGAATTTTCGCATGCACTTTGTAAAGTGGCGAAACAGAAATTCAGTTTACCACAAGCAGTTATTGGCTTCCCTCGTTTGGTTCGACTATGTTACTTTTGAGGAATGAAACTGTTACACTGTTGAACCACCACCTGCAAAGTGATTCCATTGTTTGATTTTATCAAGCTAAATCTATTTTTGTTTTTACTTTAATTAAATTAAACGGACCTTTTTAGCAAACTGCTAAAAGGGGGAGAGAAATAACTTTTCTTACACATACCTGATATTTTCGTAAATATATAAAAAGAATGATCATTTTCACAATTTTACACGAGTATCAACTGTAACATTCCATTCGCCAGAAATACAGGTTTTGCGTAAACCATGTGACATACGGATAGCTTCTGTAAGAGTCCATAAAAAATTTAGAAGTACACAAAGCACGCAAAAAAAAAAAAAATCTACAGGACCTTAGGCCTATACTACCTTTTTTAATTTACATATTTTTTTTTTTCAACAGCATATGCATAACCTGATGTTGCTGTTGTGTTATTGATACCTCTAATCATGTACGGTCGACAATGGTTAGTGCTCAGTGGTGTAAGCTAATTGTTAATCAATAATACTAAAATATAACTGCTTTGAAAATTAAACATTCAGAGAAAATTTGAAAATTGATAAATATAGCGAGCTGGGGTAAGGAAAAGAAAAAGCTCAACTTTTCAATGAAGAGACAGGTGAATGATTTCTATTAACTGCCGGCCCATGCGGTGCGAATATCTTTTAACCTTTGTACAAGTTTAAGGCAAAAATGTTAAAAATTGTTAGTTTTCCTCACCCCAACATGATCGGGGTACAAAAAAATCTTCAATAATAAAAGAAATGATCACTGTCAACTATTTCTTTTTGGGGGGCTCTCTCGTCTGGAGCACTTTGTGACGGAATTTGTCATGTGTAGAGCGATTGTAAACATAAATGTGTTAAGGATATATGATTATACCCGATTTGAACAGCGGCAGAGCAAAATGTTACCTCATGTAAAAAAGCTGTTAAAAAGTTAATTAAGTTATGTTGGACTCTCAGGTGTTCACTTCTGAAGAGTCAGCCACGACTATGCAAATCTTATGTTAAGCTCAAAGAGACAAACAGGGCTTGAAGTGATTGCGTGTGTACTGAAAAACCAAAACGATAAGATTATGTTTGATCTTAAGTTTTTCTTTATTTTTAAATGTACACTCGAGGTTGACAGTAACTACTTTTAAAAGCAACGGGATTGGCATTAAAACAGTAAAAAAAAAAAATAGAAATCATATTTGAATATTAACGGTTCTTACTATATATAGCGCCTGCATAATGAATATGCAACAGCACATGTAGGTCTCACTAGTGTATCAAAAACATACTTCTCCAGTAATCGCTCCTTGGTCGGCATCGGAATTGAAGTATTTCGTAAAAGGAAGCACTGTATTTACAAAAAACCTACGAACTGATCACAACATTGGGATGATTGTTTTGTATTATACTGCCTCAGTTCGGAATCGTTGGAAGATTTTTCTGTAACAGAGTTAGATTCAATTCATGAACGTACTCGTCGATATCATCTGGAAATTCAGGCTCAAAATCGAGATATTCTCGGAGGTAGCACTGATGCAAATCAACCGCACACTGGATTTTTTCCATGTCAATTGGAAGGTTGAGGAAGTTCAGCATTCTCTTGAGTTCCGCGAACGTGTCTTGGCACAGATGGCTATGGTGAACCACGAGGACTCGCTTGGCGTGTTCCAACCACGAGGTGTACAGGTGCTTCCAACCTCGAATTGACTGACGACAATTGGCTCGCCATTTTGCTGCATGAGAAAATGAAAAGCAAGGACGGATCATTTTGTCAACACCGACTAAAGATGGTTTCACAAAGACCAGCCGCAAATGATAGACGAGAGGGCAATCCACGGAGTTGCAAATATCATTTCTATCGTTTTGCATGCCCATGCTATATCGATATGATGTAGGAGGCCTACACTCCAAATTCGCTGTAGCTCCCAAAGAGCTGTACATGCACTTCATCAGTGATTCAGATAGCTCGTTAACTCGAGTTGCGGGTAAACGCTCCGAAATAATCAAGTTGCTTAGTGTTGTACACACTGTACAATGCTCTATAGTAATCGTGACTTTTGACATTGACATATGACGTCATCTTTTAGGGGGACACGCCACCTCATACTCATGCACCTACCCCCACCCCCAAGTTTGAGATTCATCCCGGACTTACTGTCTAGGAGAAGATCGTGATTTTTTTTTTATAGAAAAATTTCATGTATTGTCTACCGTCCACATATGGTAGTTTTTCTTTTTCATGGCTTCTCACCTTTGACCTATGACGCCATCAGTCGGACTTAACACATACCCAGTTACCTACCCACCAAGGTTGAAGTTAAACCGACTCACCTTCTAGGAGGAGATCGTGACACACTTTCTTTTGTACACCCCCCCCCCCCCACACACACACACACATTTAGACAGCCCTTATCACCCCCTAATTACAGTCGGTAATGTATATCCATGTCATATGTATACCTTGAGGACTACTAACCCACCATGTTTCGGTTGAATACCACAAGACGTGTAAGGTGGGCTACCATTTAAGTGTCATTTTTGGCGACTTTACCCGCTCAACCAAGTAGAATATCTCCTACCTACATACATACTACGCAAAGGAATGTTATAACTAGAAAACGTGGTTACGAATATCTAGCAACCACCTCTCTCCATGATTGCTTCTGCCCCAACTTATTTCGGGACGTTCTAACAGTTACCTACGGAATTATAGAAGGGACATGCAAAAGAAAAAAAGAACATCTCGGCAAAATGACACTTTTCGTAACTTGACATTTCGACCACTTAACAAACTCATTAAAATGACAAAAATCTGAAACTTGTCATTTTGACGTTATTCAGCATCTTTTTAAAAAGAACAACATTAAGGGAAATTGTCATTTTGTCGAGATAAAACAACTCTTCAAAATGCCAAAATTGGGAAAATTGTGATTTTACCGAGTGATAACATCTCGTCAAAATGGCAAAATTCACAAAACTGCAATTCTGTGGAGTTTCAACATCTGGTCAAAATGAGAAAATTTGGAAAACTGCCATTTTGCCGAGTTTTTCCTTTTTGAGAAACAGAATAACGTCAAACTGACAAATTTCGGACTTTTCGTCAAAATGCCCATTTTACGAAAATTGTCACTTTGCTGTGATGCTTTTTTCTTTTTTCTTTTGCATGTCACTTCTACGCTTCCGTAGGTATGCCATACACCGTCGGGTATTATCACGCTTGAAGTACAGTATACCGTTGCGAGTCTTCAATTCCGAAAAAAATGAAATTCAAAACTGCCAAAGTAAAAATCGGTCTTATTAAGCCATATCCCAACCACATTTTACAACGAAATCTCGTTCCCGTATACATGATCCGCTCAACACAATGAGCTCAGTTGAAGAGTAAATCACTGAGTGTGGATCAAGAAACATTGAACGGAAGAACTGCCTCTCGAAAATGGGAAGCGTGCCTAGGTACTGTCTATGTCGTCATGGACAACATCAAGTAACTGAGAAGGCGGATATAAGCAAACCACTGACTGACTATACCCAAGAGACTGACCGAATTGGACAGCAAGTTGAAGCGATGACTTCAACCCCCCCCCCCCCCATATCTACATTGGCGTCAATGAAATGGGGTGGGAGAGAATGTCTCCCATTCTGACACGTTTGCCCCAACCCCCTCACTTCCTGTGACCTGCATGGTCATGGGAGTATCAAGGCCTTTTCTTTGTTCGAAAAGAACGTTTGAAACGAAGGAACTTGTTCCAAAAATATACGTTGAAATCTTGCAAAATTTGTATGAAGAGAAATGTTCAAAAACCATTAGTTGTTTGGCTACATTTGGTTCATTTCTGTCTCAGTATCGAACTGATACACACACGAAAATTGGCAATCATTTGGGACAATGTTTTCCTCGTTTGTATTTTTTTTTTTGTTTCCATGGCAGTGACTCATTGTCTTAGACAGTTTCAATGCTCCTACCAACTTATTTCTAGCCCCACCTCCACCCTCAAAGCCTATCTAAACCTCCTTGTGCAACACACTTCTTCGGGTACTTCATAACACCCCAGCGAGCATACGCGGACCACAACACTTGTGGAATCAATCCCCCCCCCCCCCCCCTCTTTCTCTGGGTATGCTGTGTAATATGAGCTAACTTTCTTTTTTCGAATTTGCTGTCAGTCAAATAGCAAAACCAATTGAGAACTTTGGTGATGAGTATAACTGCCTTTAAAATTAGCTAAAAATTAGTGTAACCTTTTAAACACTTTTTTTTTACTGGAGTTAACTTGATTGATAGAACATGTGCTGACCAGAGATACTCCTAATTTCTTCGACACGTGTTTTCAATTGTTTCTCCCTCGTCGCGTTTTGATTGAACTTGTCATGCATAAACGTAGATGTTAGAACTTCCCGGGGGGTTCTTATCAACAAGATGGCGCCTCCTGGAAAGCTACGGACGACTTTTTCGGCATACTGGTGTGTTTTTGTGCATATTCCTCTCCTTTCTGTGAAGTTGTACTGGGTTCCCTTGAAAACTGTGTAATAACGAAACAGTCAGAAAATACCGTATCACTATCATATCGCAACTTTAGGGTTGATTTTAAATTTAAAGAAGGCATTATACATTTGATGGTATATACAACATTTAGATAAGGCGCGTCCTCAGAATGAGTCCAGCCTTAAGAGAAGTACATAAAAAAATGAGCCACTTCGACCTCCTTTTGGTTTCTATGATAATCTGAAACTTTGTAATCATGATAGTGAGGGCTTGTGTGTGTGTGTGTGTGTGTGTATGTTCGTGTGTGTATGTATGTTTGTGATACCTACCATGCCAAACAAGATATCTCAAGGTAAGGAAAGCTTGGACAAATCTCACATTTGATATGTAGGTGAATCACATTAAGTTAAATAACTTTATCCATTTTGTTGGCGGTCGAAAGTCATTTGGTGTGAACAGTGGCTTAAATTGCGAAAATCTCAGTTGTAAACAATATCTCAAGAAGGGACGGTTGGACATGGCTTATGTTTAGTTTGTAGGTCTACTACTTTGAGCAGAGAGGTCGATTATCATTTCGGATGAGAGGGGTCAGATAGTTAAAACCTCACAAACCTCATATTTGATATGTAGGTGTGTCAAAGTGAGTACAAGAACCCTGTTGCACTCAACATATACACAATTGTATATACTACATAAACGGTATGTTATAAGCTTCCTGTTTTGATAGGCCATGTGTATATTTATAGTTTCCTACAAATCAACCCTTGTTGTCTACAATGGCTTCCTCAAGGTGTAATAGGTTTTTAGAGTCCATATGGTACACCACTACACCTACATAACAAATGGGGGGGGGGGGGGGATCAGTGTGAGCTTCATAAGATATCGTGTTGTCAATGTTGTTACAATTTGACCCATGTTGGTATAAAATGACCCTTGACCTCCTTCAAAATCAGAAAGGTTCTTGTAGTCAATACACCTACATACCACAATCAGAGAGGTTCTTGTAGTCAATACACCTACATACCACATGTAAGAACTGTCCAAGGGTCCCTTATTGAGATGTCGTGTTTACAAGATTATCACAGTTTGACTCCTGTTGACCCCAAATGACCTTCGACCTCTTCCCAAAACAGTTACTTTCTTGTACATAATGTGGTCTTGTATCCTTCCATTTAGTTATGATCACACCCCCATCAGGTTAACCCCAGCTTTAGTCCTAGGGTATTTGACCTAGATGCAACTCTCCGGAAAGAGAAAGAGATGAGAGGTTGCCGGAGAGAGTGATGAATGATAATAACTACAAAGAAAATTTGTTTAAGAGACCACACCGAGGATTAGCCAGCAGTCCTTAATCACTTACTGTCGGCGTTTTCCAGTTTTCGTTCTACCTTCCAGTACACACTGCTGGTGTAATATTGAGATGATATCTGCAAAAGACGACGTGACCACGTGCTTCCAGATCTAGGGTAGGACGCAAAGGCAACCAACGGGAACGAATTTTTCTCCCCATGTCGAATGGAACTCTCAAACGTTGAGCAACGTTCAACGTCTGTCATAAAAAGGTAAAAAGGAGTATTGGAATACACCAACGAAAAAAATCATTGGTTTGTGTATCAGTAGAATATTCCAGTGGCAAGCTACAAGGTTTCCTCAATGGATGACCCCTTTCTTTTTTTCAATCTCTGAGCCCCTCATCAATATCTTATTTATAACTCGAGATATGAAACGTCTGAAGAGAAACTTACTACATCAAGGTTACAAAATATAAACGCAAACCACGGGCGTCGATATTGGGGTTACGTACGTGGGGGGGGGGGGGGGGAAGACATTCGGAACCCACACTTTTCTTAAGAAAAAATTAAAAACAAAATACCTTATTCCTAGCGGAAGTATAAATTTCCAAACTTAAAAAAGGTAGAAGAAGGAAAATTTGGATCCTCGTCAATTGTGGCGGTGCTTGGGTTAGATTTTCTTGAGGGCACTCAGTCCCTTCGCCCCTCCAGTTATTTCTTTTTGTTCCTTCGTGCATAGCTTACGGCACTCTTGGGAGAAGTTTTAGCCCAGATGTCCCCGGCCTCTCTTTCATAAACAAACCGACGCCCATGTCACAAATATCGCAGATAACTACCAAAAACGTCCTCATTGTTCTTCAAAAATGAGTGTATTAAACTTTGAAATTTAATACTAGTAGCAACTAAAAGGATTAGAATTTTTTTGAAGAACAGGCCTAAAAGTTTGTTAAAATAAAGACCAAATCTCTTAAACTAGCACAGTATTTCTGTAAAGCCAGTTAACATGATAAAGGATACAGTAAGGATATTTCAATAGTTGGTCATTACGTGTCAGTCATTACGTGTCTGTCATTACTTGCCAGTCATTGCGAGTCAGTGATTACTTTACAGATTTCGAATCATGCAAAGCACTTCTGTGGAATAGAACTGCCTGAAATTCCATACCTGCCATGTACAGGACATGCTGTTGAGATATGGTTTTCATCAATAAAAGGGAAAGATGTCTTTCTTCAGTTTGTTATGAAATCTTAGTCACTTTTATTTGTTATTCCCTCCAAGAACGTCGATACAAGTTACTCTTAGTTCCGGATCCGTCTAACCACTATGAGACAGAAACAGTGAGTTTAAAAATGCACGAACATGGCATAGAAAGAAAAACAAATAGCAAATGTTAAGCTATTCAGTTTCACCAGTAAACATCAGTTACATATGAGGGTGACGTCAGTTTGTACCCATGAACAGCTACCACTGGCACCAAGAGATGATCGCCATACCTTCGTGTAGTATATTTCAGTGTGTTCGTTCATGAATTAGGGGTTACAAAACGAGCATAAATTGTCTCGTATTACACACACCATCCTCCTTTCAATGAACGGCATGACTTAAGACCATGGAGCTGATCCCTATTAAGACTAATCAGTATTCTCAAATTAATCGATTGAAGTTGATATCGATCGAAATTTAGACAAAATTGAAATGAACCATTGCATGGCAATACCTCGTAGCTATCCTTATCAGTCTTGTAGCTATTCCTTCAGTTACTGGAATTGTGGAAAATTATAATTTATTATTACGAAAAGACGTTCCTCATAGTTAATGGCTTCTATATAATGAAAAGTCTCTGGTGACGTACTTGCAATATAAGGGATCATCGTTACGTTACACCAGCTTCAGGTGCGTCAGATGATCAGAAACTCTTAGTTTGACAATTTACCATCAACATATGAGGATACTCAATGGGTGTGCAAAAAAAAAAATCATTGATTTTTGTGAACCAACTCAATGAGCCCCTCTAACTGTACCTTCTTGACGTTGGTGCTTTTTAGAGATGTCTCGATGACGTTCCAAGGAAACCACTACCTTGCTCTGAAAGTGCGAGACTCTGGAAAACCGGGTTTCCCCCTGCAGAGATGAATCTAGGCCCTCCGTTTTATCTTCTGTCAAAACTCTTCCGAAATTCATAATAAACTCCTCGAACTTTGAAAACGAATGGATTGCAATCATCACAAAAACGATAATCACAAATACCAGACTTGCAAGTGAAATTTTGATAGACCGAGGCATCACCACTTTATAGATTCTAAGAAGAAAGAGAAAAAGAAGAAAAATATCCAATGAAGTAGTTTGCCACTTTGTTAAAAATCGGCTTAGCAAAACGGTTAAATTAAGATTGGTTTACACAATGTACAACTACGTATCTTCGAGGAGATATATGTATATATATATATATATATAGAGATAGAGATAGAGATAGATAGATAGATAGATAGATAGATATATATTTATATATATGATCCCTTGGCTCCCCTCGTGGACAGCAAGTTCAGCCTGAGGATAACGTACGTACTTACCAATCGTATATGAAACAGTTCCGTACGAACAATGGTCCATTACGTAGAAAGTGTAGGCCTACAATCGTGATTCCACAATATCATGGTGCCAAAGCAACAACTACAACTTGATTTTTAGCATGAAATCTTGTGACTCAGTGATCATGGGCCGACAATGCAATGCAACCAACGTCAAACTGTGTTGTCTAAAAGTTATGTCATCCACCAAGTAAGCAATAAATATACAAGACCTATTATTTTGTTCAGTTAAAGATCGTAATTGGTCATTTGCATAAGACTAATCGGCACCTCAGTTGTCTTAAACGTAAGTAGAATTAGATGATAATGAAGAAGTATAGATTCAGACGACGATGTAATCAAAACCAAAAAAAAAAATGAAAGATCTCCTTCAAGAATCAGGAAAGTTCATCATATAATCGATATGTATGACTTGGAAACAAACCATTTACCTGACAGATTCCAAAACAATGCCGTAGCCTTAAAATCAGTATATCACATTTTCACGTCAGTCCCACAATACCGTATATGTATGTACAACTCGTACATATCGCTCTCCGTTTATCAGTAAAAAATAAAAGTGCGAAAATTTAAGCAGCCGTAAACTGACACAGTTAGTATACTGTACTACATAAGCGGCCTATTATGGGCATAAATCCGTTTTGAAAGTATTGTCTATAATTTCAGAATTTACGCCACAATGCAACGGTGGCGCAGGATGGTAGGACCATTAAGTTCACCGTTTACAAAAGAAGGTCAGGGTTGGCCAATAACAATGATTCTTCAATAAAGGATATCTTTGTGTTGCTCTGGCAACACAATGATCCTATTGAATATATGATATAGAAGGTAGCAATAGCCTATACTAACAGTATACACTATAGCTACAAACGCCACACGGCGGAAACACTTACGGAGGTTTACTCCAGTCTGGCAATCACAGTGTTGTTAAATGTAAGTGAGTACGTAGAGTGAGAATAACTTATCGAGGCGTAAATATAATTATGGAAAATCATTGCCTCTCAGATAGCCTGAAGTGGCATTTCCCAGACTGGCAAGGAGAATGTAAGCAGTCATTATTTTGCGCTTTCATTTGCAATAAAATGTTTACCGCGATAGAAAAATGAACAAATGCAAAATCATAACAAATAATCAGACACAAAGCACTAAATTGATTGCTGAACAAAATCTAACAGAATCTGTCTATCTGTCTGTCTGTCTGTCTATCTATCTGTCTGTCTATCTGTCTGTCTGTCTGTCTGTCTGTCTATCTGTCTATCTATCTACCTATCTGTCTATCTTTCTATCTGTTCACAATTGTTCAAAATGCTTCTCCTCCGTCATGCTTTCATTGCTTTGTCTGAAACTTGGACACAATGTTGCATAGGTGGTGGACCATTTAGGGTGTTCAGGAATTTCTGGTCCAAGGTCCCGTGTGGGCCCTTTGGCTCATTTTATGAAATTCTACAAAATGCTTCTCCTCCTACAGATTATATTGTACAATGCTGATGGTTTATCACATTGATGCTCAGTTAAGTGTCCCTTCAGGGTTTTCAGGAATTGGTAGTCCAAGACCCCATGTGGGCTCAATGGCCCATTACGTGAAATTCTGTTTGAAATGTTGCTACTCACACATATATCCATGGATTTACATTTAACGTGGACACAATAATCCTAGGGTGGTAGTGCATGTGGGGTGTACAAAAAAGGTTTCAGTCTAAGGTCCCATGTGGACCCTATGGTCCATTTTAGGAAATTCTACAAAGTTGGTCTTCTCCAACATATTCCCTTGTGCAATGTTGATAGTTTGTCATAATGATACTCTGCTAGTGCTTATCGTAGCCTGGGTGTTCATGAATTTGTGGTCTATGTTTCCATTAGGAACGTATGGCCCATTTTATGGAATTCTGCAAATGGCTTCTCATTCTCCCATTAAAGTGCCCCTTTAAACCGCCATTCACATCTCAAATATCCCTATCGTGCATGAATGATAATTGAGTGTAACTGGACAGTGTCAGTTGGTATGCTAACTGAAACTCTGTATTGCCCTCAGGTATGTTGACCAGTATATGGACTTAAAGGGGCAGTTTGAGTTGTTTCATGAACTTCAGTTAGTCTTCACAAACATATCACTTTTGTGTCAAGTTTCTAGCGACTGATCAATGTTCAACTAAGAGGGCCCCATTATGAGTCACATGTAAATGACCACTAATGAGTGAGTAGCTAATGAGTTAAATTGGTTTGAGAAAACTCGTGACCATTCACTTTTCCACATTAGTACCAATTCATATACCCACAGCCAGTACAAACCAATAAGAAATATTAGTAAAAATTGACAGTTTTCATAATTATTGGAAGTGAATAGTGATGCTGGTTATAAGCATTGTTATTTGGTAGTACCCATTAAAATTTTTACAACTTTAATTTATTGACAAATATCAAACTTCTGCGCTGTTGGAGCCTCAGTTTATGAAATTCTGAAAATTGTGCAGTCCAACAGATTCTCTCAAATTGTGCAATGTTGATGATTTGGTACAATGATACTCAGTGGTACCTATGATTTGACATAATGATACATAAATGGTACCTTCAGGATGTTGAGGTATGAGCCTCTGCACCAATGGTGCTTTTTTTCCGAATCTCCGGTCTACAGCACTCCAGGCTTAATAATTTTAGAGAGGTTGGGGGCAGTCTTAGGATTGCTAAGTTTGAGTGTGTACATGGAGTGATATTTATCACAGAGACTATCTAAGCGGAGCGCCATAACCGGTTGGTGGCGGGCAATGTAGAAAAAAAGCTTTTGGTGTAACAATTCCTATCGCAGAAAATAACATTTTGCAACCTCTTAACGACATCACAATTTTTAGTTTCGATGATAATCGTAACTTTTGTAATCATGCATATGCGTGTGTGTGTTTATGTGTGTGTGTATGTCCGTGACGCCCTACCTTGTAAACACGATATCTCAAGAAGGGGAGCTTGGACAGATCCCATATTCGGTATGTAGGTGTACCACATAGCGTAGAGGAACCCTGTAGTTTTTGATGGAGATCACAAGTCATTTGAGGTCAACAATGGTCAAATTGTGAAAACCTCGTAAACACGATATATCAAGATCGGAAGCTTGGACAGATGTCATGTTTGGTATGTAGGTGTACCACATTGAGTAGAAGAGCGGGACTGTTTTTGATGGGAGTCAAAGGTCATTTGTGGTCAACAGGGGCCAAATTGTGAAAAACTCGTAAACACGATATCTCAAAAAGCGAAGCTTGGGCAAATCTCATATTTGGTGTGTAGGTGTGCCACATGGAGTAGAAGAAACTTTTTGTTTTTGGTGGAGGTCAAAGGTCATTTGGGGTCAATACGGGTCAAATTGTGAATACCTTGTAAACACAATAAGGGAAGCTTGGACAGATGTCATGTGAAGCTTGTAGGTGTATCTTATAGAGTACAACAACGCTGTCGTTTTAAATAGAGTTCAAAGGTCATTTGAGGTTAACAATTGTCAAACTGTGAAATTCTTTTAAATAAGCTGTGTCGATATACCTGGCACACGTTTAGCATAGCATGGACACCTACACCGACGGTATCAAAATTAAACAGCTAAGTAAACCAAACATACCAGGTGTACTTGAAAAAATGGATAATACGTGGTAAAGAGTAAAGTAAAGAAACTTGTGCTTCATTGGTCATTCACATGTACACCACTGGTTGCAGTATATACACGCTATAGTCAGGAGTTTGTAATTTGAATAGTCCGTGATTGAGGGTTACGAAAAATTCCAAGACACATACTTTAACTTTGTGTACATAAAAGCTGCGCACCTTGCAGGGCACATCAAACACAAACTAGCATTTCAGTAAAACTTAGTAAAACTTAAGTACAAAAATGGATAATACGTAGTAAAGAGTAAAGTGAAGAAACCAATTGATACCTGCTCGCTTCCCGGGTAGCCGATCAGTGAGTACGTAACTGAATCGCAAACGTATTCTTACCTTCACACAATGGCTTGTGCTTCATTGGCCAATCACACAAACACCACTGGTTGCAGTATATAAACGCGATGGTCAGAACTATGTAATTGGAATAGTCCGTGATTGGGGGTTACAGAAAATTCCAAGACACATACTTCAACTTTGTGTACATAAAAGCTGCGCACCTTGCAAGGCACTTCAAACACAAATTAGCATTTTAGTAAAACTTACTTTAAAAAAGTGGATACTACGCAGTAAAGAGTAAAGTGAAGAAACCAATTGATACCCCTCTCGCTTCCCATGGTAGCCGATCAGAGGGTACGTAACTGAACTGCAAACATATTCTTACCTTCACACAATGGATTGTACGTGCTTCCTTGGCAAAACGCAAATTAGCATTTTGGTAAAAAGAAAAAGAAAAACAAAAAACAAATGACGACAATGGAACATGTAACAATGTTTTCAAGACATAAAAAGAAAAGCAAAGCGCGAGAACGAGGAATATTCCAACATACCGTAAACCTACTCAGAGAAACAGTTGAAAGACCCCATATGGCCGTGCTTGCCACCATAGGTCTATATGGTGTTACAACCGATAATGTAAAAATTAACCGATAATGTAAAAACAACCGAAAATGTAAAAAAAAAAGTACAGATAATGTAAAAACTTTTCTAAAGACCAATTCAAAACGAGGGCACCTGCCCCCCCCCCCTTTTTCAGAGCCTAACAATATAATAAAAACTAATAAGGAAAATGGGCGAAAGGAAAAGAGACCACAGGAACTAAGAGAATTTCCAATAGTCTACAACGATTCATTTTGTAATTTTAAATAACGGAAAACATTGATAGTAAGTACCATCGTAATACTATAGGAAGATTTTTCTCGGGGCGCACGTGCCTTCGCACACACCTCAAAGGGAGTTGACTGATACAATGAAAATTTTGTCTAGCACCATACAATTTCTTTCAAATTATGGGCGTGTGCTACGCACCACACTAGTGTTACTTGAGTATCTGAAGTAAAGGTCACTGAAAGTACTAGTGTAGGTCATTACATAATGCACCATGGTCCTTTCAAACCAAATACCAAATCCTATCCATGTACTGGGAATCGCAATTCTCGATATTTTTTTGTCACGTGCTTCTCATACGTCTTCTATAAATTAGTGCTTCATTTATAGTGATGTACTGCTTTGCGTACCCAAAATTACACCTGGGGAAGCAGGATTTCCTCAAGAAAGTCAATAATATAAAAATATAATTGAAAATAGTCAAATTGTGATACTTGTGGTCTGTTGGGTGTCAGTTAAGTGCTGACTTAACATCATTTGAAAAATGCTTTATTTTAATGCTTGCAATATCGTAAATACTTCAGAGCTTCCGGGGATTCTCCCCCTGGACCCCAACGGAGCTCATCCCCTCGACCCCACCAGGGGTTGTCAGGCCGGCCCCACCCACACCGTTAAAGGGAGTGTATCGTGCTCCCCGCGCCTTCGGCGCCGTTTGGTATTCCATCAGGGTTTGCCCCCACTTTCAGATGTCAAATCCCGCTCCTGCGTGAATGTACATAATAAATACATTTAAATTAATACATACATATATATATATATATATATATATATATATATATATATATATATATATATATATATATATATATATATATATATATATATATATAATATATATCGGTAAACGAGCGCTTTTACATTATCAGTATTTTTTTTTACATTATCGGTTCAAAGAGTTTTTTACATTGTCGGTAATTTTTTCTTACATTATCGGTTGTTTTTACATGATCGGTAATTTTTTTTTTTACATTATCGGTCGTTTTTATATTATCGGTTAATTTTTACATTATCGGTTGCAGCATACGGTACATGAGAACAACAAAGAGAGGAGTGAATTGCATGCATGTTTCCATTTCGTTAGTACAGGTTGGTAAACATGCGTGTTGATAAAAACATGAAGTAACATTTTCCCCGTAATTCTCGCTTAAAAGAAACCTCAGTCATATAAGTGGGGGAAAATGAGCTAAATAACACTATGCTTAGTTTTCAGCCAATCCACCTATACCGTACATGCTGTTCTGCGTAGTGTTCCGATCGTTTGCTGTGAGGACAAAAATGCACACCTGTCTGTTATGTTAACGTGGCATAGATTCGTTTCAAGTACACACAGGGTACATCGTGTATGCATGGTACAGCACTAAACCAAAGCAGTATGGTCGGAACGAATGCCTAACCAACGTTTAATCCAAGTCAACTTTCTAATGATGCAAGCTGCAATAATGTTGTTAAGGTTTGAGACTCCCTAAAGTAAGAGATTTCAGTGACAAAATCCATCGTTGGATCTCGCAAGTTGTATTGTTGTCTGTGTACACTTTGTATATACTGCAGTAGTCACTATCACCTGTTCAGGAAAGCAGGATCGAACATCGAAATTATAAAAAAAAAAGTCTCAATCGGTCGAAACTGCCAAAAACATTTACATGACATGTGCAAAAGACCCCAAACTAGTAATCCGCATTATTTTCTCAAACTTTAATTCGAAGGTTTCCTCCTACGAGATATTTTCGTCCCGAGAGTGACTTGGGACTGTTGCTGTGCCCCAACATATATTCGTACACACTGAGATAGAGCCTATAGCCAACACATATATTACTGTTCCGCAATACACTTATACTGTACAGTAGAGGAACAGACTAGAGTAAGATTTTCCAGTAAATGTTGATCCAAACTGTTTAAAAATGTGCTTTATGTTGTCTAATATATTGCTAACCTTATATTGGTCATTTGGAACAGGATGGCATATTTTACACTACACTTGGAACATGAGACTTAAAAAATGTGTTGGAGAATATTTCACCATATAGGCCTACAACAGTGTTACGACAAACCGTCGACGCAATTGCATGACTCCAACTCAATGCATTTGAGACCAAGCTCAATCATATTGGCTCATAGTCACAGGGGATGGATGAAAGAATTCACCGGCACTCCTAAATGTTCTACTTTAAACGCCCTAATAACTTCCGTCTCTCCCCCTTACGTGTTCGGCACTGACCACTTAATTTCTGCAAGTTAACGGTTGCATATTGTCACGTGGATCTGGATTCTTCACTAATTTGTTAAAAAAGAAAACAAATGCATACTTTTCAGGGTTGTTTCAGAGTGTATCAGGTCTGAACCGATGGCAGATTAAAAGTGATAAAGTAGATATTTCCTTACATTTGATGATGGTGACATGTAAGAATAATCATTATTAAAGATGCCGAGGTAAAATTTACTTTAGCCGAGGTAAAGTCATTTAACTTCAGCATTTTTTTTTTATTACAGTAGCAATTACTTGAGAGGGCTGTATGTGGTTAACAACTTAACATAGACATTGTTTGTACAGGGAATGTGTCTGTGCGTCAACCAGATGGTATGTGTAATGGATGCAGTAAGCAGTGATTTCATGAAATTTCAAGTTACCGCTGCTGTGGAACATTGGGGCGACTATGCGGTAATGAACGTTAATATAACGTTCACTGAAAGGCAGAGTACAAACATGAAACTGAATACATTGATATCAAAACTTAAATTCTCATTTAAAGAAGATCATGGAAAAATTGACACTGTTTGCACAGACATGTGCGTATTCTGTACATTCCTACATGACAGCACTGTGGTATACGTACAAGTAACAGAGCAGACAGTGATTCCACGAAAATGTCCGAGTATTACCAGGTTTAGAGCAGCCGGTATATTGACATGCCTTTATTCCTACCGACGAAGCTTACTTGTAAACACTGTATCTTACATTTGGTAAGTGTATTACATTGATTACAAGATTCATGTTGATTTTGGTGGAGGTCACATGTCGTTTGAGGTCAACGGGTCAAATTGTGAAAATGTTGTAAGCGCAATATTTCAAGAAGGAAAACTTGGGCACGAGGTCTCCAAATTAGATTGTATAGGTGTATCTTACTGAGTATACAAAACTTTCCATTGTCTTTAGTTAAGGTCAAAGGTCATTTGTAGTGAACAGGGTGACAATATGGAATTCTTTTAAACATCTTACCTCAAGAAGGGAAGCTTGGAGAGGTGCGATATTCAATATGTACAGTTGCAGATGGTATTTGATGGAGGTAAAAGGTCATTCGATGTCAACAAAGGTCAAATTGCGAACATGTAGATGGTTGATCTCAAGAAAGCAAGCTTGTGCAGGTGTCATATTTCATACAAAGCATACGTAGCTTAATGTGACACATACTAATGCTATTATATCGGATTCAGAAAAAAAAAAATTCTCATAATCGGATCATCGAAGCCGCAATGCATTTCTGCATTCTGATTAATTCAAAATTTAAAGTTGCAGTGAATATGATTCTCTTTTAACAATTTTGTTTTTATTTTTTATTCATGGGCAATGTGACGTTAGGCAATCTCCCCTCCCCCGTACGTTACTCTCTGAGCCTGTATATAACGGTGTGAAATTTTGATAAGATGTACCTGATGACTGATTCCCATCCCTGGGGGGGGGGGGGGCTCGTTGGAAATTTTATTATTTTGTGTGTTGGACCAGATGTAATATGTTGCTTTATTTGATGTTAGACTTAAAGAGAATGTATTTCAAGGAATTCCTGTTTTTTAAGTAATGATTTTAGTTTTTTTTTTTTGCTTTGCACTGCAGTGGAAACGTTCATTTGTAGACTCTTTGTTAGTATGCCTCATTCACATTCTAATTTCTTCATGCCTGTAAATTAACTCGACGTAAACTGAATGATGTTGATGGAGTAATACTCTTGTTGACATCTTCCATGACCTACTTTAGATTCGCTTTTTAGTTTAGGTCACCAAAAATGCCTGTGTTAGTTGTACATGCAAACATTTAACAATACATTTCATAGTTCTGAGTATACGACTGTTGGTAAGGCTCATGCCAATGAATTAGCAAAGATTTGCCACACTTCATATGCCTCGTTTGTGAAAATGGCCAAGCTACATGTCCCAACATGCAGGGTCCCGTCTTGGGACTTAAAGTTGCACGTCCCGAGTCAGGTCCAACAGGCTGAAAGTCCTGTTACGATTCATAGATAAGTAATGACCCACAAACCATTTAGAAAACGTTCAGAGTAAAGACAGCCCAACTGAGTACCAACTCAATCCCAAGAAAACTCGCCCCAATTCAGCCTACAGTACATTTAAATTTCATCTCAATATCAAGGTTGGTAACAGTAAGCTTGTTAAAGAACAACTGTTCCATAATTGTTTTGAATATCTACGATACTTTACATACACTTACACTTGCAATACACATACACTTGTTATGTTATCTCAATTGGGCCCCTTCTGGGGCCCAATTGGGATAACATAACAAGTGTATGGCCCAAGTGTTGAGGAATCATCTGATCTTTAGTATTTAGTCTTTGTTTAGTATTTATCTGAGGTCTGTTTATGACCCGCACTTCCCTTGAACAGGTTACAGTCACCTCCGCTACATAAATACAATCAATTTGCGTTAAGACCACTTACACAACATCAAGACAGCTCAGGTAGGTAACAACCCGGCCCGGTTCCTGACCATGGCGTGCATAGCTCAACCCAGGTCCAAGAAAAATCCTCCTTTAGTCATGATATTTATTTTACTAGTCTAGTTCTTTCGACCAATGTATATAAAAGTAGACGTATGGTGTATTTAAATCATAGAAATGTCTTAATTTTCTTAATCATTTGTGATGATAGCTCAATTTGGCACTAACTGGGCCCCTCGTGTGCAAGTAAATTGCATGGCCCAAGTCAGACCCAATCAAAACCCACTTTGGTTTAGTACTTGCTTGGTGTATTTAGAACCGCCGGCAGCTTATAAGGTGAAAATCTTCTCACGAAACAATGACTCACAGTCTCTTTGGAAGACTTTTAAATACAGACCAATTGGGCATCTACGGGATCCCAGTCGGAGCCAAATGGAGCAAAACCCAAATCAAACTCAATTACAACCAGCACTCATTCCGATTTTTTTTTTGTAGTTCTTTAGATTTATTATATTGGTAAATATATGAAGTCAGTTGAAAAAGAGAATCGCCCAATTGGAACCAAAAAAGTAATAACCCAACAGGCCGAAAACAAATGTATTTACTACTTTTGTTTTGTAGGTACTGTCCTTTTCTCTTAAATAAAGGAAAACACTTGAGCTTTCACTTGAAAACTCTGTTTCAAAACTGAGTTTGAATTTTTCATTTACCACCAATTGGGTTCTATATATAAGGCTCCTAATAAACTCCTACCTTTAACCCAACCCCAGTTTAACCCAACCAGCAAAGGTAAAGCCCAGTTGGGTCCCAATGGTCCTTGTTTTATGTGATCTTCCTTTTAAGTGTCTAATTAAAGATTCTACACATTTTATTTTGTTTTCAATCTTCTCATTTTTTTCCTTAAAATGTTGCCATCTTCTGTCACAAATTTTTCTTTTAATTTGTATTTGTTTACACCCGTTCATTCCTTCATTAAATACATTTTGTCTGTTACATTAGCCGTGGCTAACCGAGCTATCCTCTTGAAACTAGGTTGAATATAAATAAAAGCATTCTTTATTTACTATAACATTTGTATAGCTCAGTAAAAGCACCAGCTAAATGCATGTATACGTAGCTGCTTCTTTCACGGTGTGAATGCAAAACAAACCACGACACATGGAAGCAAGATTATCTAACAACTGTCGTCGACGACAAACACACTCCCCTAATGCATAATGGAATAATCACATTTCCTTGTATTTGATTGGTGTATCGTCCATTTTTCTACGGGTTGAAACCTATGCGAATTATGTCTAGCGAGGCTTGTTATACCTGATAGACTTAATTCGTATTGCATTCTTGCTTTCTTCCTACAAATTGTGTTTTCGTCTATAGATAACGAGACCCCCCCCCCCCCGTTTTCTTCCATCTTTATCCTTATGAAGACCTTTATTAGTAACTGGTAATTTAGCTTTCGTGATCATTATGGCCTAGATTAAGGTCTTTTGTCAAGTAATATGGTGATTATGTAATCACGTGTTACGTAGTGCAGCAACCGTCCTCGGCTAGGCACGGCAGGTTCTTGTGTGACCTCTTCCGAAATGTTATGTGTAGGCCCCTAATTATGTTTGTGTAAATTATCAATTGTGATTTTTCATTCCATCGCTGATTAGCAGGCCCGTATGCAGCTTTTTCAGTGAGGGGGTTCGAATTTACCACAAGTGGAACATTTTACCCGACAATTATGACCGACAAATTAAAATTCATTACATATGTTGCTAACATAGGCCTACTATTATAGGCTGAGCGGAACTCCAGATCTTGTGGGGAGGGGGGGGGGGGGATTCGTCCGAACCCCCTGAACCCCCCGGGATACGGGCCTGATTAGGTAGGATCGCGGTCTAATTTAAACTCTCGTCTTTGAGGTCATTTGTAATTGACAGGCCCTATATGTTGATGGAATGGAACAATCGCCGATTAGGTATGGTCCAGGTGTAATTTAAACTCTCGACTTTGAGGTTATTTCGCACCCGCTCTAGAAAGAAACACCAATACCTTTAAGGAGCAGTGGATATTTCTAAGGTTCCTTTACCCTAGATATTTCTATTATACAGCGCCCCTGAAAGCTCCGACACCTGACAGAATTTCCATAATGTGCTAAAATGTCTTGAGAAGACCTTTTCTACGTGATAGAACTCGGCGCGGAATGCGTGACCTTCAACTGTGTCATATGTACACTAGAACTAATTGTTTAGTTTCTTGCCTAACACGATTATTGACTGGAAAAGTCTTCCAGCCGATCTGATTGATTGTGCCCAATGTCATAGAGCCATCCACGGCCACAATGACATAACCATGTATGGGCGTTTTTGAGCTTATTATCTCATCACCCCACATAGTGTATGTATGTGGTTATGAGATGTTGTGGTCAGTTTGGGCCTGTCTACATTTTATGACATAAGTGGAAAGGTTTTATATCTGCTAAAAGTGAACGGAAATTCAGCCTCAATATGTCAAGATAAAAAAAATATTTCATAGTTGACCCTTCAACAGTGGCGGCGCTACTGGGGCGGGGGGCATGAGGGGGCATTTGCCCCTCCAGATTGTTTCCTTGCCCCCCAGTTGCTCTCACCCTGCCCAATCAGATCTTGTACTCATCCAGAATTAATCACAAAACTATGTATTGGCATTGGACTGAAAAAGAACAGCTTCCGGGAAACCATGATTGATTAATGCCTAATTTATTTTACACAGGCTGCCAATTTTCATATATGCCCGTAGCCACTTCAACAGTAGGCCAGCCTGGTCAGACCAATTTTCCCTGGAATGTTCACCGTTCAGCATAAGGGAAGGGCGGGTAGGTGGTTGTTTTCCTAAATATAGGAATGTCGTTGTTTTCCTAAATATAGGAATTGAATGGAAGTGTATGTAGCCTATGTGTGTGTGTGCGTGTGTATGTGTGTGTACTCGGTGGTACCGCGTAAATGTGAAATGGTACTCTCAAAGAAAAAAGTTGGGAAACTTGGAGTACGGTCAACCGAAAAAATAAATAATACACCTCTCTTGTGGCTTAATTTTCCACCCAGAGATATGCTAAAACCTCGGAGCTTCAAGGGGCTTTGCCCCTGGACCCCACCCGCAAGGCCTCGCGCTTCGCGCTCGGTTTCGCGCTGCGCGCGAAAATCTTTGCCTCTCGAGGCTTTCCTCTGCCCTCAGTTTGCCCCCCCCCCAAGTCTGACATCCTGGCACCGCCACTGCCCTTCAAACACAGGGCTGGAAAAATGGACCTCTCTTAAGTTGTGGTGAGTCTTTCGAACGCTCCGACCCCCCCCCCCCCCCGGCTACGCACCTGAATGGCTTGCCATATGCATAATCGGGAGCGAGAAACTTAAAAAAAAAAACAAATTCCCAGGTGCGAGGCCGTGCGATATCCAAAGGGCACGGACCACGTTTCTGTGGTACGGACACTTGACCTTTCTCACACCATCCAACATCATGAATTTCACCCACAGTGAACCGAAACTTCCATGCACCGTTCAGGGTGGCCTACTCGACTCACTGTAGTTACTGTTGGATTTTGGAATATAATTTCTCGCACCAACGGCGGAGCACGAATTTGTGACTGAACTTAATTTACAATCAAAAGTATCATGTCACCTTCACAACATTATACCGTCCTTTTGTCATGTTCAATTCACTGAGTGCGATGGTAATTGTTTATGTTGAACTTCGTGCAAAACAACAACGCAGTGAATTATGCCCACTCGTACTCACACCCTAATTGACAGTCTATAGTTGTAACTTCTTTAGTAGTAAAAGTTGTTTGCAAAATTTGTAAAGCAGTGATAACCGAGTTGCAGTCTCCCACTTCAATAGTCTTCTCCGTCAAGTAAATCGTATTTCGGCCACTGGCTTGCAGTTCTTCGTATCAATCATGGAGGATCCACAGGTGTCTGAAGGGAAAGAAGAAACGCAGATTGATGATTCAACCGGCATAGATGAGAATGTGAAATCTGCGACGCCGGAGGTAGGCATACTGTAACTTTAGTGCAGGCTAGGCTATTGAACTCGCTGTCACATCATAATATTATAGCAACATGTGATAGCCTATATGTTCCCTGTCCATCAGCAAGTCCTATACTCTTCGTTTGACGCTTACCGGCAAGGCTATGCTCAGTTTGAAGCAGAACTGCAATACGGTTGCAAAGTTAAGCCGCTAGAGAACCTCATGGCTACAAACATCTTTTCAGACCATAATTAGTAATTATCAGAAAGTCAGCACTGTTTGGCTATTGCTTAGTAACTAGCCTAGTTGTCGACCTGCAACTTATGCAGATGTCTATGAAGTGTGGTGATGATAAGGTATCCAGTTAATACGTCCCTTTACCAACACGTCCCCACTTTTTAGCTACCAAAACGTCCCCCTTGTATTATATATGTAAAGTTAAAATGGCCCTGCATAGGATAATCAAACACAAAATGAGGATCAAAGCGAAACTTCAGGTAGGAAAGTGATAGGAATTTGAAAATGGTAGGTCAAGGGATTGCTGAATGTTACCTATTCAAGTGGAATAATTGGCTAGAGGTCAATTCAATTAAAATCGATACGCCATAGAAATTCAGTAATCGATGTAGGCAATATGGTTGCTTAGATAAGTAAGTTGATTGTTATTAAATGGATACGTGTACAGGGCATAGTTGGTATATATGCCTAAGCCTGATTGTGGTCAGATAAATTAAGGCCAATTATGTTCACAATGAGTGTAAGTTTGGAATCCACTCCGTCTGCCAATGTACCATATCCAAATATGCGTTCCGATGTTGAAAATAAATATCACAAATTCATATACATATGTAGTACGCATAACATTGTTTTGTGCCAAATTGTAGCTAACTATATTTCCAGCAACTGGTCTGACCATCCTCAGTCGCATTAGTCATACGGGGACCTTTTGACACGGGGACGTTATGGCACAGGGATGTTTTGACCAACAACGGGGACGTTTTGGTATGGGGACGTTTTTGTAAAGGTACGTTTTGACTGGTAAGCGATGATAATAACCTAATTTAGCCTCTGGAGACTAATTGAAATTAGGCAATAATGGTCCTTGCTTCCTTTGGACCATAACACAGATGTCGATAATTAAAAAATGTGTCATGGATTTATCATGCGTAGCATGTAAAACTTCAGCATTCTGTGTAAAGTTTTAGAGTGCTTTGCAGATTAGTCCCAAGTGACCTCCTTTTTCACTGAGTCGTCCCCTTACTTTGACGAGTAAAAAAACCTCAAACCCACCCACTGGCCAGACCTCTGAAAGCAAATCAATCCCCCCCCATACATGTTGTGTCTATAGAGACTTTTTTTTTCCCCACAACACAAATTCACCAAATTACAGTGGTGCTTGCTTTAGGAGATGAAAAATCATTTTGAAATTTCAAAATTAAAAAAAAAAATTTTTGTGTTATATCACTAATTCCAAAGATTCCAAAGGTTTCAGATTTTCAAGGCCGGCATCCCTCCCTCAAAACTGGGGAACTCTAACAACAGGCACATCCTTAAATGTATTTTCGTCAGTGAGAAAAAAGTGGCTTCTCTTCTTCGGTGTCCTTTTACCCCACCCCCATGTACAGAAATCTGCACCGGTAGTTTAGGCGCACTTTTGGATAATTATGAAAAAATGTGTATCTCCCTGAAAAGTAGGGAACTAGTTCCCCCCCATATTCCCCGTGACGCCGCCGCCGCCGCCATTGTCCATCATCACCATCCTTAGAGTGACTTGTAGTGCTGACTTAATTTTGGAAGTTGTTTAGTGAAACAGTGACTGACGATCCATTGTGATTTTGTTAATTCACCATTTTTGAAATTTGGCTTTTCAAAGTTTTTTGATGCGAATTTAAGCAGTTGATGTGGAGTGTTGCACAGTGTCGACATTTCTTTTGTTAGGGCGACAAGTGGTAAGTGATACAGTATCAATACTTTTAGAGAAGATTGCAGAATGTGATCCAATTCTGTCCCTCACGTGAGGGACGGACATCAATTTCGTTTTAACGTAGTTGCTGTCTCCAAGAACATTGTTGATGCCATTTCAGTCAAAAGGGCTGAGCTGTGAAATTGCTTGTCAAAACAATATTGTGTCAGCCTAATAAGTTGTGGGTATGTTTGGAATTTAGGGAAGGACGGACATCAATAAAAATGAAGGTATTGAAATTCTTTTTGAACTTTGACATAGCTTTTTAATTAATTAAACAATGAAAGAGCAATGGCAGAGCCAGGAGTACTGTGAGGCCTAGGAATGTGAAAATTTATCACAATTTATGTAACTGAGGAGAGGGCATGGGATATGCACAGGTTGTGCACAAGAGGGACGGACATGTGACTAAATTTAAAATCAGCACATAGTGATCACAATCTCATTTTAAAAAGCTTAGGTTAATACACTTAGGTGTTACTGTATTGAAGGAAATTTCATGCTTGCAACATTATGGTGTCATTTTGCATCAATAGACATGATGGTACCTTCTTTCAGCTGATAGTTTGCCAAATTTTATAAAAATTTCACTGATTTTTTTGCATTAGGGACACACACATCTCCCACACTTTGATACACCCACCTCCACTGAGAAGTAAACTTAATCTTTGTAGTTTTGGGTCACACTTTCAAAAGAACTTTAGCCCAAATTTTTCAAATGTTCTTGAAATAACAATTTTAGGTGATAACACATAAGGCATATCATGTACTGTAGTCCTTCTCTTGATGTCACACAAGTTGCATATTTGGCTAATGTTTTTTGGTGACGTAATTGTTTAACAGAAACTTGTTTAATGATCAATGGTTGATGGATTTTGATGAAAATGAGGCTATGTTCAAAGTATTTAATGCATAAGTTGATCAGTTGGTTTTTCATGTCACATGTACTTAAACTTCAATTTCCCTTCACTGTTCACACCATACTGCACACCGAAAGCTTTGCCAATTCATAATGAATCTACAAAATCTGCAAGTTTAGTTATTGGAAGCCTTGTGCAAGGAGAAAACTCGTAAAAGTTCTTTGAAATGACCTTGCAGCGATACATTCATGTTTTTTAGAGTTTGGTAGCACTCAACATGGATGAAGAAATTGAGTCATCAACTCAGTCCGCTAGCAAATGATATCAATGGATATTCCAAGCAGTGTTAACTAAGTGTTCCACCAGTTATGATTGTGAATGTCGCCCTCTATTTTATATATATTCCAACAGACTGACAGAAGTCTCACACTCAATACATGTATGGGCATGCACCCTTGCATCCAGCTCATCTATGGACACATTTAGAAGTCTTAGCAACAAGAACATTTTTCAGTGGCATATAAAACTCTATGTACTAGTTAATTCACTGTACAGTAATGCAGTGTAAGTGAGACGTTGTTATATCCTGAATATTGTGTCAGTTGCTCTTCACTTTAATATGCCTGTCTTTAATACTATTGAACTTCTTAATGTTTACCATGATGGCTAGCCAGCTCTGATCTTGAACAAAAATTCTAAGTCATCCTTTGGAAAATTCCTCTCGCCATATTTGGTCGTCCAAAATATATTTTATTTGTCTAGACAGAAAATAAAAAGACAAGCCAAACTCACAAGACTAAATTTTTGCTATAAAATTGTTTTCATAATTAATTATTATATATGTACACATGTTATAATGGACTCTCCCACGTAATTCGTACCGGTAGTCTGTCTTCTGTGGTAGTTACCATCATCAATAGCCCTCATTTGGAGCAGAGATAGAACTTTCAGAAAGTTCTCCTAAGACTATGCCCGACACTATGCCCTGACACCATGCCCTGACACCATGCCCTGACACCATGCCCTGACACCATGCCCTGACACCATGCCCTGACACCATGCCCTGACACTGTGAAGAAGACCAGTTTGGTTTGCCAGTGAGGAAGTCTAGAGGTGATCATACCTGGTGCCAGACAACGCCTTCAGTTTCTGAAGGAGAAGGTTCCAGATATCTGGCAAGGTTGTGATTCAGAGAACCAAGTAGTGTTAATCAGATATTCCATGGGGACGTCTGAATTTCCCAATTTTCGTGAAAATTAGATCTTGTCTTTTCTTTGCCATGTAGATCTATGACTTGTTCACATGCCATTAGTCCTCATGAAGGAGTTGCCGAGATCTGTGATTATGATCAGCTTCCATGCGTGGTCACGCAAATTTGATAGATCTACAGTACACATTTGTTTGCTCGGCTTTCTCCTCGCTTGACCGTCGTTTGTGTTAAGTTTCAACATTCACTATATTGGTTAAAGCAAGATCAGCTGTTTTCTTTTAAAAAGTATTCACAACAGATGGCGCAGGATACAGTACATCAGTGTTTTATGTCCATATGGCACACGAATTTAGCACAGCAGAGCAACATTTCAGTTCAGAAGAGAAATGTATCGACTTACATGGAGCTACACGTTTCTGTATATGTGTACAGTACAGTCGTTGGCTAATTCAGGATTCGGATGTCCACTGGTCCTTTTCAAAACAATGTTTGTGTTGTCAATGCAAAGGAGCAGGAAACCCTGGGAATGTGACTGATGCAGAACTTGTGTGTTTGAATTGAAACGTCTTCCCAAAGTTTCATTCAGAATACTGTTTCCTACCCAAGTTACACTTTTGAATTTCAGAGAGGGCTTCTGGCATTTTTACCTAAGTTGGATGAAAATCCACTTGAGTGAGTCGAATTACGATGTCGCATAACCACTGGCAGGGGGACTTTTAATATATTTCTTTGTTTCCTTTGCTTGTAATTACCCCCCACACACACTTGTATACAATCAATTCGAAACCTGATTTGAATCTATACATTCATAATAGTGTATTAAAATGTATTGACACTGAATTATAAAGGAAAAAAAGCTTTTCAACTGCATGTGGTCAGGTTATGTCATCACAACCTCAGAATGTCAGCTTCCTGATCAGTTTTTACCAACATTCAAATTGCAACATAGATTGGAAAGTAAACAACATTACTATGAAATTTGGTGGTGGTGCTCACCATACTGTATATTAATCTCTCATTTAGGCAGTGTCAAAAGTCCTGACTTTCCACTTCCTTTAGAAATGGCCTTATTTCACTTAAGAGTGTAATCAGAATATACTAAGAAATTTACTCCAAGTGATTCTGTGTTTAAGTAATTAGATTATTCTAGCCCATAGGTTAGAAGTTTAATCTGTTACACTTCAAAACAAATCCATCGATCATGTTGTCAACTGGACTGGTTGAAGGCGAGAAGGTAAAATGTTAAACATTGAAAAAATCAACATGGTGAGATGCGGTAGGAGCAAAGTTTGGGTATAAGATGTTTGTACACAATGTTATCATTTTGGTATTCATTGAACAATTTGTTTGCTAATACAGCACTCTGGTGGTATCAAGGTACAATTCATCTGTAAAGTGACGCACCGTACTGTACCTCCAGTTTGAATATACTTTGGCACTAATTTTTGCTCAAAAGGATGTACTGTGCAGACTGACCACCGTTCAAGGTCACAAAAGTTAGTTTGAAACTTGACCTGGAGCTGCAACTTATTGCCCAGTTTTTAATCAATTAAAGGCATCTGAATTTTTCCTTTTGTATAGGTCTGCAATCACCAACACTGCAGTTCATTCCCTGTTTAAAATGTGATCTTTGCACCTGGCACGACAGTGATCCTTTGCATCCTATCTGACAGGAGTTTTTGGACAATGTAACGTTAAGTTGCAACCGGTTTTTGACGCTAATGATGGAGATTTTTTTCTAGGGATGTAGCATGGATAAAATTTAGAACTGCAAGTACACCCTAAATATAATTCAAGAAGTGTAGCATTTAGAATTGTGGTAGTCTTAGTTGACAAATTAATAACTTTCATATTCCCATTACTGACTGAGCAACCCTTGGGAGACTTTACACATAGGGAAGAGATTCTTGCATTTATGTAGGAAAGAATAGGCTACTCCATGAAATACTGTATGTATGGGTCACAGGGATCAAAACTTCCAGTGAAGAAATAAATTCTGTGGATGAATAACAGGTCTTGAAATGTTTAAATTGTAATTCGAAAAACAACTTTATTCCTCAGTTCAAATATTGTGACTCAAAATAGTGACCTTTTCAGAATTGTGTAGATATACCAGCTGTTTTCATGGGTCTACTAGTGTACCCCTGAGTTCCTCTCTTGTGTTTTTCCACCCTTTAATTGCCACCCTTTCCTGCCTTTCTGGAACTCTATCTTTCATGCAGACTCTCTCGTCCGTTTCTTTGTTTGAAACCACGTTAACCTCTTTTTCCACATTTTTATATCCCTTAAACAACCACTGTTATCATCTCTGTCCTTGCCAACCGCATCTTTACCATTCCCTCCTCTCATCCATCCATGCTTTCTCTTTCATCCTCCTCACTCAATTCACTCGAACTCTCGATCCTTCCCTTTTGATTTCCACTTCCGAATGTTGGCCATGTGGAACATTTGCAAGCATAGAGTACTGATATCTTAATTCATATATCAAACTTTATTGCATCTCTGCTAAAATGGTGTTATGAGAACAGACTTGGAATAGCGAGATTCCTAATCTCTAAGAGGGCACCAAAAAGGAAATCATTCTCCCCAGAGTCTAATCAAAATTATGACAAATATCATACACTTCATCTATTTTTTTTTTCTCTGTCGTACACCGTATACCATAAATTTTCTTTTTCGGCTCGTCTGTGATGAACTCGTATTTTTCCGCTGCCGCCCATCGTCTCCCCACACGCTGTATAGGTGGCATAAAATTGAGAGGATGCATTCAGTCTCATCTGCACGAAACAGTGACTGGCATCGCCGCGGTAATGAAATGCTGACTGATCATGCAAATCTTTCAAGTGCAATCATTATGATGTCTGGCAGAAGCTAAGACATTGAGTCATGCTCATAACATATCGAGAAGAGAATTAAGTCAATAGCGGCATGCCGTCTAGATGCATGGACTGCGTTGATGATGTATTCGGTATCAAACCGTGTTCGGACGCTGCGACAGTACCGACGGGATGCTATGACTGTCGACATTTGTCACACTGTACCACCGTGTACGTTATCAGTACACCCTGTCAGGATGTTTTACATCCACGTATTATCCCAATTCATTCAGAGGGCTGCCCTCTATTAATACTGCTGTACTAAAAGACACCAGTGACCGTATTAGCTCTCATCAAGTTTAGAGGTGACATTCTGCGCTTTACAAAGGTCGTTTGACGTACAAATTTAGAAAAGAGCTACATGCTTCATTCAGAAGAACTGCAGAGTGAAACCCTGAACGACCGCATGTTAGAATTGTGTTCATACATGTATGTATCTTTTTAGTACCGATCTTTAGGTACAACTTTTCAAAGTGAATTACGTAGGTTGCAAAAAATCATACCAAGTATGCCTCAGCCAGAATGTATTCAACGTTTGCTCTAAAAGTTTGTCACACGGCCACTTCAAGAAGGATGCTACACCATCCCACCAAGGTTCACCAGCTCCAAAAACCACTTGGATATATACTGTACCATCAACATGTTTTTGGTTGTTCCCAAATTAAGCCAAGCTTGAAAACACACTGATGGAGCTGTATCCTTGTTAGCAGTAAACATTTTGAGTTATGTGTGTTTACCATTGCTTTGCAAATTATATTGAATTTTTTGGGCTCATCTGTAAGATTTTTTGGGATAGTTGTGAATCAAAGTTGGAGGTTGGACTCCTGAGGAATATGTACCCTGTTCGTTAATTATAATTTGCCACAAGCAGGAAATTTCCAGATATATCAGTTCCTACCTTGAGTTTTTTGGTAATCAGCATATCACTGAAAGACACATTTTCAAATGATGTACAGTAGACTACAATCTTGGACAAAATTGTTGGGACACTTTGTCGTATGTTGCAAATATAATACTGAATTTTAGGTGAGAGGATAACATGAAACCCCGCGCCCCTTTCCAATGTTGTGCTATAGAAGTGAATGTACCCTTTGAACAGTAATCCTATAGCCAACATTGAACGGGGGCGCGGGGTGTCCCAAGGAATTTTGTCCAAGATTGTCTGAGTTTTTTGGGAACAATTTTGGAGCGAAATTTCGAAAGGAAATTGAACATTTTTGGACAAGGTGCATCATAAAAAATATTTATTGGGGCCTATTCTTCTGGGGATTTTTAAAAGAAAGTATTCTGAATTTCAACTATTAACATAACAAGTTTAATTTTAATTTGGGGGTTTATTTGTATATTTTTGTTGAAAAGGAGTGATCATGAATGAATAGATTGTTGCATGGTATTGGATGCGGACAGAAATAGTTGTGTTTAGAAATAACATTGATGAGCAGCTGTTGCATTGCGTTGCAACAGGAGTGTTACTGCAATTGTAGAATGCTGGTAGGAATCCCAGTTATAATGTGTTCTGAAGTAGCTCCACGTTCTACCAAAATGCGTTAAAGTCAGAACTGTAGATTCAGCTTAATATTAAAATAATGGTAGAACGTTAGTAAAGGCTGGTTTTTTACATTTTTGGCCGCTAAATCAAGATTTGTGACTGCAATTTTTACATTGCATGAAGCTGGTAACGTAAGTAATCTCCAGTCTTGTAATCTACGCAATTTTCCTACGGGTTGCTTAAATTTTCCTGTCAAAACATTTGGTAGAACGTGGGTTTCATTAACCTATACTGTCGGACGCTGTTGTTAGGTCTAAGTCAGCTTGGATGGGAAGGCTGGGGTTCAATTCACGTCATGACCGTAGTGTTTTTCACTGCTCAAATATCCATTCATAAACTCAAATGTCTGTCAACTTCTCATTTTTCATTCATTCATATATAACATAAGGTAATACATATATGTATATCAATATAATGATATAGCTCTAACAGCAAATGTACTATAAAGTCCGTCGAAACCTCTTAAAATGACTGACATATTACAGTGCACCATGTACGGTACATTAGAATGGGTGCCACAATGTCACTGTTATGTGAATATGAGCAAACGTCACACTAATTAAATTTGCATTTTAGGGTTTTTTTTTGTATAATGATAGTACACTTTTTTACCCAGATTAACCTGAAAGTAAGTCCTAATAGTCATTAAGCGTAGTTACTTTAACAGCACACACCACGTCATCACTGTGAACAATTTGAATAAATAACACATATACATCGATCTTCTTCAACGGACCACTAACATGTAAGTTTTTTTTTTTTGAGGGGGGTGTTTTTGTTTTTGTTTGTTGTTTTTTTCTTCGGTACCTGTCTCATTATCAGAGTTTGAGCCGAAAGTACGTAATTTTTATCACAAAAAATGTTTTAAAGTAGTTTCCTGGTCGACAAAATGCATTGGAGTTTAGATGTTACCTCCCCAATGACTGCATTTTATGTAGCACATTTAGTGCAAATTCATGGATTTGACTGACTTATTCCTCCCTTTACTCCGTAATAACATTGACAACATTCACACAATAATATTATTACAGTAAACCAACTTCAATATAGGCCCCAAACATGCCGAACATGCACTGCTGATGTTTCTTGTTGCAAGGAATATCACCCCACATTTTGCAGTTTAACTGGTTTGAAACTGACGATTTTCCTGTGCCCTGCGCATGCTTCTAACCCCTCGAAATTCTCAGACAATCTTGGACAAAATTGTTGGGACACTTTGTCGTATGTTGCAAATGTAATACTGAATTTTAGGTGAGAGGATAACATGAAACCCCGTGCCCCTTTCCAATGTTGTGCTATAGAAGTGAATGTACCCTTTGAACAGTAATCCTATAGCCAACATTGAACGGGGGCGGGGGTGTCCCAAGGAATTTTGTCCAAGATTGTAGCATTTAGTAACTTGTGAATGCTATTAGCTGGTCATGTCAAGAATCTTCATATCGGGACACTGTGACAGGAGACCACCATCTGCAGTGCCTGTGTCGTGTTGTTCTTGAATGGCTCCCGGTGTCCTTTCATCCAAAAGTCACTGGCCACTGCGAATTTGCCGAAAATGATACACGCTTATTTGTCTCTAAATTCTCCGCAGAGATTGGTGCATTAATTGTCAGACTGTGAGTTACAGTTGGTCACTCACATTAGTTATGAAGAGGCTTATTACAGAATGTAGCTGGTCAAATTCTTTTGATCCCAAGAATATCAAGTCTTTGTACTGTTTAAGGTTGTACCCAGAAGGATCTATGCAGTGACCATTCACAGCACTGAGTACTCAAAGCCAGAGCAGAAATGCAAGCAGCGTGGTCCTAGAGTCCCACGAGGCTAAAAATTACAATTTTCAGGTTTTTTGTCATTTATTTGAACTCGAAATCGCTGCATCCATATTTTTGTTACTTGCACATTAGTGCTGTTGCAGGGACCCCATAATTAAGGATTGCTATTACAATGTCTTCATCTTCCTTTGACTTACCATGGTCTACTCATCCAGGCGAACTGTTTACATCGTGGACAGACGACATTATCATGAGACTTAAAAGTGGAAACTGTCATATTTTCTGAACATTCTGCGAGATATGACAGTCGGCATGCTATTGCACCTGTGCACAAAATTTTGCAGACTTTAGGATGCTATGAAATTTCTTAGACGCAGTGTAGGGATGCTACAGCGTCCTCTGTGATACAAGCCTCTCTTTCTTCCGTGTCTTCCCTCATTGATTGCCTTACATCTGATAGAAACGTCAGATAGCCGGCACCACTAGGATGGAGACAACGGCGGCGGCTTTGCCGAGATACACGGCCGTATGAGTCACCTCGTTGCATTCATTCTCCCCCCTCTGACCTCATCGTCATCATGGTCGTCAACCATCAACCGATGTTGCAGGTGTTCAAATCGTAAAAACTCTAGATCGTGGAAGTACCTACGGAGGAACATTTTACATGAGAGCAGCTTGTCACAGAAGAGAAAATGATAATTTAAAACTGTATACATGGGCTGAATGAGTTATGTTTGGGAGCCATCACAGGTAGAGCACATGAGACCTGACTGTAACAGTGATGTACACTTCATTATAGATGTATAGCCTGTATGTGTGTCTACACAGGCCATCATAGCAGGGTGCTGAAAATTTAGGAGATTGTGTCTGAGATACTTTCCTTTGTACCTCAACTAGTTGCCCTGGAGGACATCTGCTAAAAATGTCTACCATTGTCTGCAGATTCGATGGGCTGAAAGGTCATGAAGAACTATGACAGCATAGGCTCATGTCATCTGCTGCATCATTAAAATTGCACATCCAAAAATTTATAGGAAAGAAAATGTTTACTCGTCTATATTGTGGAAATTTGGAGAATGTGTGAGCCACACTTCCAGATAGATGGGACATGGCTAGTGCACTTTAATTATTGAGATAGAACTCCATTAATGTACAACATGGTCAGTGTATTTGGGTACAGTATCCTTACTGGCCTTCATGGTGTGGGTAGAATGTACAAAAAAAAAGACAAATGGACAAACACACAGACAAACATACAAACAAACACACACACACACAAACACACAAATAACACAAAAACAAGCAAAAAGGAGATATAGCAATGCATATAGGGTATTGTAAATGTGACAAATTATAAGAGAAATAACAATTCAAAGACATTTTCTTGATAATATGGCACTTTACCTGAATGAGAACTAGTTCAACGTTCTAGTTTGAACTCCCCAAAACTGGGCCTGTCTGAATTGTAAAACTTGAAGTTAGTACCTTTGATTAAATCGTCTCTTCTGGCTGGGAATGTTTGATGGGATGTTCCTTCATGGTGGGTCACAAATTCATTTAAAAAGAAGGGGGGGGGGGGGGCACCGAGAAGGGGAAAGTTGAAACCTTTTTTCGTAAAATGCAATTATTTCTCCAAGGCAAACAAGTGAAGGGAAGTAATGTAGACGCTCCCACCGTGGAACCCCAATGCACAGAGCACTGCTATATTCTCATGAGAGGGTATATGGGACTGCATGATGGCGTATTCAGTTTTAGAGCAGAGTCTGATTTATGATCAGAAACTGAGGAAATGAGAGGCAAAAAAAAAAAAAAAATGCAGTGAAAATGGAGGCTGTACTACCAATTGAGAGTACTATAGACTGTGCAATAGAGAATTTTTTTTTTCCTCATGTGACATTCAGGTGGAAGGAATACAGCTGCTGCTTTTTTTCAGGTTGATGCAGCTTTCTGCCAACATCTTACTAATCACGAGAGGACGGTCTAACAGAAAACGCTTTTTTCAGGTTGAAGCAGCTTTATGCCAACATCTTACTCATGACGATGGACTACTGCGCCAAATGCCGAACGTATAGCGGTGCCTTTCGTTTTATTTTTTTGTCTTTTCTTTTATTTTTTTTACCATCTTACTTGTCGAGATCGGCGTTTGAGGATTCAGTCCCCTTTTTAATTATGGACCGATACCGAAAATTAACAGTATTAACCTATGGTAGCTACGGGTTGAATTCAGAGCTGCATGGGCATCATCAGCACAATTTTGGGTCATTAGATGTCCACATGTAGCTAACCTTGGAGCATCAATCTGTGTTTGCTCAGTATACATATTTTCCATCGTCAGCAAAGGTCAAATACCTGCATGGTCCTCTGAAGCACCTAGTAGTCCTCACAGAATTCCCATAATGTGCTAAAATCATGTCTCGAGAATACCCTTTTCTGCGGGATAGAACAAGAGGTGATATCAAGTGATAGTATCACTGTTAGTTTTTGTTTTTTCGTATGAAACCCGATCGTGTGTGATATCATGTGAGGATCGGCTGTCCTAAGAGACCTATATCTAAACTTGTCACTCTGACTTCCAGTGGAAGTAAAAAAAAAAGAAAAGAAAAAAAGATCTTTAACAGCTGGAATATGAAATGAAACTTTTGGCAGTGAAAGTCAATTTCTGCGGAGTATTAATTGCCATAGCCACTCAAAAACCATTGTTTGAGCCCTATTTTGACACATGAATATTCATCCATTCCCATCGAATCTGTTTGATTTTCTGGTAACGGTGATTGGCTTCTTTTCTTTCTTGTTCTTGGAGAGTCTGAATTATTGTGGGTCCAACAAGAATCTCAGGACAATTTTCATATTCAAATATTTAGAAAAAGAGTTCATAATTCTCTCAGATAGATCTGTTCTCTTACTTTCTCTTCCCTGAAACACTGAAGAAGAACAAAGATAGATGACCAGGCGATTGCCAGTGGAACTGATATTCCAGCTTTAAAAGATGTCAGAAAACAAAAACAAAACACTCCTTGAAAAGGAAACAGTGAGCTGAAATTGCTGGTGAATACTAACTATATTGCTAGCTCTGTTCATCAAGGGATCTAGGCCTAATGGGAGGGAGGACAGGGGGCATTTGCCTCTCAGCCTACCACCTGTCCCATCCTGTTGCTTAAGGTGGTCCTGTTGCTGGGCTTCTGTTTGTTCCTGATACTTTTCACTCTTAGTTCTAACTCTCTCGCATGAAATAAAGTTCTAACTCTAAAAGCACGAAAAAGCGAGTAGAATTGGCAAGAATTAATTATGAACCCAGAATAAACGACTAAAGAAAATACAAGAATGCTCAAGCTATTTAATTTTGAGGGTTTTAGACTCTCACTCTAAGGGAAAACAGCACTTCAGCTAAAACCATGTGTGAGCCAGCAAAGCGAAAGTCTAGCAAGCTAGAGCTAGGGCATACTGTAGATGGCGCAGTGTAAGATCAGTTTCGAGTGTGTCTGTTGCTAGTTGGTCTAACCATGCTATAGTGTGATCAAGGGGTATTAAAGTATAGTCACTCGTGATTACCCACACTAGTAAGTTGTGGGGATTCTAACACACCCTACCTCTCTCCCCTTCCCTCTCGCCCTCTCCTTCCTTCCTTCCTTCCTTCCTTCCTTCCTTCCTTCCTTCCTTCCTTCCTTCCTTCGTCCTTCCTTCCTTCCTTCCTTCCTTCCTTCCTTCCTTCCTTCCTTCCTGTTCCGTCCTTCCTGCCCTTCCTTCCTTCCTTCCTTCCTTCCTTCCTTCCTTCCTTCCTTCCTTCCTTCCTCCTTCCTTCCTTCCTTCCTCCTTCCCTCCTTCCCTCCTTCCCTCCTTCCCTCCTTCCCTCCTTTTCCCCTTCCCTCCTTCCCTCCTTCCCTCCTTCCCTCCTTCCCTCCTTCCTCCTTCCCTCCTTCCCTCCTTCCTCCTTCCCTCCTTCCCTCCTTCCCCTCCTTCCCTCCTCCTCCTTCCCTCCTTCCCTCCTTCCCTCCTTCCCTCCTTCCCCTTCCTTTCCCTCCTTCCCTCCTTCCCTCCTTCCCCTCCTTCCCTCTCCTTCCCTCCTTCCCTCCTTCCCTCCTTCCCTCCTTCCCTCCCTCCTTCCCTCTTCCCTCCTTCCCTCCTTCCCTCCTTCCCTCCTTCCCTCCTTCCCTCCTTCCCTCCTTCCCTCCTTCCCTCCTTCCCTCCTTCCCTCCTTCCCTCCTTCCCCTCCTCTTCCCTCCTTCCCTCCTTCCTCCCTCCTCCCTCCTCCTCCCGGTCCTTGCGTCGTCCTCCTTCCCTCTCCCCTCCTTCCCTTGAATCCCTCCTTCCCGTCCTTCCCTCCTTTCCACTCCTCCCTCCCCTCCCAATCAGTACCTCATCTCCCTCTCCTTCCCTTCCCCACTCCCTCTCATCAGTGTTTTCATGTAGTCTGTATACTCCTTAACCAAAGGAACCCTTGCAATGTCATTTGTCATATTTTCATAAAAAAAAATAATATCTGAGGAAAAATGCAGTACCTTTTCATTTTTAAGCAAAATTGCAATTATGTAATGCTAATAGCCACAATTTCTGCTGTATTCACATGGCACTTCCATTTTGTTCTATGCTGTCACTGTTTGAAAATTCAATTCTCCTCTTCTGTTGCCCAAGTTAGTTGTGGAGGTCCTTAAATTTGTTCCATTTTGCACATATTAAGTCAGAGATTTTGAGTCATGAGCTACGTACGGTAAGTGCACTGATGGAATATCTTCCTGTTTCAGTTTTCATCGACCACAGATAACGTTTTGGCCAGACGAGTTGTTCCAGCGAAAAATTAATTTCAACTGCCTCATGAAAATTCATCAGTACCTATTAAATATTAAGAAGCAGCTGAGCTCATCTATATTCATGAAGTATCTGTGGAGAGATCAGTACATTTTGATCACCATGAAGCGAAGTCATTCTTCAATATTTCTGTGTGCGTTAGCTGTCAAGCCCCCGCTGGCCGCTATTAATAATTCATTGTGTCAGAGGTGACTTTTTCGAAGTCAAACCATGGCTCCTGAGAACTCGTCCGTGGAGTAAACAGAAATCTGCATCGTCGGCTGCGTGTGCTCGCCGTCGGTATCAAGCCGGTCTTTCCGTCATCTGCAGGTGTGAACCGCTCGTTAAGTTTCACCGTGGCAACACCCTGTGCTGTGCTCTCTCTCCGAGTCAGCAGAGAGTGCTGACGGACAGCTCGCCAAGGTTACGGCTCTTAAGATTTTTGGCTTCAATCGCAGCCGCCGCACAGACATCTAAGGAGGTATGAAATGGAGTAGTTGTTTACTTGAGAATTGCATTTAATTGGAATCGAGCGGTGTGTATTTTCTGTGTGTGTGTGTGTACTTCTGTATATATCCACATACTCAATGGATTTACTATCCCTATTACTATGATGTAACTTGTATGTGGGTATGTTGCCCAGTGCTTGAGGTTATCCAGCTTATGTTATATTTTGTAAATTGGACAGTTTTCTTCAGCCAACCAGCTGATTTGAGGGATTTACTTGGATTTACTTTACAGCGAGGTCTGGTTTGGGTAGGTTGCTGTTGCGTTACTGTTTTCCCTTTCCTAAGCTTGTTATTTTGCTTCCTAGTTATTCATATGTATACACTTTTACAATATTGTGTGTATATTGGAAAGGGAAGTTCCCTTGCCATAACAATGTACTGTAGGGAAACCCTCCCTGAAATACAGTATGTAGTTGCACGGCATGGGGTGTTAGTTGCAGTACTTCGTATGTAATTTAGCAACTTACGTTGGCTAACATTTTTCACTTTTTCAACTGATTTTTTGTGACATTTGAGTGTTGTGAGATTTGAGCCTTAATACAGAGGATGCAATGGTAACTGTTATACCAAATGTAAAGAAAGGTGGGATTGAAACTAATGACAAGCAAGCTTGTGTGTCACTGTGTGTCACCACTATACAGTACATACTGTAGGTCCTGTTGCATTCATTTGCCCGTTTCAGCGTGCGGTTTTAAACTAGCTCTCTTGAAGAGGTACTTGATAATTTGGTCTTGTATCAATTTGTACAGTACTTGGTTGATTTTAGATGTATGCAGGTATTCTAAATGCATACATACATTGGGGTATATCTTCACGATTTCTGTAGTTCTGTGCTCACCTCTTTCCCTGAGCACTGTGATATTACTGGGATATCAAGCTCACATACAGTAGCTGTAGTATGTCTTGAGTCATGGCCATGCATATTCACAATGTTTACTTGGTGTTTTCACATTACTCTAACCTGTGTCTGTTCCTTAGAGATCTGTACATTTCAGAATAATTAAAGACTTTGGACTAGTCGTTGGACTGGTACTGTTAAAAGTTGCCCTAATGCAACCATTTTTTTCGTACTGTTTTCGTTAACTACCTGAAAGTTTTATTTTTCAAGAAAAGTTGTAATCAGTCCTGTCACTTATTGACCATTGATCAAAACTAAAATTCTTCTAAATAATTTGGAGATGCAGCACAAGCAAGCTCTCTAGACTTGAGAATCAAGAATACAGTGTGGAATTATGGTAATTCAGATGGACTTTGCAATTGGGACATGGAAATAATCTGGTGATATTAATCAATCAGAGGTCACCATTAAACAAACTGTATCTTTTAAATGATCAGTAGATCAAATATCATTGTCATGGTGATGAACAATGCTAAATGTATTGAGCACAGAATATTACTGTACACTTTCCTGATCCATTTGCATAGATGCATAATTGGAACTAACATAATAGCACACTGGGTTATCCACATCCACATTGCAGATGTATCCCCATGCTTTCACTTAGGCATTGTTTAGCCTAGTGCAAAGTGTCCCCCAATAAAGTTCTTGCACCACACCCTCTACTGTATGCTCTAGATTCATTGAGCCAGTTTAATTTTCTCACCAGTTGACATATCACCCTCCATCTTGACAGGCAAAATTCCTAATTAAGCCGCCCTCTAATAATCGTTAAATGTGGCAACTACATAGTACTCTGATTCTCACTTCAGTCTGTCTCTAGCACTGTTGCACCAAGGAGGTTTTACAAGGATGGAGTGCCAACGAAAAGGAACCCTTTCAACTCGCCTAACTTTGTGGTTTTACTCCTGTTTGTATCCCATTGAAATTTACGGCCAATGCACACTTCCGGTTTGACCACGGCATTTGCCTCTGCCCACATGAGAGCCTCGCTTCAGATATTCAGGAGTCAAGACTTTCCTTCAAAGTGGGCTGGTTGTTAAGTGAGGTCAAAGTTCGCGTTGTACAACTTGCTATCTAACCTGAAATGCGAAGGGCACTCGTGCAGGCAGTAGCTGTTTTGAGATACACTGGAATCTACGCTATCATGTGGTACCAAACATGGACATCTGTAACAAAGTTTCAGGGAAAAATTTCGGTCGTAATCCACCCAATTTCAAATCATTCCCCCTTTCTTTTTTAATGAAAAATTAGGAGATTTTCCTGAAACCGGAAAAATGAAATTTTTTTCTACTTGGTTCTTAATAAAGTTTCCTATCGTTACGTAAAGTTTCACCAAGTTCCGCGATCGGGAAGGTCCCTTCGAACGTGATCGTAATATTGTACTTCAGCAGGCCAACTACACATATCACATGCATACTACGGCAATAGGCCTGTACTGTAGTATATATAGCCTTATAGGCCTAGGCCTCAGGTATTTGCTGTCTGTTAATGTTATTTACGTTATGGGTAGGCCAATAAGTTAGTTATGTGGGTGAGGACTGTTGATCTAGCACGTTAGCTCGATCTCGTTAGGCAAAACTCAGTCAACACATTTTACTGAAACCTAGGCTAGGGAAGCTTTTTATTGGTAATATAATTTTTAGTGCTGACAAACCTTTGTGTAATGGAATTGACACTGAAGGGGCTTTGCTCATTCATTCGTGGGGACAGGGAATAGGTGTGTTTAATTCTGACAATAACATTAGCCATGGTTAAGGCTATCATTCAAGGAATCACCAGGGGATTTATGCACTATCCTGGGGAGAGGGAAGGATAATATTGACTTTCTGACCTCAGTCATGATGTCTGCATTTATCAATCAATGGTCAAGGGCATTGTTCATCATCTGGGGGCAAGGAAAGGTGTTAGGCCTAATACTTTACAAGACCAGGCATCACCAAGGCTGTGGAAAGAACAGCCACCAAAATATGGCTAGCTTTAATATATGTTGTCCTATACTTAAATATCATGATAACTTTCCTTCAGCTGGACCGTTCGAATTTTCACAAGTTGCATCCTCTTTAGCCATACTTTTACACCACTGCCCTAGCTCTGTTTCACAAAAATCTTTTGAGTTCTTCCTCTGAACAAGGTATCAAACTACTATTTGAAGCAATACTGCTTAAAAAACTATCTGAAGCCATGTTTCCTTTAGTGTGTATGTGTTGTGTATATTGTCGCTTGTACAGGTACAGTACTGTGCTGCTTCTGCACACTGTGCACAGTGAACACAATGCACAGGAAAGGAAAGCATGGCAAGTTTATCTCCATGCATGGGTGATTTTAATCCTGTTATCTGTGTTTGGTAGTTCACACTTGAAACCGGATGAGGACAGAGGAAAATAATGCTCTTGTCACTCCATCCTTGTAAAACCTCCTTGGTTGCACCTCTAATCACCATGCTAGAGAACCTTGTGGACTGCCCTCAAGTTCTCCAACATGTACAGTAGAGCTCTATTCAATAGCTCCTCATATATTATTTTTGTACCCATAAAAAATATTCCATTTTAAATGGCTTAATTCTGCCAAAGATCTATAAATGTCACTGCATGATATCATATTACTTTTCAAGATGTCTACTGGACACAATCAAGACAATAATCCAAATGTAGGGAACGAGGCCCTGAGGTTTGCATATAATTGGAGTTTTCACCAGCACCTTGAAGCTGTTATTTAGATGGAGAGAGTATGGAAAATTCAGTTGATGCTGATACTTTAAGACCCCCCATATTGAGTGAAGATCAGAGTAATTACTGTAGCTCAAAGGTATTTCTTTCATTTATTCAATGTTTCCAGTTCAATATAGTTCACCTAGCAACATCATTACAGTCAGCTAATCCTTTAACAAGAAGCTCACCCAGAACAATGCTTTGATGTGTAGTTTTGTACTGCTAACACCTAAAGAACAGATTGTAGATAGCTCGCAACAACTGTTTAATTGATATGAATTACCTTTCGCCGGTTCCTTTAGAAGTTAGCGCATGCAAATGAGCTACAGAGGCAAAAGTCTTGTTTGTGGACAAATATATTGCTGAGAGGTTTCCTTAAGTTTCCAGAAATGGCAAGATGTAGATTCTTTTTCATGGTCCCAAATATCGCATTGTCATGAGAGTGAAGTTCTGCTCATGAAGCAGACGACAAATACTTTATTGTGTTCATTTCCTAATCTGGTGTAAGTCCTTAGAAATGTCAGTCTTGACCAATACAAAGAACAGATTACAGGGTGGACTTGGCGGCACAAGCCTCACTTCAAAGTGTACTCTCTCCATCTGTACCCTGGCACCAGGTCCCAAATGCCTACCCGTGTTTCCTTTATTGACAATGTTCACTTACAGCATGCATTAGCCATAACAGAACTTTGATATCTTTGACTGAACTTTGGAGGCAAGGCACAAATTCTCAGAACTTTATTCACACAAATTATGAATCCACCGTAGATTTAAAAGCAATATCGCTTGCATGGATATTGAAGGGACACAATTTTGCTCAAGGTATATTAAGCTGCCTTAATTGCCCCTAGGTCACCCATTACTGTTGTGTACATAATTATATCGACATGTAACCGGTGATCTTAGGCTGTGAGTCATTTTTTCTGATTGCGCTTTCATATTGTAGATGATGTATGGCACAGCGTACAGAGATAACGGGCATATGAAAATTTTTAGAAAAATCTTGTAGAAAGTTTTAGAAAACTGTGAAGGCCTCTATTTAGAAATTTAAACAACTTTCTTGGAAAGGCACGTTTAAATTTTCAAAACAGAAGAAAGCTATATAAAGGAAGCCATCATTGGCAAGTGGAAACATTAGAATTTGGTCACTTAACTTCTTGGAATGTAATTACTAAGCTTAAAAATTAAACATTATGTGCCTGTAACTTACAGTATATATGCCTACAGCTTTGTAATTACTGCACTTTTTCCTCATCTGTCTTTACACTGGATTTGTGAAATATTTTTCCTTCATTTGCTGCATAGGCTACTGTATGATCCACTATCCAAATTGTTGAACTAGAGACAGACCTTGAACCGACAGCAAAATGTCTGCACACTGACACAGTCATACAGTACATAGTGAAGTCTCCTTACCTATAACCTTGCCAGTCTTCCAAGACTGTATACAGTTGCTTCAAAGTAAATTAGAAAAAAACTATATGTGACAATACAGCAAACTGGTTGAGTCATCTTACAAATACATAGAAGGTTACAGGCCGTGAACCAATAACACAGTTTGAGAGTCATAATCACAAGGAAGGTTATGGTCAATGTTAAATTATTGGCAATCAGTTCTGGCTGTCTGTCTTTTGATTTTCATGTTGTTAGGGTTACAGATCTACCTCTGATCAATGAGCTGTTTTTGATAATAAGGTTGTTAAACGTTTGCTCTTATGTACACTGCAGCTTTATGTTCATGCATGGAAGAGTTCGACTTGATTTGAAATCAAATGTTCTTAGCCCTTTCAGGGAACTTTTTTGTAATGTTATTTTCATCAGAAGGTGATGTACACTGTGTGTAGCACTTGTAGTGTTGTAATTTTTAGGTTTATTTAAGCTTAAGGCCAGGGGAATTTCCCCCTCAAAAACTTACATCTTTAACATAAAGTCAAATATCTGATTTTCTAGGTTAATTGCTGCACATAGAACCAGTCATATGGTGGCATTTGTGCTTAAAAATACTTTCATGTTGCCAGAATTGTGTTTCGTTACTATTTCCATTAAAATCTGAATCTAGATTTGAACTCTCAGCTAGGTGGGTTTTCTGGATGCATGACCAAGTTTGCTGCAAAATCTATGTGTCTGTTAGAATTTTCAGGTAACTAACAATTGGGACCATGGATGTCCAACGGGTCCTTGGATCTAAACCACAAACACGTAGTCTTTTATTGTTTGAAGATGTTTCAGTGACAAAAAATGGAATGTGATAACATTCCAGAAATGAATACAACAGAAAAATCTTGACCAAATCATAGAATTGTGAATTCTTCAATGCATTTGTTAGTTTTCGCTTTCACATTTTAAAAGTGCACTACCCGTATGATCTGAGCTCTATTAAACTGCCTTTATGAGAATTGCAGTGGTATGTTAAAGTGTGTCTTTTCAAAGAGTAATTGCATGTGTAACTGGGTAAAGTATCTCATAGCTTGGTGGATCATACTACAGATAGGTGTTTGGTGTATACCTTGTGTATGAGGTGATGCAGTACATACTCTACCTTGAGATGCATGCAACCAGCACATACGCATACATCAAAATACTGATCGTTTTGCTGAGAAGATCCAAGTCCTTCCTGGGGGGGGAGGGGGCACCCAAACTGGTGGTACAGTGACATGGGAGAGGGGGTTAGGAAGATCGGTGTCCTCCTTTGGGAAACACCTTCAGTGTATTAGTCTGAATGCCCTCACATATGCTTTACTGTAATTGGTCCATTAAATGTTCAAGTTTGATGTTGATTTTCTTCGAAGTAATCTTTTTGAAGTTTTAACTCTATAAACCATTTTTGGCCTACCCTTACTTAGATGGGACCATGGCCCACATTCAACCCCCCCCTCAACTTGGATTCATCAGTGAAAATGTGCCTTTGTTTGTGAACAATGTAACAGTTGGTTGTAAATTTGCAGGTAATTCTTTCAGTTATTTGCTCATATTTCTTGGTCTCTGCCTTGTCACCATCCATGCAGTTGCCATGGATACCTGAGTATGTGTATTCTGTTTGTTCTCTAGCTGTAATTACTCTTCCTTAGGCACACAAGAAAATTTGTTACCCTTCACACACATCACCGGTGCAGTATGTCTATGACATGAACAACATTTGCAATGTGTATAAAATGATCGCCATGGTTACAGATGATTAGCCACATTTTTACGAGCGCTGTCACATAATCGAAAACATTGGCCGTGTTCTCTATCTATAGGGAACTGTAAGCAAGTGTGTTTAGAAGTCTGAATGAAGATAAACCTTAACAAAACTCTGAAAAAGTATAGCTAATCATGCTTTCAAAATGTGTAAGCTAAACGTATGCAACATACTCAATACAGTGCATGGATTCTGTGTAGGAATGGTTGACCATTAAACTCGTCAGGTGTGTAGGCTTGTGTTCTAATAACTGAAATGAGTGTTGTGGTATGTATAGTGCTTGCTGTCGATGGATTGATTGTGTGCATTTTAAGCCAGATGTATGTATATATTAAGATATTGAAATTTACACATTTGGGAGACCATATGTACCAGTAATTTACACAACCGGTGCAGAATGTGGCCAGGTGGGTACAGGTGGCTGTAACATTTGAAGCAATGAATCGAAGCTCATCAACAGTGAGATTCGGTGCTCTTTGTGGTTGGGTCAATTAAGATGGTTTTTTTTTTTTTTGTGCAAGGGTAGGCTAAGTTTATCCTGTACTCTGAACTAACATTGTAAATTTTTAAAAACTATCCCTAATTTGATATCTAGAATTGATCTGTTTCTAGTCACCAGTGATGTGAAATTGTAGCTATATCATAGCCACAGGTTTCCTCCTCACACATATTGGTGGCGTGTTTTACCAGACAGCAGTAAATTTTTTTAAAGTTAATTTCACCTCCAGAAAAACGTGAGTCAAAACTGAGACATTGTGGCAGATTTTAGGAAACAAGTGGCACAATGCATTTCTTCATATTCATCGCTTCATGACCACTTACTGCACTTTTGAGAACATCACTTTTTTGCATCATCTTGTCACCAGGTGGCTCATCTTCGAATAATCAACGCGGCGTGCTTTTCACTGCTCGATTCTTACACACATTGTCGCTAGTAGCAAATGCGTTGCGACCGATGCACCCGAGACCGCGACTAATGTGACCTTGAAAAAATGAGAGGCACTGAAAATTGGAATTGCTAATTTACTGAAGAGCTCTAAGTGTAACCTGTAATAAACAAGGCTTATTATAATCCTGTGTGGGGGGAAACCTGATATGCTAAACATTTTCAAAATTAGTCTGCTAGAACTGCTCTGCTAAATGGTCATGTTTAAATGCTGAATGGTGACGGTTAAATGCTGTTATTGATAGCATGGTATAACTGAGGAATATTTGAATAGTGTTTTTGTTGATCCGATCAAATTGCAGGAGAATTCCTGTGAGGCCATATCAGTTTGTGCAATATGCTAAGGGACATGGTTTGGGCAGTAGACAGCTCAGTGTTTCCATAAATGCACAGGCAGTACTCCCTCACCGCATGTAACCTCTGTCTACAAGTCACAAGGGCTGGCAGTTACAGAAGTATTTTGGTTGGATACACATACGCCACAATTGCCAGAAATTTGTTAGATTTTGGTCAATACGTTAATGCATACATAGGTTACAAGATGTAAGATATGCTTCCAAAATCAGAAATTTTGGGGGAGAATGTCTGACATCAATTTACCTGTGAGGACAAAATACTGTGTACAGACAATTGACTGCACCACCATAACCCTACGTGCTTTAACTCTTGCAGTTTTATGTGAAAAAAGTAAATAGCTGATGTGAAGTATAATAGATCAAGAATATAAAAAACACACAATGTAACAAGATTATATATACAGACAGTGCACTGAAACCTGTTCAAAATAATTGTTTTGTTTTCTGATTTCCTTAAAGTGTTCTTTACATTTCTGTTTATTTTATAGTATCACAACATTTTCATGCAGGGATCTTTGCTCTACTTCAGTTCAGCTGGTATACCCTCTCTGCATGACATGGGTTCCTAATTTTTTTGTTTTTATTTGACTGTTAAAGTATTTTCTGCAGAGGGACACTGCACTATAGGTTATTTTTAAAATGGCAAACACAATATAAATGAGTTCATTTTTCAAAGGAAGACTTGTTCAATCGATCTCATCATGCACCTCAAATCGAATGTGAGAGCCCAGCTCATCCGTATTTCAGTCCTAATACTTCTGAGGATTGATTTAATCTCGGTGAGAAAAATATGTACCCTTAGGTTTCGTTGACTGAAAGGAAATGAAAAGTCATGAATTTGGTGAAAAACCGCGCTGCGTTTAATCAGAGATCAAACACATCTGGCAAGAGGCCGTGAGAAGCGGACGACCTCTCAAAGAAAAGGTTTGAAGATGATTCGAAAATTTAACAAAAACATCACACTCTAATTATTTTGTCCATGGTCACTTCACTGCTCTGCCATTTAAGACAAACACCCGTGCTCTCTTGTTTCTGTTTATCTCGTTGTGGGCACAATGTAGCGAACCGTTCAATAGATCAACAGAGTGCTTCATCTACTCGAGATGAATTATCGACACACAGAATATCGTGGAGTAAACAAATGCAAACGAGGGATAGGCTTGGAGAATTGAATAAATTATTTCGCAGGAAAGATTGCTTGATCTGGCTGTATTGCTTCAGAAGATGAAGAGTGTTTCTACTACAGTGCCGTGCTAATTTGTGTATTGATTCACACAAGGATATATTTAGCTGATCTCAGTTTAGTGCTGTCAAGTAACACAAACTGCTCACCAATACGTTGCTCAGAATTTGCAGATCTGTGTTCGTACAGTTTAAAGCAGATCGGTGCAAACTTGAGGAAGTACATGGATGAATGTCTACTCTGCAACTGCTTAAATTGGATAGAAAGAAAATATCTTGCTTTTGATTACGTATGTTTCCCTCATGTGAAAGTAATTTGTGTCAAGGTTAGTGGAAAGTCAATACGTGGGATTGCCATGCAAGACTAATTGCACAGTTTCACTCTGCCCATTAGAAAGATGATCAATGTGACGTGATTTCGTTCACAATACTTTGAGGTGATCGGAATACATTCTTGATCCTATAGCAGACTTTAAGTGTAGTATTGTGGTCACACATAAAGCCATTATCTTTATAGGTGTTGACATTTGATACCATGTTCATGTCTTTAAAATACAAAATAATGATGAAAAATGATGGGGTTGGAACTTGTGCAGATCACCATGAAGTTCAAATGCAAGGTAGCAATGTGGCCCTGTGATTATAAAATTAAGTCTTCCGCTTCAACTTGACAATGACAACTTAACCAAGGTATCAGAATCACAAAGATACTAGTTCTGCTTTCCTCAGTGGCAAATCCCATGAACTTGTGTGGAATTCACCGCTGTATCAGGACCGATATTTTCATTACTTCCTTTATAAGCTCATGAGTGATTCTCATGCAAGGAGCATGCATTGCAACTGACACAGCTTGAATTTTCGAGTTAAAACTGAGGGAGTGGCTTTATTAGTGAATGAAGGTGATCGATGGTGAGGAAGGAAAAAATTAAATTGATCACATCCAAAACACTATTTGTGCTTCATGCTGAACAACGTATGTTGCCGCATCATGTGCCACTAAGTGCCTCACGTCCATTTTCCAATCTTTTTGGTTTTGTTCTGTCTTGGATGTAAGGCCAAGGACTTTCATGCTGGCATAGAAAAAAAAATGTGTTCTAAGTGGAAAGTCTGTTGTAAAAGGCCGTATGTGCAGGTGAGGGTACCTTTTCAAATCTGAACCGCCTTCTGGCCATCAGCTGTTGGACACAACGCAGTTTAGGTATACATCATAATGCACTGGTCTTCAATTATTGTATGTGAGGGCCATTCTTAAGCTGTCTTATATTAACTTAGAATATAGTTTAAATATTTACGTTATTTATGATAAAAAATTTCAGATGTAAGGCCTTTAGTCGTGTCAAGTACTTACAGGCATTATTTTGTGTTCAGTTTTGACGCTAAATTCAAGAAATAAATGTTGCTTACAGTAGGAGGGATGTGTCCACATGAGTTGAAACTTTCGAATATAGTGTCCAGTGTTCAGTTAAAGAAAAAAGCCTTTGAGATATCAGGTGTAATGTTTTTTATTCCTTCCCGGAGACAGGCTAGGAATCTATGCAGTCATGATGACCATAATGTGTGCTCATGCGTAACGTTGACGCATGTATGTGTGCATGTCTGTGATGCCATGTCTCGTCAGCACAATATATCAAGAAGCGAAAGTTACCCAGCTTTCAAAGTTGCTGTGTTGGTAGTCCATAATGAGTAGATGATCTCTATTGTTTTAATGGAGGTCAAAGGTCATTTGAGGTCACAAGAGCTTAAAGTATGAAACTTATTAAGGATTAGGTATCTCATAAACTGAATGATGAGCTGGAACTCCAACTTTTCACAAGTAGGTGAATCTTGATGAGTAGATGATTGCTCTCATTTCTTTTCTTTTTTTTATGGATGTCAAAGTTCACATGAGGTCAATAGAGGTTGTAGTTTGAATATCTTGTAATTACAGAATCTCAACAAGGAAGAGTTGATGGAACTTCAAACTCGATGTGTTGGTTTTACAATGTTAGAATATGATCCCCGCTTTTTTCCATGGAGGTCAAAGGTCATTTGAGGTCATGGAAACCTAGTTGTTAAGCTATCCCAGCACCGGGATGTTACTTGAACTTCATATTTATTGATTCCTTGCCAAGGGTGGGCAAGGAATCTTTGCGATGGTGATAAAGTGTATGTGCTTGTGTTCACAATTTGTGTATGTTTGTATGTGTGTGCAGCAAAATCTCATAAGTGCTTTGAAAGGGAGCTGCAGCTTTTGGAGGGGAAGTGCAACTTGGGTCAAAGTTAGTGTGTTGGTAGAATGTATGAAGATCTTGGCTGGGATTGTTTTTGGTGTAGGTCAAAGGTCACCTGAGGTCACTAGCAGGCAAAATGTAAACGATGCTCGCAGCATCGCTGAAACGACAAGTTGCATCGTATTCAAACTTGGATGATATGTACTGCCCTTTGAGTAATTGATCTCCAAGTTCAGTGTATAGAATTTCAGGAACTTGGATCAGATTTCCCACATGAGCCCTAAGGGGCCATTTCATAAAATTCTATCCCAGCAAGTTGCTCCTCCCACATATTCTAATGTACTCTGTTGAAACTTGGACACATTAGGCTAGTGGTTGGTTAATATCCTATCAGGAATGTACAGGTGTTGGGTCCAACTTCCTGTATATGGAAGATGTTGGACCATTTTATGAAATGATGCAAATGCTTCCTGTCCTTCGGATCCAAACAGAACTGGACTGTCATAGTGATAAGTGAATAGTGGTACCATGAAAATGTTGGGTCCAAAGTTCCACATGGACCCTGTTTGCTATTTGATGAAATTCTGTCCAGAATTTTCAATATATCCCTCTTCCCACATGTTTTGATGGATTTCCTTGAAAGTGAGACTCAAAAGTCTTTGGGTTTATGGGCCATCAGACGTGTAATTAGGATATTTTGGGTGCATCCCATGTGGACCCTATGGACCATTAAGTATGAATCACGCAGGACACTTCTCCTACACATTCTGTTGTGTGTAGTGGTGACTGTCAGTTATACTTGAACAGTTTTTTTTTTTTTTCAATATTCAGGAAGGTTTAATTGACCCATAATTGTGCATGGGCCATGTACAGTATATGGACCATTTCACTAAATCATTCAAAATGCTTGTTCTCATGAAGATTCCTGGTTGATGGGCTTTGACAGTAATACTTGAGATTGATACATGGAGTGGTTAGTAATTCTCAATACAAGGTCCTCATGGGCTTGGTGGACCATTTTATGACATTATGGAAAAATTCCCCCACAGGTTCTTTTGTAGGCTATACTGTTTATGGCTTGTAATGATACTTGGTTACGTACTGATTCTTTTACAGCTCTGTGTGAGCTACTGTACAACACCATTGCCAGTTTGCTTCAGTATAAATGTTACATTTTTGCCAAGCAGATTCCCATCCACTCATATGTGGAACATACTGTATGTTGTGTCAAGTCCTTTTGATTTCTGTACCCAGCTGTAATACCTGTCATATATACATCTACAGTAATCCAGCAATGGTCATGATTGGCAATTTCCTGATGAATTCCCTTTGCTCCAGCACATAAAAGCAATTTACAGTGACATGTTCTTCACGCTAGAGTTCGCTTGAAGGCCTTAATTTACCCACAAATAACCCATGCAAGAATTGATTGCAATGACTTCCTAAAGTGGATCAAATGATTGCTCTGCAGTGGAAAATGGTCTTTAGACCTATTAATAGTTTCTGGTATTACTGTTTGTGTTGTAATAGACACTTTCTATCAGTATGGCATAATTTATAACTGTTAAGTAAGCAATGCTGAGCTAAGTAATATCCATTCAGAAAGTGTTTATATTGTGGAACTATATATTAAAGGACAGTATCTGTTACATATGTACAGTCAGTATCTCGACCATTAGTTAATACAGCCTATTTGAAGTGGCAAAATAAATCCAGGTTGTTGCAATGTTAAATCCAGGTTAGTGCATTGTTAAATCCAGGTTGGTGCAATGTTAAATCCAGGTTTTCGCAAAGTTAAATCCAAGTTTGTACAATGTTAACTCCAGGATGGTGCAATGTTAAATCCAGGTTGGTGCAATGTTAAATCCAGGTTGGTGCTGCAAGGTTAAATCCAGGTTATTGCAATGTTAAGTCCAGGTTATTGCAATACAAAATCCAGGATAGTGCAATGTTCAATCCAGGTTGGTGCGAGTAATGGTGGGAATACATACAGTACTTGACTTTCCATGTTTGTGGTTACACCCTGAAACTTGTTGGAGTGAGCACGGCACGTCCAGTACGGTACATTTATGGAGAATAAGAAAAATTTTCATCAGTATATTAATTGCACAGTTAGATGTTGGATCTGTTAAAATGATCATGACTCAATATATGTGTATGCTTAATATTAAAACGGCAGTAAAATCCAGCTGGTAAAATTAACTGTGAGGTCTTGACTTAATGAGAGTTGGAATTTCAAAATGATTGGATTTTAAATTAAAGATGAGACTTTGATGTTTCATGATTTCAATAGTTTCATGGAAAATATTGAAATAGCAGATAAAAGAATTGAGGGAAATATTTGTGTGCATATATTCTGATTATATTTCCAGCTGATATATATAATAATTACACTTGTGATGATGTCACTCCCAGCGTGTGAGCCTTGGTTGGTCGCAGCATGAAATAACATTCTGCATAAAGCATCCGTCGAGAAACTGAAGCGTTTATGAAGACTGTTGTCGTACAGGGAGCTGTCACCTCCTTATTTGATGTCAAGGTCAATTGTCACAAGGTCGATCATTTAAGATCTGTGCTGTGAATTAGAAGTCATGTTTAAGGTCATTGTAATGTCATCTAAAGTCATGCAGTCATTATTTAACATCATGGTTGAGGTCAAAAGGTCATTGTTCATGCTGTGAGGATAATATTTAGGGTTACCATCATTTAATGTTGTGATTGATCTACATGTTTCTGTCCTACCTATACCATGACTCTATTGCAATGTGTGTTGTTCAAAGCTTTGACGTGTACTTGTAACTATTGAACATAAGTCACATGCTGGGGTGAATCTGTTTTGCTTTACAGTGGGAGCCAATTTGCGACATTCATTGGTCCTTTGACCTACATTGGTGCCACTTTTTTGCATCGAAGCTCAGGTTCTCTCGTTAAGCTTTTTAATGACCGTTGCATATTGTTGAAAATTTTGGGTGACTCTTCAGAAGAAAATAGTTGGGAATAATTGAAAAAAGAAAGTAACAAACTGAGTTCACTAATTGGTTTCTGAAATTGTTAATGTTAAAAAGAGACACCACGGACAGCCCCATATAGAGTACAACCAAATTACCCAAAGAGTTATTGCAAATTTATTTTAGTGTAGTTTCTGACCTACCCAAATGCATATAGCACTATCTGCATTCCCTATTTCCATGCATGTGAGGCCTTAGTTATCTAGAGCTGCATGTTCAAGGAAAAAAAGGTTTCAGGTACCTATGCAGACCTAAAGTTGTGTATTAAAGCTTGCAAGATGACCGAAATGGTAAATTTCAACCCAATTCTTACAATTCGCAGGTGCACAGGGTAAAGACCCGCTGGTCCCAAACAGAAAGTATGTATTCATTTGGGTACTTATAAAGGGGGAAAGTTGAAAAAGAGATCACAAGTAACAGAAAAATGAGCACAAAAGGTGTTAGTATCTGTTGAATTTGAGTTTAAAACTTGCTTGCAACTGAAAGAAAAAAATATAAAAGCACAAAAGATATGAAATAACAAAAGATTGCCGCTCATGCGATGAACTGTTGTTGTCTGAATTTCTGCTAGATAGATACATTTTGTGCCAATTAATTCATTATCATAAATGGTACATTCATTTTTGCTTTCATTTGATTAGAGTCACCAGGACTCTGCTCAGTTGACACTTACCAGGCAGAATCAATGCCATATATATCACACAGACCTGCATGCTGCATAGTACATTATGTAAAATTTGTCCATGCTTCATAAATAAGTGAAGATGTGTATCATTAGTTTTAGATTACGGAGTAATATCTTTATTACGCAGTTCCAAATCTGACTGAACACCTTTATCCAGGTGTGAACGAGGCGCCCGGGCGACATATCGGATTCAAGCCATCAAAGAATGCCACATGTACTGTATGCCCTCAGAGAAACTCAAAGAAGTGCATCAATCCTCGCAGTGTGTCAAAATTGCGAATGAAAATGGCGGGGTTGCCAGGCGATAGCTGTCAAAACAAAAACAATACAGTGATCTGCCTGAATTTACTGCAAGGGACCATACATGCTGTAGATCCATGCATGCATGGCTTGTTTTGTTCATGTTCAACCAGATAATATTTACAATTAGAAAGACTTTGCCTCAGATGACCGGCATGAATACACTTCACGCTTTGGCGGCTGCACGATGTTATGTTGAATCCACTTACATGTGCAAAAGTCTTGCTTGATACATAAATTATGGTAACAGGGAAAGTTGTCAGACAAGGATACAGCATGCAGTGGGATGGTAAAGGTGTGGACAAATTGGGATCTGGTGAACATGACACAGATTACAGTCTGCTATGAATTTCTTTGAAATTGATGATGTGTCGTACATTCATTTAAATGAACTAATTCATGGTTGCAAATTGTTCGACAAACATGTTGGAAGTAAGGATATGAAGAATACTGTTCAAACAAATTGTTATATCAATTGATGCCAAAATGTTATTAATGTAAAATAATCTGATACATGAACAAGTACTGTATGTATCATTTTTTGAAACAGTATTACATATAGCTGCTTGATGCATCAAGCAGTTTGTCTCTAAATCACAAAAACTTTGCCATATTTGCTCTCTTATCTACTACAGTTCCTGAGTGTAAAGTATGTGTTGCAGTATGTGTTGCAGTATGTATTGCAGTATGTGTTGCAGTATGTGTTGCAGTATGTGTTGCAGTATGTGTTGCAGTATGTGTTGCAGTATGTGTTGCAGTATGTGTTGCAGTATGTGTTGCAGTATGTGTTCGTATTTATGTGTGTGTGTGCGGTCAAATTACGACAACAGTATCTTTTTTCTCTAGATGTACCCTAAGCCTATTTGTTTCTGCAAAATCTTTGAATGTTATGTGATATTGCTGGTGGTTTTATTATTAGTAGCGCCTTATAATCATGTCTGGATTATGAACTCCATACTTTATCTCCTATCCCAGCTGTCCTTTCACATGCTACTGTATTTTTTTTTTTTTTTGGGGGGGGGGGGAGAATTATCTTTGACATTTTCTTTTTAATTATTCATGCCCAGGGTAAGCACATATGCACACACATGAATCGTTATCTGAAGCTCAGGTCTGAGCCTAGCGGCTTTGAATACGTGCTGTCCGAGACAGAGCTGTGAGTTCATGAAATAGGATTCATGTATACGTATCATTTCCTGTGAAAATATGAGTGCAATTCATCTTGCCAAACTCAATACTATGTAAACTGACAGTGGCAACAATTTATCAACGGAGAATTGATATGAACTGAAACAACACAAGGGCATTAATTTCATCAATTTGCTGCAAGACCAAAATCATCCATCCGCATGTAAGAATGTGTTCACATGATTGCCGCACCTTGTAACGGTTAATTCTTTGTTTACAAGAAAACTCTTTTATCAGTCGGTAATAGATTACGTGCATGCATGAATCATATGTTGGTATGCTGCTCATTGACACCCTGCGATCCTTTTCAAAGCACTCGCCCATATCTCCGAAGGCATGCGTCCTGAATAACTCTGTAAATTCCATCAAAACCTATCGCAACAGTTGTCTACCGAGCAGATCCCTCACAGGTTCACTGTTGGCTGGCTTTACAGTTATTCGACATTTTCTTTTGTTTGCATGGATGCGCATTTTCGCTGAGTGCTTCATGTAATTCTGTCAGTGGATGTGGACTCAGACTAAACTCTATAGTAATATCTACCCTGACCATTCTAAGGCTAAAGTGTATTTACAGTAACTTGCATTTGCAGTGGAACCAGTAATCATTGCTCTTTGGAGTATATAGCAGTATTAAATTACGGAAAGTCGATCTTCCAGCCTTACCCAGAAGAGCCCCAGCAGATAGTATAATTTTTGTGAAGTCCCAAGAGGGAGCTATGAAGAAGGTTGGTGAGCATGTATCGGTTACTTACGATAGATCAAATTGATCAATTATGAGAGGTGGCTCTGTGCGTATAATTGGAATGGGTGTGTGCACGTTTGAAATGTACCTGGATGTGAGAACAAAATAGGCGGCCCAGTGGCATGCAGATGCCCCACCAAATCATTTTATGAATTCAGACTTAAATTTATATTCTAGCTCCCCCTAGGAACAACGCACCTTTGTCTAAAATTGTTTCCTACTATAGTTTGATCGGTTATATGTTTGTCACAACATGAATTATAGCCTAGAATGCCATGAAAAATGATTTTAAGTACCATATATCCGATAATATTTTTTGTCAATGTAATTGAACCAGCTGTGTAGTCGGAATGTATCGAAGTCCGAATCTCTTCAGTTTTGAGTACGTAGTGATCCATGCATTGATCCATCAATCAATTAATAATCAGTTCAGGTACTGTAGTGGACGAGGTTAGTGGTGCTGAATCAATTACAGATTATCGATCGATTAATTGGCTATACTTCTTCAAGATAGGCCTACTGCATCTACAATATTAATCAGTCTGTGCCATAATGTTGTTATATGACTATATATTGTGCAGTGCTTGTGCTCTATAATAATCTGCCTTAAGTTGTTGATATCTTCCTCGAAGTAATTTGGTACTAAATAGTCCCAAACTTGTCTTCATACTCACACATACTTAACATACCTCTTTGCTTATACTTATGCGTTGTTAGACAAGCTCAATACACGTCAAATAAAGACTTTCGATTGTTCATGTTTCTTATTGGACTTTTGGGGGATATATTTTCCTCAAAGTTATTTGCCACTAAATAGTGTCCAAGTTGTCTTTCTGTCATTTATCTTTCTTCAGAAACAGTCCTGGTATGTTTTTGCAACATTTTAAAATTGTAGGTAGTGTGCATGGGCTAACTGCTACAATTTTAAAGTTTCGTAGCAAGCATGTTTGCCGAGCCCAAACCTGTTCAGCTGGTTTGACTACAAGGTTCTTCAGCAGAGAAGCCTGAAAGGTTAGTGAATATAAATTCATCAGTTTATGCAGTGTTCATGGACGTAGCTACTGTAGAGCAGGAGATCTGGGTGCGTTACGTACAGTACTGGCTTGATCTTCTATGAAACGTAGCTGCACAACCATCAGTTGATGCGAAAGGTACAGGAAAATTTTAATCACAGAAGCATCCCTGATTGTAAAGAAAGACCCTTCCGAGGAACTGCGTCCATCAGTGAGTATTCATGTGTTGCACAAGCATGATGCTGGCGGGGATAAGATAGCAAAAAGTTTGAGAAGGTTGGAGGTAAGTTTTTGGCTGTCAGATCTGGACATTGTTGAATTGTGAGTACGTACAGGTCGATGGAAGGCAGTGAGGGCTACTTCCGAATGACCTCTGTTACCCTGACGTAACTAACGACAGTGCTAGCAGCATCGGTAGACGTATCAGAGAAGATGCTGTTAGCCGTTTCAGTGCAAATTAACATCCTGTTGTTTCCTACCCTCACATCATTAGTAATTAGCTTCCATAAATCTCCCATTTTTCATTTTATGCAGAGTGTAGATACTTGTGTGCCATTGTAGAATTTTATAATTCACAGCGCGTACTCCCTCACCTCATATAACCTATATGCATTACCGTATCGACCGTGGTCTAGCATCTGGCAGTTTTGTGTGTGTGTGCATGTGTGTGCATGTGTGTATCTGGTCATCGCCCATCCATGATTGCCAGCCTTTCTGGTCTGACGGCGAAGGTTTTGTGAATGACGTTGCTGTTCAGTTCTCCCAGCATCAAACCTAACGAGGTTTCGCTGTCATAGGACATGATACTACTGTGGTAACTTATTTCTAAAGTACATGTAGCTAAGTTTTCTGTTTCATTTTGCTTGACATAAAACAGATACAGTTACTTTACTGGTATGTATGCATGGCCTGTCATCATCTGTATGACATTCAACCAGTTTAGTTTGTATTTCCTACTTGACATCATCCTATTCATGGTTGCTGAGCAACTGATGAAAGGGTAGAATTGCATTTTTCACAAATCAACCAATAAACATTTTAATAGGTCTCGCATGTCCACAAGCCCCAAACTGCAGTATTAACAATAAAGTGGTGCTCTCTGATGGAGCGTTGGGTGTCATTTGTCACTTGTCTGCCAGCTGTAAAGTTGTGTGTCACTGTACCGTGTGGAACATTGCATTATTGACTTTGAATACATTGTTACTAAATTTGTGTTGCTTACCAGAAAAAGTGAGACATACTCAGAATTTCTGACAGGAGTCAGCGAATGTGCACTCTGCCATGTGTGTTACTGTACTGATACTTATGTACAGTCTTGTTATACTGTGCCCAGGAGGAACATTAATCATAACATTAAAGGGAATGAGGCATTTGTACCAAAAAAAAAAAAAAAATCATGTTTTTAAATTGTGAACATGGATTGGTAGGTTATGCCAATTGAGGAAGGAGGACAGAGGCCTTCTTTTCAAGGAATAAAGTTTCTCACAGACAGAAATTCAGTAACTAGCTACTCAAGAATAATTTTTTCACCCAAACTTTCAAAGTTCAAATGATGTGTCTTCTGTAAAATTCATCAAATGCAAGATGGTTTGAGGGGATGAAGCTTTGTAGATGTTTAGTAATGAGCAATGAATGGTTTAACGATGATTAAAGCTATTCTCTTAGTATTCAGTGTTTGTGCATTGCAAATTATGCACTATTTTCCTTAATAACTTGCTGAGTTTGGGGAGAAGACCTCTCTTTGTACCTTATAACAATTTCAAGCAAGAAACTTTAGGAAACTGTAGGAAACTTTATTTGCTATTAAACAAGTTGGTTGCTTTCTGGTGATAGTCTTCTTGCAATTTAGATAAAGATGTGATGAACAAATTCTTTGTGTAACAATTACACCGATGCCTCCCTTCCCATCCCCTTCTTCCCCCCTTCTCTCTCCAAAAACAAAACTGATAGAAGTGAATTGATGGGACAAAAATATATGGTCACTTGAGTTGCCATCAAACAGCTGGTTTTATCTTTTGTTTTATTCTGCCTGTACTCACAAATAAGTAGTATTTTGCAGACTGGGGGAATGTGATCATCTTACAGGTTACCCATGTCTGTGCATTATGCTTGTTACACTATACAGTAATAAACAAGCTTAACTTGTAAACTTAACATATGCCATTCAAACTGATGACCTTTGAATTTTGTCACTTGCAAGTTCAAGGACAGCGGCAACTTTAGCATCATACCCTTCATTTCTAGTCCTATATGATATATTACCCATTTTCTGATGCAAAGTATCTGATGCATTGCATTTGGTACATCTGTCATCTGTCTGTGTTACCAATTACAGCTTTTTGCACTACTGTATTTATGACAGACTGAGGTAAACTTTCTCACAATCTTTTGGAAAAAGTTTATCTCACCGACCTGATTTGTCCAATGGTGATGATTGACAATCTAAGGTCATATCAGTACCTGTATGACAGTGATTTATCACCGTTGGTTCAGCTGTTTTCAGGACCACATATTTTATGGAGGAAAAATAGATACGTTCACTCCAGAGTGTATTAACTTTAAACGTTTAAGCATACTTTCATTTCAGAGCGGCTTCTATTCCTATTTAAGAAAGAGATTTCGCTTCAAACTGAGTTGAATACTCAAACCGGTAGCTACTGTATGGTCCCGAGGTGATTTCGATGTCTTCAAAAACAGATGTATGCGACCATGTGATTTGTTTTGACGAATCAGATTTCAGTGCGGCAAAGTAATCGTAGAATGGCGTTGGATTAAAGCAACCGTACAGTACACGATGATGTTGTAACCACATAACAGTGCCTCTATATAAAGCTGGTTTGCAACAGACAGTTTTGGAACAATATATATTTTATACATTTTTGCAAGTGGAACAAACATTGCTTCATTGTTTGTATACATTTAAACGTTTGATATGGTAAGGAGAGGGAACATGTCGTGACTCAGGGGGATGTTTGAGTCGGTTAATAGACCCCTTGCGTATGATGTCACAATGCTACAGTGAAGCATGTCCCTCCTTAGCTACTGTACCCTGCCATCCGATTTATGATCTACACTTGCCTAGTGTAGCAATATATGTGCACTGTTCGTTTGTTTGCCCCAAGTACGTCGATGTAAGGGATTCTGTGGAAAAGAGCCTATGTGCTGTCACACGTTCCATGTACAAATAATGGAAGCAAATGCATCCTAACACCTGTCTCCACATTTCATTACACTCTGTGTTTTTCACTATATGTGTACCCTCGGTAACCTATCACAGACCAGATGAGATTCATACCAGACAAATGGGTCTTAGAATATACAGCATGTGGGAGAGGGGTGGTGATTGATCGTTGAAGAGGCCAGGGTGGAATGTAGATGTGACAGATGGCAGCTTCCTTTAAAATGCCACTAGAGGTAACTAGTGTGGCTTTCATGAGTGTTGGTGACCAGTTAAGTTTTGTCACTCATAAGAAACCTAACCAGGTAAAGTTTATTTGAGGACTTTTACCCTTCATTGGGCAATGAAGTGTGGAGCTGTCATATATCCTGCCTGCCTTATAAATTTCATTGGAATAATGTAAATCATTCATCTATAATGACCAATGCAAACTGCTGTAGGGCGGTCTTCATCAGGGAACCCATTCGACTGTGCATGGATAGGTTGTGTGGATGAAATAAGATCACTTTTGTAAAATAACATCAGTGAGGTGAATTATAGAGATTGACATAAATTTTACTGTAACATTCTTTTGAATTGTCAGGGATTGTTTTGACGATCACTTTCTCGCATAGAACATTTTTACATGTTGTGAAATAATCATTTGCTATATACTTACATTGTCATATACTGACATTATACTAACTCTGTCATACTTTCCTGTTTTTTGGGTTATATTATCGTAACATCCCACCACTCTAGATGTATTTTCCATCTATCCACTTAAGATGTATTTTCCACCCCTCCACTTTAAATGTGTTTTCCATTCATCCACTTTTGATGTATTTTCCATCTATCCATTTTAGATGTATTTTCCATCCATCCATTTTAGTTGTATTTTTCCATGTTTAAAACCTTTCAGTCCAGCATGACAGAGCACCCCACCAGACCCCGTGCTCTCAAGGGTTCCATGTTTGAAGCGGTCAGAGGAGGAGGGAACTCCCTAACGTTTTCGGAAGAGAATACACCGGTCGGCAAGGTCGCCAAGGCCGCCTCTTCGCCCACAGACTCGCCCAGCCGGCAGCCTGAGAGGGTCGGTCGATCGTTTTTTGAGACAGTCGAGGGTGGTCAGGACACTTTTCAGTTTCCCTCGGAGAGAGGCGACGCGAGGTCCCGGATCCGCGAAGACTTTTCCGAAACAGACTCTTCCACCTCTTCTCCTCGGGGGACCCCCCGAAAGACGCTCCAGGGATCCATGTTCACGGCGGTGGACGGTGGGGGGAACTCCCTCACCTTTGACTCTGAGGTTAACAAGGGACGTGCCATACCAAAGGTTCAAAAGCAGGACTTAGTGGACTACAGCGGGTCGCCTTCTAAAAGCCCCCTGGAGTCTGTGTTTCGTGTCATAGAGGCACCTTCTAATGTTTTACTGCCTCAGCACCACAACACGTCCTCGGTCTTTAGCCGGAGCACCAGCAGGGAGGATGCGGTCAGGTCACCGCAGCAACCAAGGCCGTTCGTCGTCGATGCCAGGGTCCCCTTCACGGCGGTGAACGGGCAGGTCGGGAGGGACTTTCCGGACAATGGGGTAACCGTCTTAGATGTGTGCTGCCTGCTACGCTTGTCCTTAATCATCTGTACAGTGTTTTCTTTGGAGTGCATCGGTTTCCACCATTTTGGTACTTACAGTTTCTGTTATTATTTTGAAAAATTGTTTTGATCATTTTCCTTTTCAGATGTCATATATCCACTTTATATATATTTCCCTCCCATTCACCTTTCATTTTTGTGTGTAGTGTACATATGTATCTATGTGTATGTATGTGTGTGTGTGCATTTTTCCTACTTATTGGAAGTTCCTTATGTGGTTTGTAGTTTCATGTAGAGCAGCTACGGAAATCAGATAAGTCAGTTGCTTATTCAAAACGAAGTATTTAGTTTTTGAGAGAACAAAACATTTATTGATGAAAAATGTAAATGTGCTCCACACAAACACATGAAGAAAAGTCATCGTTTGTGCATGCAAGAAGTTGGAATAAATTTTTAGTTTCCTTTCAAAATTTGTTATGCAGACATATGTAAGACTAAGCCATTGCATTTCAAGCATGCATTGTCAGATTGTCAGGAAAGTGTAAAAAAAAACACCTGAATAAACACAGGTCTGGAGCTTGGTGAATTTTGGAATGGTCCAACTGTAAAATGGAAGAACCTCATTTTATTTTCTCAAAAAGTCCTTTGTAGGTTATTAAACTGCATTGATTAGTGACAGTCCAAACGGGAATTAGATTAAAAATCCATTCATAAAGGAACGTAGATTGCCTTGAAAATATGTTTGTGATACCGTAAATGCATCTCTCATGGTATTGTTTCCCGCCACTCTGTTGCTTGCCTCCACAATATTTTGTTCACCCCAGTCAATTTATCCATGTGCACAACAGCCACAACATTAGAAAGCAGCATTCTCATTTTACAAAGTAATATTTTATGACTTTCTTTCTTGCCTGGATAATGTTCATGTCTTGCTTAATATATATATGCTTGAGATTGTTTGAGGTTCAAAACTTCTCTGTAGGAATCCACGCATATTACGATTCATTGTGTGTTACAGCTAGAGTCTAAGTGGCATTGGAATGAAGCGTGAATCCAGATCATTAAAGTGTCAGGAAAGGGTTGAACATGCAGGTAGCCAGTAGGCAGACATCATCAATAGCAACCTGATGAATCACTGCCTGGATACTGGCTATATAACCCTACACATATTAACTTAATGCAGGTAGCCAATAGCAACCTGATGAATCACTGCCTGGATACTGGCTATATAGCCCTGTACACATATTAATTTAATGCAGGTAGCCAATAGCAACCTAATGAATCACTGCCTGGATACTGGCTGTATAGCCCTATACACATATTAACTTAATGCAGGTAGCCAGTAGCAACCTGATGAATCACTGCCTGGATACTGGCTATATAGCCCTATACACATATTAACTTAATGCAGGTAGCCAATAGCAACCTGATGAATCACTGCCTGGATAGTGGCTATATAGCCCTGTACACATATTAATTTAATGCAGGTAGCCAATAGCAACCTAATGAATCACTGCCTGGATACTGGCTATATAGCCCTATACACATATTAATTTAATGCAGGTAGCCAATGGCAACCTGATGAATCACTGCCTGGATACTGGCTATATAGCCCTATACACATATTAACTTAATGCAGGTAGCCAATAGCAACCTAATGAATCACTGCCTGGATACTGGCTATATAGCCATATACACATATTAACTTAATGCAGGTAGCCAATAGCAACCTAATGAATCACTGCCTGGATACTGGCTATTAGCCCTATACACATATCAATTTAATGCAGGTAGCCAATAGTAACCTAATGAATCACTGCCTGGATACTGGCTATATAGCCCTATACACATATTAACTTAATGCAGGTAGCCAATAGCAACCTGATGAATCACTGCCTGGATACTGGCTGTATAGCCCTATACACATATTAACTTAATGCAGGTAGCCAATAGCAACCTAATGAATCACTGCCTGGATACTGGCTATATAGCCCTATACACATATTAACTTAATGCAGGTAGCCAATAGCAACCTAATGAATCACTGCCTGGATACTGGCTATATAGCCCTATACACATATTAACTTAATGCAGGTAGCCAATAGCAACCTAATGAATCACTGCCTGGATACTGGCTATATAGCCTTATACACATATCAATTTAATATAGGTAGCCAATAGCAACCTAATGAATCACTGCCTGGATACTGGCTATATAGCCATATACACATATTAACTTAATGCAGGTAGCCAAAAGCAACCTGATGAATCACTGCCTGGATACTGGCTATATAGCCCTATACACATATTAACTTAATGCAGGTAGCCAATAGCAACCTGATGAATCACTGCCTGGATACTGGCTATATAGCCCTATACACATATTAACTTAATGCAGGTAGCCAATAGCAACCTGATGAATCACTGCCTGGATACTGGCTATATAGCCCTATACACATATTAACTTAATGCAGGTAGCCAATAGCAACCTGATGAATCACTGCCTGGATACTGGCTATATAGCCCTATACACATATTAATTTAATGCAGGTAGCCAATAGCAACCTAATGAATCACTGCCTGGATACTGGCTATTTAGCCCTATACACATATTAATTTAATGCAGGTAGCCAATAGCAACCTAATGAATCACTGCCTGGATACTGGCTATATAGCCCTATACACATATCAATTTAATGCAGGTAGCCAATAGCAACCTGATGAATCACTGCCTGGATACTGGCTATATAGCCCTATACACATATTAACTTAATGCAGGTAGCCAATAGCAACCTGATGAATCACTGCCTGGATACTGGCTATATAGCCCTATACACATATTAACTTAATGCAGGTAGCCAATAGCAACCTAATGAATCACTGCCTGGATACTGGCTATTTAGCCCTATACACATATTAATTTAATGCAGGTAGCCAATAGCAACCTAATGAATCACTGCCTGGATACTGGCTATATAGCCCTATACACATATCAATTTAATGCAGGTAGCCAATAGCAACCTGATGAATCACTGCCTGGATACTGGCTATATAGCCCTATACACATCTTAATTTAATCCGAGGATCAGAGACTGATACCTGCGAATAATTTTTTTTTTCAATTTCTGGAAACAAAATTTGTTCAATGAACAATGAAGGAGGTAGGGAGAACAGCAGCCATTTGCACATGAGGATAGATGGGATGGGACATATGGGGAAGAGGCACAAGACAGGAGGGAGGGTCGCCATGGTGGGGGAAAGAGGGCCCGGTAGTGAGGATACGTCACATGGCAAAATAACTTTACTTTGCCTCGCAGTGGTAAGGTGCGTGGTTGTGGGTGAGAAGATTAGTTTCAAACAGCATTTTGCATTGAACATGTACATGTATGTCATTGAGATCCTGGAAAATGTTTTTGATCCATCTGTCATTAGAAATCAGAATTAGTACAGTGGTAAGTAACCGTGGAAACAAAATGTTGCAAGTGAATAACATCGATACTGATTTACCCAAGCCTAAAATGCACCTCGTTTATTTATTTATCATTCTGTGTCATATAGTTGTTCTGTTATTTAGAACTTTATCAGTGTACCAGCGCGCATGTGCAACTGTGAAATTGATATCTTTTTTCTGAACTATCCTGCAATATCATACTGTGTATGGATTGCATTGTTCATATGGAATATATAGAACAGATAAAGACTATTAGTGAAAGGTGGGGGTAGGTTAAGGGTGTTGGACTGAGTGGAGGGGGTTGAGGAGCAGAGAGGTAAAGGAGCTGGGCAAGTATGAGACAAAAACTAATAATAATGAGCATATTAGAATCAATTTTGGTCCTTTTCTGATTCATTGTATCAGTCTTCCGTAGAATCCCTGTTAGTAAATTGTCATGATCTGTCGACAGAAGATGACATACAAAAGTTGCCTAACATTTCAATATATTTAAGTGAATATGTGAACATGCATATATTCACATATGCTGCATATGCATGTATTCACATATGCTGCATATGCATATATTCACATATGCTGCATATGCATATATTCACATATGCTGCATATGCATATATTCACATATGCTGCATATGCATATATTCACATATGCTGCATATGCATATATTCACATATGCTGCATATGCATATATTCACATATGCTGCATATGCATATATTCACATATGCTGCATATGCATATATTCACATATGCTGCATATGCATATATTCACATATGCTGCATATGCATATATTCACATATGCTGCATATGCATATATTCACATATGCTGCATATGCATATATTTACAAACTTTGATCATTTTCTGTTTCATTGCATCAGTTTTCCATTGAATGAAAGCTGTTAGTGAATTGTTTTGATTCATTATAGAAGACGACTAAGAAACGATGCCTGATATTTCAGTAGATATGCTGAATATTCACAAAGTTGCTGCTCCTTTTAATCAATATTGTAGGAATCATGGTGAATAAACAGTTCTCAGGGTAACAATAAATTTGTAAAAGTAACAGAAACTATTTGGCTAATTTCTGCAACTGGCAGTTGCAAGACTTTCTTTATGTGAAATGCAGTCACCGTTTGGCAGCTGTTTGAAAGTCAGGTTATTTTGGTATGCATTTAGCAATAGATCGCAGCATCTAGTAAACATACGAAAATAACAAAAGTAGTTCGTTTAAAAGATGCACATTACAGAGCTGTTTCAAGCTTAATCATGACTATAACTTTCTCTGTTATGGCAGACAATCTTGCAAAATATATCCACCCACAGGAAGAGAAAATTAAAAGTTTTTGCACAGAAGGAATAGGTGCTGCAGCATCGTGAATGTGAACCTTTGACCAGCACTAAATCTGATTATCCATTTGCTGTTTGGAATGTCATGATATTTGCTATTGCATGCAAGTATACATGTTTGTGATTTGTTTTGTAAATTGAAGTCAGTAGCTTTCTGAGCTCATTGGATGTCAGGTAAGGACCTGTAACGTGTCTGGATTTATGGAGTTGAGTTGATGTTTGTAAGTTATATTCTGCATGTCTATAGGTGAAATCAGGGCACTCACTGTTTGGCCAGATACAGTATTCATCAAATTATTTTCAGTTCTGAGAATGGAATGTCTCATACGCCAGGTAAGTTTGGTATAGTTAGTGTTGTAGGGCTGGTTCCTTCAACCGGCATACTGTAGTCTGTATGAGTTCCCTGGCTTGCAAGATTTTCCATGATTTTGTGTTCATCATGGGCATGTACATATACATAACCAATTTTGTTTATCACTGTCACTTTTAGCCAAGGTGAAAATTAATGCTCTGTTGTGTTATCTCTCTCCAATGGGTGTAAAAAAGCAGGAGTTTGTGTGTGGATTTCTTTTCACACCTAAGTAGTGTGAATTCTCCAGTTAGACTTTCATAGGAAAGTTCCATCCATTGTAAAACATACAATTATGCATGGTCTCTGGGCATTAACTGTAATAAAATGCAATGAAGTTACAAATATTGGGGAGATGTGAGATGGTGAATTCAGATTTGGGGCTTCGTGGAGGGTGACTTTGGCTAGAAAAAGCATTGAGGTAAAGCAGGACATTTGGCAAGTTGGATTTACTTCACTCCTCACTTACCACATCCAGGTGGCAGAATGAGAAGGGGGCGTTTAGTCCGGTGTTGGACCGGACTGCGCTAGAGGCAGTGTTTAAAGGTTACCAGTAATTTCAGGAAAACTCGTCCAAAAAGACAATGTCAAGTATAAAATAAGTTGGTTGATGAGGCTTTTTTCATGCTGCTTTTCGTGGTTCACTTCAGTCCTCAAATAACATCCTCACAGTTAGCTCTGTTATGTCAGTAATACTTTTGCAGAAATTAGGGTAAAGTGGGCAGTGAAAAGGCCATGGAAAATGAGATGGATTAATGATCAACGCTAACATTAACCTTTTTGAGGTTGAGATTTGCAAAAGATTGTGTTCACACCAATCGCAAAGTTTCTTTTTAGGATAATTCCGTCATCTCTGATGCCATGAATGGTGGCATCTTTGCCAATCGATGCATGTTACGCATCACATTGGGAATGTCCGTCTGACATCCTTGCTCGTCATCGCCATGAACATCACGGTCTTGCTGATGAATTGGTCTCTGATTGTACATAGTCAATGTATACAGGGTTTGCTATATAGCTGTGAGGGATGCACAGATTATCAGCTCCGCATTTCATCACCAATGTGTATCAGGGCATTATGAATCGCTGTCTCGACTTTGACGGGAGATCGGGGAGAGAAAGAGGCAGCGACGCAGATGACCTTTTGTCGTAGCACTGTACTGCAAACACACACACATGCATATTTGACAGAGTGATAACTGAGGAGTACATTCGTGTGATGTATATGTACTTTAGGAGAGACTTCATTGGAGATGACTGTATGTACAAATGTAACAGAAAATCATTTCAGTGATTCTATGAGAAGAACATAACACATTCTATTTTCAGTTATAGTTTCAAAAGCTATCTTGAATCTAACAGTTAGAAATTAGTAACTTACAGAGGACTAAAAATATTTGAAGAATTTAGGATGAAACTACACTATATACTCTTTTCGTGTTCCTTAAATTTTTAATTATTATGAGTCAATTAGATGGCTGAAGTCAAAGTATATATTACACCCATCCATGTTGTAAACATGTTCTCACATGCTGGTACCCCTAAATTAATTGAACATATATTTTAGACCCAATATCTCGCACGGTGTGAAATCATAAAAGGGACTGATAATTTAAATAGTGAATATCACACTAAGGTTACAATTTATCCATGATATCTCTAGTTTATATGTTTTAAAGGGTGCCATATTATTTAGTGGACTGCAGTGCTACAGTCATTAATGGTGGAACTCATTCAAAATGGAAGTCAAGGGGTGAGGGAGCAACAATTTTCTTGCCATAAGTTTAGTATTCTCCATTGCACAAACACTTTTTAATGCAGGCTTTAAAAATTCATGATTTTAATTATGAGTTGTGTGAGCTCTCAACAACTTGCTTTTAGGAATTTGGTGAGCTGATACATGCAAGTGATCATGAACTTCAATACAAAAGCAGACAACTCTGCATGTGAGGTGCATACGTTTTCTCAGCAATTACCTAAATTAAAAGAACCCAGAAATGTTCTCAGCCGGGAGTTCGTCTTCAGGCAAACAACTGTGGATTAACTTTAGCATTGGTCACAATGCTTCTCTGTTTGCCATTGTGAACTCTATTTTAATAGCTATATTGCTTCCAACAAACAAAAACTTTAAAGTGAAGGACACAGAGAAAAATTCCCCAATCATTCCATAAAAGCACGCAATTATGTAAAGTTGCTGCTTGGATCTACGGCTGATTAACAAAAGATATACTATTTTTATTGATCATTAATTAAAGAACAGAACAACTTGTCAGCTGCCCCCTGTCTTTTCCAAATTAACCTGTCAAAAGAAAGATCAGGTTGACAAAGTCATTTCGTTGTCGCCAGGGTCAGGTGTGAAAGTGATTAACGATTGATGAATTTTCCCAACCATTTCAGCTCTCAGTTCTGTCAAATTTCATGATATGTCCGTAAGATTCCAGTGAGGTCATTTACAGGCAGATCGGTACATGGATAAGGTGGTTGGTATCGTTACTAATAGACCAAACTCGAAAGCGACTTGCAACAATAGCAATCTGCGGTAATTGTTTCTTCATTTTTCCTGAGGATGCCTTAATTGTTTGTCATTTTTTTTTCAATTCAATTCAACGCAATTCATGGAACAGAGGTTTTCCAGTGTGTGAATCATGTTCTATTGTTGTCAGACTAAAGTCCGCGAGTCAGCCATGTTGCATTATCGGTTGGAACGAGCTATTAAACTTCCTGAATAGGCCTGCACAGTTTGTTTTAGTCAGTTTGACAAACTGTGCATGCCGTCATTGTAACGTTTTCTTCAAGATGAAGAACAAATTAAATACAGCTGGCGGCCATTTTTTAAGGTAAGTTAATTGAGGACCGTCTGCATCATATCTGATGCATTAATGATAAAGAAAAGACATGCATGGTACCCATGGCAACAAACAATTCTGCTTTAGCTGTAATGCACTTGTGTTCACATGACCATAGTGACTATACTGTTAAAGGACTAATTGTTTACACCTTGCATAAATGCCTTTTAGAAATTAGAACAGTTTTGTGTTAAATTTGATCAATTATCAATGAAAGTGAGTGACATTGTTACTCTTGAAACTGAAAAAAAAATGCTTGTTAAGCATGCACGCATTTATGTTTGATAGCACAAAACAAACATTGTAATCATGTGATTTCAGCTCCCTGTACATTATCCAACATTGAAGAGACCATACGTTAAAATGCATTCAAAGAAAGTCATTCACTCTGTAGCAAGAAAATGATCTGAAGTCATGAAATTACACCTAAAATTACTCCTGCCAGTGTTTACATGGTCAAAATACTACAAAATATTCATGTAAGCAAATGACTTTCATTTTCATTAGGGCCAACATGGAAAAAACAATGCCTATAGAACTGTGCAAAAGATTTGAAAACAACTGGCAAGGGTTTCAGCAAAAAGTGTGCTTAAATTACATTTTATGAATTCACTTGTTTTCATACAGTAAACAAGCAGGACAGCTTTGACCTGTAGACAAGCCCACCATTTGTTGGGATATAGCTATAGGACAATTTTTCTTTCAAGGTGAATGTCTTGCATAACTAATGATAGACTGAAAATTAAAACATAAACTGTGTTGTCAATTTTACTCAAAGGTTTTATCGCTTTCATGAAAGTTTACAAAAGTTTTTGTTAAATTTTGTCTGGAGAATTTCTTTTCCTGAATATTTACTACATCTTTTTCCTTACATTAAGTTTCTGCAGGTCATATCACATGAATTCTATTATCCCGCAGAGTGCTAATACCGTTGAAGATCACACTAAGATAATTTGCTGCGTTTGTCTTTCCTTGAATATTCATTTTCGATCACATATTGCGATTTAGTCTGTTTTTGCTTTTCTCACGACCAACCTTCAATATGTGTTGATTGATACCTGCATGTATACCCAGATCAAATGCAAAACCAAAGTTTGTCAGCAAATTTCTTAAATTTAATTGAATCTTTTGAATTCATGATTGAACGAATTATGCATCTGCTTTAGATGTATCATTTAGTGTTGTGAAAAGCTGTCAAATTAATTTAACTTTGAAACAGGAAAGAAGTCGACTTCAATGTCTGTCTCGGCATTTGACTCCAAACCGTTTCGAACGTCACTGCTATGTGTATATGTTACTATGTAGATAATTAATGCACGTGGCAAGGTGGATTGTGTTGACATGACATTTGAATCTGTGTAAGAACAATACACTCACATGTGTACACATTCTAGCTGCAGAGTGCCTGTCACCTACAGGTAAAAACGATCGAGAAGGTTTGCGCTTCTTTGCCATTGCAGTTTGCTCCTTATGCATGAAAAGATGGATCTTGATTCATATTGAGATCTCGATATATAGGAATTGCCTCCAGCCAACAGTGTTGTGACTGTTACCATGGAAACGTGACTGTCTTAAACTTTTCAGCGGATAGGCAGTTCATGTCAAAACATCAATGTTTCATCAGAAATGGAATGGCAAAGCACATGGTACTCAATCAATTGGAGCTGGAATAAAGAAAAAAAGATAGAAATACTTGTAAAACTTGGCATGTTGTAGAAGTTTCCAGTATACCAAAGCAAAGGTGTTAGAGAGAAGCAGTAGAGCAAATTTAAATTTTGCCCTACATGTGTAGCATCATGCATTGGTTTACTTTAGGTTTCAATGTTAATCATTAGTCTGGAATGCCCTGAGTAAATCAGTAAACAGCAACCAATCAGTCAGTGAACTTAATTAGAACTTTATTTAATTTTTTTCCCTATTTTACTAGGAAATTTATTAAGTGTTCTTGGCTGTATTTATGCCATGGATTTTAATCTGTCAGACCAGTAAAAAACATTGGAAATTTTTGTGCCGATCAATAATGTAGTCTAATTTGCTTTTATCAAATAGTTGATCAGGGATATAATAATGTTATGGAGAAAACATGCACACAATGACGATCAGGCCTGATGATGATCAAGATGTAAACATGGGCCTAGATGTGCATACTTCAGAGTAGGTGCATTTCATATTTTGCAGTCTTACTCTTGTCATGAAAAGTGAAGTTTGCTAAAAAAAATAGAAACAGATCGAGAGATTGATAGGTCACTGTTTATCTCCTACCGGAACTTGGTAGAAGAAATTAATAAAGGAAGCCTAAAGGGAAAACAGTTCAGTGACTGTACATGGTTGCAAATAGCCATGGTTTGCTGCTGTTTTGCAGAATCAATTTTGTTCTGGTTGCTCTCTTATTCTTTTGTATAAAGTTATGATGCTTGTACTGTAGCCTCTCAGCATTTCATGGCTTGCAGTTCTTATTGACATGCACCAACTTTGTCATATTACTAGTTGGCAGAGGTATCCAGAAATGTTGTTGTTTATTCTGAGATTTGAAGATCCCAAGTGATAATGTGCATTCTCTTTTAACTTACGTTACACTGCAAATCCCTGTAGTCCATAAGTTGTGTGAAGGGGAAGTATGGGCAGGGTAGGGTGGTATTGCTATGTTTATTTCTTCTCTGTGTGAATATTGATGGTCAGTCGTAACCAAGTTTGAATATGGCAGAAAATTTGCTGTCATGTATAAGTATATCATCACATGCCGGCTATGTGAAATAGTCAAATGTTAGTTGCATCTACATCCCCTTTAACAGCTAAATTTAGCTCCTATAATTGTGTCCCACTCCATGCCAAAGTTCAGTTGTTTTCTATCTGCAGTGGCATAGTTTTTTAGTTGATTCAGATATCATAGCTGTGGACCGTACTCTACAAAAAGAAATTACTTAAAATATAACTGTAAAGAAGAAAACTTAAAGAAGTAAATTAGAGAGGAATGCAATTTCACCACAGTGGACTAATAAATAACAACGGATCAATCTGTCACCTTTTGAAGCTAGTGCAGCAATTTAAACTCGAGTGGTACAATTATATTCACCCAAAATGCACATGTTGGAAATCTAGCTACACTTTTAGAAATTTCTGTCAACTTTGCCAATCTCAAAATTATGGGCTCACGTACCCCTCAGGTGTTTGGTTATGTGAACGGAGAAAAAGAGAAAAAGAAGCATGAGGAGAATCATCGATTGAAACCCTAATAACGCTGCAATTGATCACTCTCATTTTATAAAATCTAAAGATATGCCGATTCAGTTCATAGACTGGGGTATCCATGAGTCGATTACCTTACAAACATCTTAGAATACAAAAACATGATAAAAATGTATGCAGCTTTACAGTTACATTCATAAATACACCTTTATCATTTTGCTACATTTCGGTTCTGTTCAAAATGAGTAATTACTTGGAAAGTAAGTTTTGAATTGGAGTCCGTATATAAGACGTACATAAGCTTATGAAGGAACATTGAGTCAATCACTTTAAAATAAGATCTATGAAAATGCAGTTTATTATCAAATTAGTGCATGTCAAAAAAGGATTAAAACTTGTAATATCAAAAAGTTCTGTACTCGAAACGATCATTTGCTCGATTTTATTCCCAAATTTCTGAATTGTTCCATTAAGGTAAGTTTGATCGGTTATGCATATCGAAAAGTTTTGTACAAAAACGATCATTTTTTCATTTTATACCAAAATTTCTAAATTGTTCTAATCAAGGTAAGTCTAATCAATTATGCTTCAAAATGATATGTCTAGGTGGAGGCAACCATGAAACACCGATTTTCATTTGAAATACATGATTTTTGATGATTTCAAAATTTTGTGACGTCACAGTTTCGGGGAATTTCCCCAAAGTAATGGTCATTTCATGTCACACAAACGCGGTTTATGAAAAACTTATAGACCCAAATAAAATCAACTCTTTTCCTCCTGCTGCCTATGACATGCAGCTACCAGAAACGCGTACGTTTCGATATATTTGTGGCTAGAAGTACATCCTTTAAATTGTGTAAATTTCCGGTGAAAAGAACATGTTTGCTTACAGACATTCCCATAAATAAATGATTTACGACAAAATTAATGGCGTGCCCAAGCAAAAAAGTATCCACTGGGTGTGTTATAGTAAGAACATCACAAATCCAACTTAGTCAGACCTGAAAACAACCCCTAGTACTAGATTAAGCAAAAAACCGATCAATGCACCATGCGCCTACACACGGTAACGCATTTGTGAGGTTTATGATCAAAACTTTTCTATATGCTTTGAAATGAAATGTCTATGTTTACACTATACTCATGAAATGCTGATTTTCATTCAAAATAGATGATTTTTTAACATTTTTTAAAATTTTATGACGCCATATAACGCACGAAGCTACGACAAAACTCTTCAAGTTAAATCTCCTGCTACCGGTGACACGCAGCTCCCAGAATCGCGAAGTTAGCCATGTAAATATATCGGTGACTACAAGTATTCACATCAAAATTATATATTTGGGATGAAAAACTTTCCCCCCCCCCCTAAGATCCAGTGTCATAAATTATGATTTACGATGAAAGTTATGTGTCTAATCCAAAAAAGTATGCAATGGGTGTGTAATAGTAGGCCTACTGGAGAACATCACCAGTCCAGTTTAGCCAAATCTTTAAAGGCAACTCTTAAGATATACCATGGGCCCACAAACTGAAACACACTTATGCGAGATTTACGATCGCAACTTTCCCATGTGATATCCAGGCTAGGCACCGAAGTCATTGTGGCCAGTATTTTGGGAAAATTTAAACAGCAATGATGCTGAAACTTAAATTTGGCTATGAGTAACATATACCCATGGAAATGATAAAAGACACGGCATTTTTTTTAATGTTTGTTGAAGGGAATACGATGTTAGCGGTGCTTACTTTACGTTCATCGAGCCTCACTTGCTTTGACTGACTCAAAAGTAGGCCTACTGATCAACTCGAGGTAGACGCAGTATAGAAGCTAAATTAATTGCCTATTGATCTACAATCAATAGGCTCAGGTGTAGAGTGGCAACTTGTCCTTTCAAAATTCCATTGGCCAGGTCTTGCAAAAAGGATTTCCATTGCTTAAGTCTAACTTAAAGCTGCAGACCTTATACACAAAGTTCTCGTCGAATTAGCACACCTAATCAGTGATTGTTACCCTTGCTATTTCCCTGCTATTCTTCCTGTCCAACAACTTACCATTTACAGCTTATTCAACATTGTCGTCGTCTAGACTACGGATTAAATTACAAATCCGGTTTATCAAGGTTTGAAAGCGCGGCCGATTCTGCTTTTGTAGGTGAAAGTGCTTGCCATTTGTAATTCCTTGACAAATCCAATAATGCTTTGCCTCCCTCTGCTTCCAATGCGTGCCCATGGTAATTTTCAACAGTTTACGTCAATCAATTATGTTAATTTTATTTCGAGTTTGCCGCGCGATCTTGTAAAGTGGCATTTAATTATCATAAGAAGGAACTCATTAGCATTTATTTCTATTCGTCATCCAAAAGTGGGTGTGTCCTACTGGGTATGTCAGGGCTGCGAGCTCAAGCAATCCCCAGGTTGTGGAAAGTCGATCGATTTGAAGGAAATTCGCATCATTTCGCGATCTTTACGTCCGATTGCCACGGAAGTCAGTTGGATTGTACGGAATTTATAAATTCAAAGCGCAGTTCGACTCGCGGAACCTTAGAAACATCCTAACAGTGGAATCCGAATCAAATTTGAGTCGATCTTGTTGTGTGGGGAATTGACAGTAATCGCGGGAGAGCCTAGCCTGTATAGTGTAACGTGGTGGTAGTACGGAACAGTAGCCTATCCGGCGTAAGTTTTTGTTGACACAAGTGACCGGATTCACGCACGATCAAAATGACTACACCGTCAAAATTCCGAAACGTGCCAAAGGTAAGGGTTTGCATGGGATCGAAGCCAGTAAAATGTTGGCATAAAATCGATCTTCATTCTCACCAAGTATAAAATCAGTAACAGACGTTTAATTCAGTGAAAACTTAGATCGTCGAAGGATCGGGAGGGTAAACAAGCTTTACCAATACCACATTAGTTAGGTGTGACAACCACCTGTCTGTTCTCTTCAAGAGTCTTAACGTACCCAAGTGCTCAGACCGTGTATTAACCTACGCGAAACATAAAATTACCGCCAAATTGACTTCTGAGTCCAGTTCTAAGTTTGTCAATTGGGTGGAAGGGGCATGAGATAGGTTGTCAATAAGTTTAGCTTCGACATTTGTAATTATCGAACTTCAGTGTGGTTGTAAAGTTACATTAGCCTACCATGGATTAGCAAGCAAAACTGAGGCAAACTACGACTGACACTGACAGTGTACACTGCAGGCCTATGAGCTGTAAATTACTGATATTGAATAGATGACGACCTAGGACTAGGGCTACATAATCTCAGTTTCCTAAGTCGGTACATGGTCGTATTATTGCGAGTAACTTGTGAATGACCATACATTATACAAACACGACGAATAACCATCGACCAAGTGTAAGCAGGGCGTTACCCGTGGCGCTAAATTTTCCTTACACCTAGTAAATTCTGTTTTAGCCAGAGTTGTGTGCCCGGCCGTTACATAGCCTTAGCTCATTAAACCCCAGTCCTTGCACTCACATTGTTAATTTAACCCCCCCTACAGTAGTTGATCTACCCTCTGAGTGCCATCTCTCAAGTCTCATGTAGACTTGTACCCAAATAGCAAAACTTTCTCACCAAAGTTCACTCAGATAATCACTACCACCGTATTTACCTTAGTGTTATAAAAGGATTCCTGATTTTTCACTGGCAAATTTTGACAGTAACAGTGAGTCAATGGGCAGTGTTTCCACCACTTCACAAACTGAATTTGCAGCCGGAGGCCATAGGTCACCCAGGGATATCTTTGCTACAACATATGGAAGATATACGCACAACTGACTGAGGAGTTAAAAAAATGTGTGGTACATGCATAGTAGGCTAATTCTGTTTGCACTATTTACAATGTAGAACATACAGCCAGCTGATCGACAAGTACATAAGATACAAACTACGTGGACTGTCAGAATGGAACAATGCAATGTTTACGGGGTTTAGTCCTCACCACCCTGCCGACAACAAAGTCCCCAGTCTAACAACTTTTCCCCTATAGTAGCAAACTCACCTCAGTGAACGTGTGTCTGATTGCAGCAATTCCATGGTAAAGGTAATGTTTTCTTTTGTTGTTTGCCCTCTTCTAACACAGACTTGCAGACTTGATTTGTTTGTTATTCGTTTTACAGTTTGCCTGGTTACCGTACCTAACAGTAACTTGACACACATTGAATTTGTACATGGTAAGCATACTGTAGCAATAGCTCTTCCTATGTTACTAACCTAATATTTTCAAACTTTAGGCCCACGCTGACATATGAATGAAGTAGTTTCACTTTTGCATCTTCCCTGCAAACACTAGTCCCTAACTAGGTCTGACAGAGGTTTAAAATATCAGCTACCAGTTTGACCCTTACCTGAGCTTTCATGTTCCCTCTAAACTCCTGGGAATTGCAAATTAGAAGCAGCAAACTGTCTCTTTTTTTTTCTTCTTCAAAACTGTACCTGCCATGTATACCTCAGATTGCTAAACATGCTTGGATCAATAGTATGCCAGGGAGTAGAAATGATTCTGACTTCAAACTGGGAAAGCAAAAATTGTGATAATCAAAAAATAATACTGTATGCCATACATCAGATTATTATGAGGAACGAGTTTAAATTCTGAGCAGTCCTTCCTAAATGACACCAACATTGAGGCCAACGCTACTAAGATCATGATCTGGCAAATTATTAAACCAGCCAAAAAATTGGCAAATAATTTCTTTTCAGTAGACAAGAAGAAACATCCATGTGTTCCACTTTCAAATTTTGTGTAAAGTGTGTTCTCTGTTCAGTGTTGACATACAGCGAGTCCAGTGTAAATTGACTTTTTAAAGAATTTCTACCAGGCCAGGTTTTGCTTCTTTGCGAGAGTACATGTTGGTAATTAGAAACAAGTACAGTCACTTCTGTGGAGTATCATGTCCATCTCTGGCACAGACCTGGTCAGTGCCACTGAATTTCAAATTTAAGTTTAAAATTTTTAAAAAATTTTCAAATTTAAAATTGAATGTGGATATTACTGTACCAATTTTGACAAGCACTGATTGCCCTGATTTTAAAGTCATACGTTAATTGTGTGAAAGACAAATTATTCTGCATTCACCATGTATATTTTCAAATCAATTAAAGGTGATGTGTTGTATCTATTCTGTCAAAGGAATTTCCTAATGTGCACTCTTAAGTAAGTTTGAAAGAAACTGAGAAAGTTATCAATCAATAGGTCAATAGGTACAGTGCTGTAATGTGATCAGTGGTACGTAGTTTACATGTCAAGGACAGTTGTTACCTATTGTCAGACAGTTTGTATTTAGCGTTAGTGAATTCTACAATTTCAGACATCCCTCCCTCCTTCTTGAAACTCACTGGGGGTGTTAACAATGTTTTACAAAATTGACCCCAGGTGAGATGATGTCAGTTTCGCTATTTTTGGTCAAATGGGTGTCATAAACGGCGTAATTTGGAAAATCAGTACAAATTTGTGATCACAAAGCCAGTTGCAGTCTAAGTTTTTGTTACTGGTTTTCCAGTCAGCATCTGGGCCTCACTATGTATCATGCCATACCTCACTTTACAGTATGGCCTGACAGAAGTGTGCACCATACAGTATAAAGATCTATTGAAGTTGTACTAGATCCAAATATTGTTTGTACTCCCTTTAGCTTCAGTGTATGGGCAAACCAGTTTGTCAGCAATAGGTAGGTCAAATTTTTGGGAAGATTGTGCATTTCTAAATTAAATGTTTTTCACACATGGACTGTTTCGTCTTAGCATGGAAAGTTTACCATGCCACTTGGGTTAAAGGAGATGGGGGGGTCATCTGTGTGGTAGTAATGTGGTTTAGTTTGTCCTTTTTTTTACATCGTGCCCCCCACAGCATTGGCCTTTAAGAGGATGGTGACAGGTAAGAATTAATGTACATTACTACCATATATTGCTGAGGCATAAACTTTGAAATATTACCCCAAGATGGAATTTTTTTTTCTATGCCAATCTGTCTGTCTGCATACTGCAGATCACAATGAATGATAACCTTTGGTTAGCCTGATGCTCGTAATTCTGCCCAGACATTTTGATGTATCTATGCAAAACCCGGGAATGTTTACTTTAATGATGAAGCACTTGATCACAGTGTGTAGTACATAGAAGGGCCCTAGGATGGACCATCAAACCGTAGTGTATTTCTAAAGTTTGCTAACTTCTGAGTACCTGGATATAAGAACAGTATTTGATTTTCACACCCCCATCGTGTAGCTAGTGGTAAACTTTATGAATGATTGTACTTGATTTCACTGCAGAGGTTTGCATTTCCAAGGACGTTGTAAAGTGGAGGGGGGGGGGGGGGGAGTGGGAGCTGGTGTGCCTGTAATAATGCACTTCATTAGGAACTCCCAAACAAGGATGCCCAACAGATTACTGTACCTGCCATGCCTCAATCCCTACAGTATTTACACTATATTTAAAGTCATTTATGAAGAACTTGAAGAAGTCACAGATGTAAGTCACCAGTTAGCGACCAATGCATTCACCAAGGATTCAGCCATGGTCCCTGCATTGCCCCACTGTGACTGAATTGCAGTTGTTGTTGGTGTGTGTGTGATGATCAAGATACATAGACAGTAACTGCAGTCACGGTTTCTGGGCAGTTGCTGGTCGGTAGCCACGGTTACCGGGCAGTCAGTGCAATTCATGAGCTGCAAATATCAAGTTACTTTTGCCTGATTCACCGATTGTTGATGATGATGAATGCAGTCATCGTGGCTAGCGACAACGTTGACTCATCGGACTTCGGGGACTGTACAGTAGCTCAGCGAAAGTAGAACATAGCAAAATATGACAATATTACAGAGAAGACCAGAAAGCTGCTACTCTGACAGCACAAAGGAGGCAAAGAGAACTGATATATTAAACACAATAAGTCTGTACAGAGGTTGCTACTGTAAGTCTGAATGTGACTGATCAGTTTGTGAAGCAGAGGAATGTGAGTTTGAGGGTGATAATGTGTTTGTTTTAAGTACAGAAAAACAACCACTTTTTTAAAAGCAATGTCTGTGTACATAGAATGATAGGTTATTCAAAATAAGGAAGGACAGTCTAGCTCCTTCTTTTCAAGCTATAAGTTTCTCACAGATAGAAATTCAGTTATCGTTGCTCAACGATAATTTGTTCACCCAAACTTTCCAAAATTCAAATGATGCATCTTCAGTTACTCATCACATGTATAATGTTTTGAGGAGATGACGCTTTTATAGATGTTTATTGATGAGACTAAATGATTTAACAATGATTAAAGTGTTTTTTTTTTGCATGTGTGTGCCATGTTGGGTTATATCTAAATGACCCATTTCCCTTTACGTTTCTAGTACAGTATTTGACTCATAAATTTGAAAGTGTCAAAGGTGCACCGGGCCTGCAGAAAGTAGACATTTTTTTTAATTTTACACCTGATGTAGATTGACACACTGTACACACTGTCAGCAACTTTTGCTGTCGGTGTATTGTCTAGACATGCTGGTTGGCACTTTCACAGACACTAAGTACGAAGCTTGGCAGAACATGTTGATCATGTTTTTGTCCATGATGTTAACAAGTTTGGCAGACTGTACTCATGCAATTGATTAAAACTACTAAATACTGTATCTCATTTGTTGAATAATTGCTTACTTTTATCCGTACACGATAAATTTTGTGCAGTTACCAACTAAACTACAAAAGTTACAACACAGGTTGATCCTATGGAACACTGTTGTTGTTGTTTGTTTGCACAGCAATGGTTTATAAACTGCAAAGTTAACGTTTTGAAGCTACAGTGCCTTTTGACAGTAAAAACACATCGATGATCGCATTAGCACACGACTTAGGATGGTGACATGCCGTGAACCTCTGCCACCCTGAAATTATTTAACTTTTCACACTTTCCAGTACTTTACTGTACATTACTGTATCTTTTGGTTGTCTGAGCTGGTATTAAGAATGATTTTCCTAAAATTTAAAGACTTTACCATTTGTTTATCAAGCTATTCTCATGGTCTTGTGTAGAAAACAGGAAGACACCCCAGAGGCTTCTTGCATGGATCTGTTTCGTTGATTGAGATAAAATACGTTCAGCATGTAGTTTGTTCAACTGTGGTTACAGCACTACAGTAATATACCCACCAATATTAAAAATGAAATTTGACCTAAATGTAGAAACACCCCTTTTCATGACACAAACACCCCTTTTCATGACAGTCACCCCTTTAGGAGATACTGTACTGCACTCACATTTTCTGCTGGCACCATGGGAATGTAGATAAACTAGATTGATATTATATGGTACAGCAACTTCTCACAAAGTGAACAAAATGAAGCCCAAGAATATTGGCAAAACACCCTGCCTTCAACGCTTGCCATAGAAAATGCACAAACGATACAGCCCGAGAATATGTTTGTTTGATATCGAAGTACATCTGTGGGAAAAACAGATTTATTATGTCCTGGCCTTTTTTTCTTTTATTGAGATAGCTTCTTAATATTCAGGAAAACGGGTTTCCAACGTCCAGCTGTTTGAGAGTTAATCCTAAAGTTTCTGTTGGATTTGTGTTAAATGCAGTTTCGTTAGGACTCAATTTGCCAGTTTGGGCTCCGCTTGTCGTTCCATGACATAATTCTGGTTTATCTGTTCTATGTCAGGCACTCACCCCGTTGAAGACCAGTGTTTTGCCACTTCCTTTGCAAGTTTGCAGACGCTCCCCTTTGCACATTATGTATTCTCCAATTTACAGGCCAGCATCCAATCGGAGACATACTTCAGTTCGCCCCATTTGCGGATGCTCAGTCCCCATTTGTGGCCACTAAATTTGCTGTCACTTAGTACACTCCATTACAGATCTACTCTTCCCCTGTGCAGGCACTTTCTCCTTCTGCACAAGTGCACCACTTTCCACTGCAGAGGGCTCACCGTTACAGGGCAGTAAGTCTTCCTTTTATGATTGCTAAATCATGACTTGTAGAATTACCATGCTTTTGAAATCATATAGTCACAAGGTTGTACTGTACTGATTAGTAAACACAGTAAGTTATAGTTCTGCATCCTGTTGTGGTACGCACTGTATGTTCTGGATTTCATTCTACCTCTGTGCTAGTGTTTAATTTGGCCTGTGCACTTTTTGCAACTGAAATTTATCAATCTTGCCTGCAGCAGAAATGTTCATTTTGCAACTTTTTCATCTTCACAGAATTGAAGATTGTCACAATTTCTGTCAAGCCCATTACTAATCCAATCTGTGATGTCATCACCGTACAAATTTTCTGCTGAAAGTCTTGCATTGAATGTTACTGTATTGTTTGGTGCCACAATATATAGTGTAGCAATGTAGCAATATAGTGTAGCTATTTTTTTTTTTTTGTACAAGTGTGCTTCTGTTGTACTGATGTAACTGTGTGATCTGTAAATACCTGTTTTGCAATTCATGCTAATGTTTACAATGAAATGGGACAAGACAATGGACAGCATTTATCTGGTGACTCTAAAACAATCTAGGGTAACTTAGCAGATCGATTAAGATAATGAATACTGATACAAAACAAGTGCATGCCTTTTGAATAAAAGGCATGATTTTATTTAGAAAGCACTACTGTAGCAATCGGTAGTGAACACAAGTAAATCTTCCCACTCAAGATTTATTTTTGAATTACAATAGCTACGCTATTTATGAATCAACCCCCCCTCCATTGTTTCTATGGAAGAAACACTCAAATTATTGAAAGGCATGTCAAAAGTGGTACTTTGAGGCTGGTTTGAAGCTGAACTACTTCCATGGGACCTCGCCTTGTTTTAGTGTTACCTTTATACGTCAGTAGGCCTGGCCTTCAAACAAAATTACGCGATACTATTTCCGTCGTTCAAATTTGTTGTTTACATTACTATTGAGAGTATGGTACTATAGTTTTATTCATTTTCTTTGCATAGTCCTAGTCCTCCCTTGATGAAAATGCGCCTTTTACTGCCAAATGGTACCTTTTCATTCTGATGTATAAAGCCTAGGCTAGTACCGTAGGTCTACCTTGTATCGCAATTCTATTCCTCTCGGAGGAGTGAACGTTGTATTTTTTTTAAAAAATGCACCTCTTTATTTGTGTATTTTATTTTTTTAACCCCATGGCTTACCCTATGTTACTGTTAGGATAGGCTAGGCCAGGCCTGAACCACGTAATTACCACAAAGAATTCACAGACTTTTATCAAAATGTTAATCTTCCCTAAGAAAGATGTGACATCAATGAGTCCAAAAAAAAATAATTAAGCTCCATTTCACCGATTTGAGAGCAAGCCTTATGGTTCCAATATGTACTACTGTAGTTACGTTATGCACAGATTAGAACATCCTAGGGCTGTAGGGCATTTTGAAATGGTATATATGAGTTACTATCATTAGTATCAAGCAGCACAGTCACGGTGCGGCTGAGGTTCCTGCTGAACCAGAAATTTGCAGTGCTGAACGCTACGCTAGAAACCGTACCGTAGGTGCTGGTATACTGTTTTGTATGTATGGCATTGTGGCAGCGAACCAATGAGATTGCCTCATCTCTGGTTGTTGGAAGTGACATAAATTTTTAGTAAGAGTGTAAGATCAGTCAGATTTTTACTCCCCCCACCGGACTGCAAACGGAAGGGTCTTTAGTCGTCTGTTTATTTTTTCACTCGCATCTGGCGAGCGGGTGACGGCTTATTGTGAACCATGTATAGAGATGTTGGACATTCCACTGGTTTGCCGGATGCGGTAGGTCACTGTATGTGCGTGTCAAGGACAAAGGCAATTTACCCAGTTCCCCAAGATATATATTTGAGCTCACTCAACCCCCCTGAATGCCCCCTCCCCTTCCCAGTAACTGTGGCCATGACTGATTAAGGTATTGTATTAACACAAGTATGTTAGCTGTACGTGTACAGTACAATCTGTAGCCCGGGTGTTATTGCACAGTGCATGAACCCCTGTCACATATCCCTTGCATTAGTAAAAGGCACAGTACTTACTCCTTGTTTGGACAAGTCTGTGTAATACATGATTTACAGTATGTCTTGGCCAAGGTGGAAAGAAAGGAATGCCGCTCACTGTCTTAACCTTTTAGTCCCAAGCCGTCATGCATTGAACATTTCATTCATTCTCAGTGTGGGACAATGTGCTCAATGTGATGTATGTGCATGTTAGCCCCTGCTGGGACATAAAAAAGGAGAAAATAGCGTTCAATGAGGTGAAAGGTTAACTTTGAAAGAAGTACAAACTTTCCTGCGAGTTAGTGTGTATACTGTCAAGGATAGAACACTGCACATGTATCTCAGTATGTAGCACTTAGGCAAAAATGCCGTATACTGTAGTAAAAATAAGATAGATTTATATACCACCATACCAGAAAGAAGTGCTCATGGTGCTTTACAGAAGTACAGTATACTGTAGCACAGTATGTCAGTAGGTGAATTTAGTACAACAAGTTGCATTTTAGCTTCACCGGCAGCTAACACGCCCAGAATAATGTTATTACTTACATGTACAGGTAGGTGTGTAGTAGAACTCATTAATTAAAATCATTTAGTAAACTGTACAGTATCCATGGCTACTACACGTACTGTAGACATGGTTCAAGAGATTTAATATTTCTGGGGTGTTATGTCAAAATCATTCTTCAACCGTTGGTTAAAAGAACTCCTTTAATTTATCCATCTCGTTGCGGCTCGTCGCCACCACACAGCACCACTGAGATGTCGCCACCAGTGACTTGCAGAATTATCGCTTCACATGTACCGTATAGCACGCAAACCGATTCCCTCCTACCCTGTCCAATCAGTCATTCTCTGGCTGTCCTAAAAAAAAATCACGGTGCAGGAGAAATTGACCTTTTCTTCACTCTTTGGTTTTTAAATTTTGTTTTATTTTTCCTTTATCTACCTGTGTGAAAGGTTTCTTTAAACAAGAACAGGTTGATGTATTACAATGTTAACAGACTCCCGGTGTATAATGGTTATGATGGATGCATTGTGTACTGTGTTGTTACAGGTAAGTCCAAGGTTTGTAAAACCCAGGGCTGATGCTGATTCACCAGGTGGGTAATTTGTGTGGCTGATTAATACCTTAAAATGCGTAAGAGTCAGTCCCATTTGTCTTATCTCAAGATTCTGGTTTCTTTTCAATATTCTGCATTGTTTCGTTGAAGTGGTTTAAGCCTGATACAGTATCAACTATCAAGTGAGTTCATAAATGATGGATTGACATCACCTACAATCTTGGACAAAATACCGTACCTCGGGAACCCCGCTCCTCCATTCAATGCTGGCTATAGGATGACTGTGCAAAGTGTACATCGGAAAGGGGCGCCGGCTTTCATGTTACCCCGTAACCTACAATTTGGTATTGTATTTGCAACGTATGACAAAGCGTCCCAACGACTTTGTCCAAGATTGTAGCTCCCAGAGATATATTGCAAGGCATTGCTCTGTAGTTAAAATGTCTTGGAGTTTTGTGTTGAAAGAACTGAGTGGTCACTCTTGACTTCCTCTTGTTTGGTTAATTTGACTGACTGGTATTATTTTCATCTCTTGTGTAGTAGTCAGGTATGTGCCCATACCAGACCAGGTGAAAACCAGGTGCTACAGTAAGTCACCTGGCACTTTCTCAAAAAATGGCAAAAAATTAACTTAACAGTTTTTCTCTGGAGGAGAATACTTTTTCATGTAAAAGCACGTGTTTAAAGTTGGATGGCATGAACAGGGAGTGTTTAAATTACCTGGCACTCAGAATCAAATTAGCACACACACAAATATGCTGTATGCTGTGCATCCCCCTTTCCTGGTTTGATATGCTCTCTCGTTGTTTTCACGCTCAAAATACTTGGCTGTATTGATATTCCAGACTAACCATGGGACCACATGGTATACAGTAGTCTAGTCTACTCTAAGGGCAATGTTCACTGCATTAGTGCATTTCCACTCCAGCAATAAAAAGAAAATCAAGACGCAGGTTAACTGCACATGGATCTCTGTAATTGGAAATGCTGTGTGGTGTAGTGAATGTTTGTTAACATCTAAAGACCCTGTTTGTATTGATCTGTAGTGACTATCAGTTCTTCATTTATACTGTGACATCTTTGACATCATGTCCGTCTCCTGAAGTCCCTCCCCTAGGATGTCGCCCCGACGAATGTCCTAATTAGAGCTCACTGATACTTCGTTTCACACAAATTCTATGCTCATAAATGTTTACAGTACATCAATTCAGGTAAGTTTTGGGACTTTTTAGTTTTCATTTAATCGTAAACAAGGTGTCTCTAGTGTATCTTGTTTATGGATGCCGCTCATGAGTGTTATCACATATTTTATATCCTTTGCAGTGTGATCAGGTATGTTTGTAAAACTATATCATGTTGACACAGCAGATAAGGCATTGTTGGCACGAGGGCTGTTTCTATTTTTATGGGAAACTGGTGAGCATGGTAATGAATTCATGTCAACAGTTATGATTGAATATTCATATTTTTGACTTCGAATTTATGGTTTGCTGTTTAGTTCCACTGTGCAGGTAGAGTTACACTCGTAGAGGACGCTGTTGTTTTTTCTTCCAAACCCTGGCAGCTTCCAGCTGTGTACAGTTTACCTGACTTGACAGTGCAATAAAGGTACAGTAGTTAGGGTTTTCTTCACAGCTCTCTGGGAATTCGGTGATTTCAATTTAGGTTCCGTTTGTCCGCTTCGGTTCTTGGTGATTTTCAGGTCCCTTGGTGCAGCTGATCGCCTGGATCTGGGCAAGTCCTTCACCGCCCCTCACATCCTTGGGAATGTGACTAAAAGACTGGGTGATACTGTACACTCTTGTCCGTCAGATGAGGACGTTAAATTGTGATCCTACGAGCAGGTTACGGTTGCATTGCTTCACCTAACTAGCACTGCGTTCATTACCTTCTGAAATTTGTCAACAAGAGACGGCGAGTGCGCTGCTGATGTTAGTCCATGATCAATCAACATACAGTATATCCTTGACGAGCCTAAGCGGCTTCCTAATCATTACCTCATCAAACTTATCTTCACTCAACTATGTGATAATCGGGTAATTTATGACTACAGTATGGCTGGCTATGCTGAACTACTGTATAGAGTGTACAGTATACTTCTGTACATTACAGTATGTGAACTGTAGTACAGTACCTGTCATGTACGTTATCAGCGAAAAGCACCTCGAAGCAATTTATTCTCATCACGTCTGTTAGTTTAAATTAAAAACAAAAAGAAACGACATGAAAAAAAAAAGCCCCGATGAACAAACAAACAGAGGAAATAATAATGTCAATCAGAGCAAGTCGATAGACTTGTCCAAATTACAAAACATCTGCCTGGCACATGAACTGAGGTGTCACTTAATTACACCAATGCGAAGACACCGACGGCTCAACATTAGACGGGTTCATCTATCTGCGTCGGTGGTCCTTCATGAATAGATCTGTTTTCCTGAATATGTTTCCCAGGCTTTTGGCAATAAGGCTGTAATTTAAAAAAGATTGGAAGCAACTATGTGTATCATCGGACCAGAATCAAAGAACAGCGTTCTGTAAACTTCCTTCCCCTTATGTGCATGCATGCCTAATTCTGATAAAGACCTGTGTGGTATCTCGTCTCTCAGACGGTAGGTCACACGTCGTCGTGGTACAAAAAACGTTTCCAGGTCGTCATCGCAACGATTGTCATGGTGTGTTGATGTTGAATCATATTAAATTTAAAACATATAACATCGAATGTTGTAGCAAATGTGTTTGACTCAATGAGGTTTGCATCTGGACAACTTTTTTTTTTTTTTTTTCAAGTGTTGCTGTCAAATGAAATATCGATAAAACAGGTGAACGTAGGATCTTGGGCAACATTGTGTGACGTCAGGATCTATCAATCGATGGGGTTGAACCTGGTCTTTAAAAGTAATCTTTGTCAAAGCAGAAGTTTGTCAGAGAGGGAGACTCATTCATGTACGGTAGGGAATGGCTCGAGAGAACGATGGAGAAACAGACTCAAACTGTGGCCGACAGCATGCAATAGGATGTTATTGTAGTGTGGATGTATTTGAGGTTGACATGGCAGAAGGTTGGCTGACCATCTGACTCGTTGAAAATCTTCACCGAAGCATAGATTTGTCTCTCACTGTATCAAACTCACGGCCTAATCCCGCATGATACAGGACGATCTGACCAGAGGAAGTTACATCATAAATGCTGTCGAGGTTGGCCTCGCGGGGTCAAGATGCGGCGAGAGCAACGCAGTATCGTGACAGGACCACCCGGTGGCTGCAAAGGTATCAAAAAGGAGGGCGCTAGGTTTGAATAGGCTGTTACCGGAGAAACAACCCTCCTCCACAAATACCTGCTGGAAAATAGCACCACCCGTGCAGCTGTTAGTGCATTTCATCATGGTGGTGAAAGGCCAGGGGGGTATTTGTCTCTCGGGAGGAGTAATTATTTGGCAATCGAGTAAATGTGTACTAGAGCTCTCTAAGGGTGGTGCATGAGATCAAAGGTTAAATGAATCTCAGTATTGGCCCAGGTTAAGACTGTTCAAAATTCTGTTCATGATATGCTATTTTCAGAACATCCCCTTGTTTTGCTACTGCTAATTAATTTTGGTGAGAATTTGAAGCTAGGATCTGATCACTACTACAGCTCATAGTCATCATGGGTGATTTCTGTGGTTGGTAGCTAGTCACATCATTAACTGTCAGTTCTACTGGACTTACTACATGCTACCATGTATGGTGACATTCTCATTCACGAACCTCTAAGTTCACCTGCCTCTCTACAGTCCCATCCAACTCCAAATGTATCTTTTAATCTCACTGCCGTCCTTTTGTTGTGGTCGACCCCATGCTGCATGATTATAATGTGAGTTCGGTCAAAATTCAATTTGTGTCTGAGCTCACCCAGTGCTGTCATGACACTGTTAATGTACAGTACTTAGTGTCAACTGATTGCTATTGAGGGACAGTATAAGGTGGTATTTTACTGTATGTACAGTTTCTGTCTATACGTCTCCGGTACATCAGGTCTACTCGTTTTTTCCGTGGAGAGGAGACACTGAGAGGTTGCATAGTCATCCTGGAGTGCCAAGTTGATGCTTTGATCGTCTCCCAAATGCTCTCATCTACTTGAAGAGAGTTTTAGGATAAGTAAGTAATACAAGGGATGGTTTGGTGAACAGTACCTGCACATATAGACAGTGGACTCCTCCAATTGAAAAACATGGAAACATCCTTGGAAGGGAGTCAAAAATGTTTACAATTTCTAATAATATTTCTGTACAAAAAGTAGGTAAGTTTCCCCTGAAGTGCCCATATTTCCATCCAAGTAAACAAGTATCCTTCTGAGCCCACAAGTTTCCCGGGGAGGATCGCTCTGCAACCTTGTCCACGCACGGACTCAACCATGCAATGTATGCATATACAATATGATATATAATATGATACAGTATGTTTGTCTCCTACTGTATGAACATAACTCATGAGGAAATGGATTTAACCTCACCCTGTACTTTGAAATGATTTAAAACTTTTCTCCCGTCCCTCCAGATTTAAGTGAAGCTTGCTGTGTACACGATACAGTATGTGCGTCAAACATACAGAATGCCTTGGAACGATGTTGATGCACATACTGTTACTGTACAGTATGCAGTATGAGAGGCAACCAATGTCGTCTCAAGAATATCTGGTGATGAAGTATGCAGTTTGTCTGTTTGTCTGCTTGTATATCTGGCTGGCTGTCTATCAAGCTTATCTGCAGCATCACAAAAATTTGAAAAGTGATTTGACAGAAAGATTAAATTTTTGCTGAATTTAGAGAGACAGTCAGATACACATGTCCCTGGTTATCAAGTAATTAAAAAGCGTTGGAGATCACCACAAAGTAATTGTCAAAAATGTTACAGTTTTGGGATCTGACTTTCAGTTGTTCATTCCTGAATAAAGGTACAGTACAGTAAGTTCCCTGTGATGGCAGTACATAGGTCGTAGATAAAGAGAAACTGTGTGATTCAATCGATAATACCCTATGGATGTCCCCCTCTGCCTAATTAGTTAGATCTGACAAAGAGCTTTCGGTTGAAGGCAAGTAGCACCTTAAATATGTCTGCATTTGTGAGGTTCTTTTGTGACCGCAGGCTAAAGTGCTGTGTGTTATCTGTCTAGTACAAAATGTGCTGCAATTACTGTACAGAGGGACACATGCTAAGTGAGTTGCAACACATGTTAGTTTTTGCTCACATAGCATTAACTAGTTTTCCGCCTTACCACGCTGAAAAATTATGACATCTCCTTATTAGTGATCATAGGCTGGCTCTCATCAATGCTGTACTATGTTATTAATAGTTCCTTCCTGTATCGATTTCACTGGGCAAGTTTAATACCCTACTAGCACACACACCAGACCATGGATCAGCAAATAAAAACCTACAGCCGTCATAGAGACAATGTGAGAATTGTGTGGTCATATTGTATCCTATTGGTAGATGTTACCATGGCAACATCCACCATATTATTTTCTCTGTCAACTAGACATTAGTTGGCTACAGTATGTTCCATCTGGCTGCTCTCCCTCCCTCTTTCCTCCTAGCGTTTTTGCATTTTGCAACCTACCGATCCTTTCTCTCTTTCCCTCTCTGGCTCGCCCGGTTGACGAAGTTGAAGTGACAGCTCTCAGTGATGTTTCAGATACGAATCAGTCGGTTGATGTTCATTCTTTGTTTCAATCAGCTCTCGTGGGAAGTTATTAAAGTGCTTTAATTAGGACCGAAGAATTGAATTTCCTTCATTTTGAGCTTTTGTTTGACTTGTCACTGTCATGCCTGCCTGCAGTACACACCATATCATATAGTGCTTGCAATATGTGCATATATCTCCCAGTGTGAAAACACACAAATGCCTTTACTACATAATTTAACTGTTCAGTAGGAGCCAGCCGAGCCACAGTAAAATGTTCCTGCCCTTTCAGCGACTATTGGTTCTGGGATAAGGTTTCAATCCTGGACTATTATGACTGCTCAATTTTTTTCTAAAGGTTATTCCTTATTTTTTTTTTCCCCTTTCATCTTGAACTAGCTGACCTCAGGCAGTGTTGTTGCAATCTGAGTAATTTGAAAGAGGAGTGTATATTTGTGCAGTACTGTAAATTATTAATACTCTGACACTCCATGCACCGAATTTCTTTTTCGGTGTGCGAAAATTGTCGTCATTTCATTTAAATAGTTAAAAGTTTGATGGCAAGCATACATCATTGTGTTCGTGCTTAGGAATATTACCTGGGAGGGAAATCCCTCTGTAGCAAAAAAATTTTTAGAGGGATTTTCAAATCAAGTAGGGACTTCCTCACTTGATAAAGATTCTATTTGCAATTTATTGTGTGTACAGTATTTATAGTTGTAGCTACAACCTCAGAGCTCTGTTAAAAAGTGTGCAGGATTTTTCTTTGTGCAAGATTCAGGGGACAAATGCCGGATCCACGCAACCTCACACTGTACCTTAGCCCGAACACTGCATTGCACAGTATTGCTTACATGTTCACATTCATTTTGACTGTACATGTTAATCATTAGTGCACCATGAACACACATTTGGTGTAGACTCATGATCTTTTTAAATCGTAAAATCAGAGTCAATGTTTGCAAACTTTTCACTAAATTGTACTCAAAAGTCTGAATTTCCGAGCACTGCGTTGATAATTGTTTCAGTCTGATGGACAACCTTACTGTACATTTTATTTGTTGTAGAAATTTCATTCTTCTCCAATGCCCAGACTGCTTCTACTTAACTGCATACATGTCTCAGACTGGTCATAGTTTTAAAAAAAAAGGCTTAATAATGCAACTGTATAGCATGTCATTGATCCTTGTCTGATACACACAGCTGGTGTATGTTTCCATGGGAACGGTACATGCAATTTACCATACACTGTATATGTACTGCATGTAGACAGTGTATAGTGTCTGCAACGGTATGTTAATTGGCAGATATATTGCATAATATATCCAAGGTTATAATTTTATCTTCAGAATGGCAATTAATGGAATTGTCAGCCAGAAATTATGAACACAACTTTTTTTTTTGCACTATCACCATCTGGCAAAATTTTAATTCCCCCAAAAGTGTGGTAACCGTTGTCGGACGGTAAAATAATCATTAATGTGTTAGCTGTGTATAGCCATCCATCCAGTCCCACTGGTAAATTTCCCTGCGGAGCAAAAGATTGTAGATCTACTGTCATCTGTGATTCCAAAATGTTCCGAGGCGATGAGTCACGCTCGCTTGAAAGATTCGTCAATGTTTGAACAATTTTGAAAGGCATCATGGGTAATGAAATTTCCGTATTTTGTGATTCGAGTGAACCTACCCTATGCAGTTTTAATGTGTTGCACATAGGTTAGGCTTTCTGCTCTAATTGATTTGGAAGATTAATTAATTGTATGTTGATCATATTTCAAGCACTTAAGATCCTTACATTTACTGTGTATGGTGGTGATGTGTTTACTGTGCAGGTCTGTAATTTAAACCAGCAGAAGGTGAATAGCTATTTTTTGCTGTTAGTGACATTGAAGTTCATGTTGCATTTAATTTAGAAAAAAAAGAAAAAAGTTTGGAACTGGGTGTAATGTAAACTGGTCAGCAAAGATTTGGCAGTGAAGAATTTGTTCTCAGTCGAGTTTAGTATTAATTAGTTTAATCAAATGACAGCTTGCCCTTATAATTAAAACAGCTTTCTTTCCCATACTTTGTTTTGCTTGTCAGATGTAACCATCTAAAATTTGTTGCTTTTTCTTCTGAACTGCATGATCACCTGGTAGTTTCTTTAAGGGACAAGGGATGTGTCGTTTGACATTTTTGACCGGCATGGCTTCACATCTGGCATCTACTGTACACACACACACTCTTGTATTTTGCTGTACCAAATGCACATCATGTACCAGCATTCCGTACCAATCACTCAGTGTGCCGATCAACTATAGGAGTGCCCAAACCATGCCGTCAGCTTGCACGACCGAGCAACGAACAACGCTCATCCATGATGAAAATAAGACCAAAAATTTCAGTCTTCAAATACATGCCTGGACCTCTTTCATCAACATATTGAATGACTCACCCCCATTTTGGACCATTCACGTACAGATTGTGCTTTTAACTAGTCACTGAGTCGTCCGACTTTGTGATGTGTGCAGAGCGTTATAAAATTTAATATATAGACATCATTTGGGAAGTGTGCTGGTAAGGCATCGATTAGTTTGTGGCTCTTATAACATGGACACGTGTAAACTGATACTGCCTTTCCAAAGTGGTCTTAAATCCAGACAAATTTACAGCCGCTCTTCCCTCTTTTTTTCCCCGTAATTTTTCATTGCTTCTTATTTTGATGTGTGCAGCAAGAAGTATTGAGATTGAAGGCAATTGAAAGTTCAGTAAAGAAAGGCATTGAGTAATTGAATAAGATTACTGAAAGCGGTGGCTGGTGCTTTTGGTAGGTAAAATGTCATTGTTTTGACAAATGTTTAATTTTTGAAATCTCGATTTACACTGACTGTAACATGTTCTGTACCGGTACATAAACATACAGTAAATGTGCAACATTAAAGAAAATTTACCAAAATTTTGGAATCAACAAATTACTGATGTAGCCCAGCCTCTTAGAACCGTTACGTCCAGTTGCCCATCTAGCTGTAGATTACTGTATGTGTGAAAGTGTAAATTACGAAATTCTCGGGCGAGGAAAGTTCAAAGCTCTTATCAAAGTTGAAACATTACCGCAAGACGAGCACCACCGAGCACTGAGCCTGCAAATGGTCTGACTGGACTGCGAGGAAAGTCACGCACGGACAGGGTCAGTTTGAATGTCATGTATGTTCACATCCATTCAAGTGAGCACTGTTCATTTAGTTTTCAAACCATGCGTGGTATCGATACCGGCACGGAGATCACCGCACATCTCCAGCTCTGTTTAAGTCACTTAGCTATAAGTATGTAGACCCCACAGGATATAATACAAACTGTCCATTGCGGTTCAGTATGCACGGGTGCATGAGTTGTGACAATTTTAGCATGCTCTTGCTCACCCTATGTTTTCATACCGTTTTGTACAAGGTCAGTCAGCACTTGTCAATGAATCCACACACCCAAGTCACTGAACTATTTTAACAGCTGGTAGTAATTCTGAGCAGCCTGGTGTGACCATTCTTTGCTGATTATTGTAATGGTTTTATCTCTGTACACATGCACTGCATTCACTCACCAAACAAAGCAGGCCTGATCATTCTCATACAGAACAACCCATTGTGCAGGTACCTGTATGTCTGCACAGTGTGGACACAGGGCATTGTTTGTGTTTGAATGAGCACAGATGAGGTACCTAACGAGCTTGAGGGACCTAATGAGGTTACGTTCATTACCTCGTGGATGATGTCAGACCCCATGCACTTGAAACCCATTTAGATGATGAGGTTTGTCACCATATTGTGGTAAGCTGAAGTCACATCACTGATGATGCTTCAAGTTTGGAGAAAGCACTTTGATCATTGACATGTTTAAAAAAAAAAACAGACCATGTGGTCAAGGTGGTGTGATCTCATCAAGGTTTCCTTAGTAGCTAGTTTTTCCTGTGATTATGCAATCATCAACCTTTTGCTGTCCTCACAGTGACCTGACAAGGTACTCAGATCGGTCCTTCGTGAAAATTAGTATCAATTTCTGAGCCTTAATGAACCTACATACAGAAATTTAATAATTTCATGAGCTCAGCATTTTTTGTCTTCTGCGAAAGTTTTCTTGTGTGAAATTAAGTTGATCTGGTGATTTTTATCCTCCCTGACTCCCTTCATCGAGTTGAGATTCTGAAGCACATCAAAACATTGAGCCAACATGCAGTATTCATTCTACCCCTGCTCAATGTTGTGGATTTATTAGCTGGTTTGTTCTCCAGAAACATTGTTGCATCAGAGCTTACTGTTTCCTATATTAATAACACATTAGAACAGCCCAAGAATAATTGATTGAGATGTACAGTACTTTAGCCTACTGTACACTTAAAAGTTGGTCTACTGTAGTTACTCTGTTCTGTAGACACTGTTCTGTAGATACTCTGTTTTCCTTGTATCTGACAGCAATCCCAGGGTCATGGATATGTACCTGAAGGTTACAGTAGCTTTCTACTGTAATGTTGAATATGCGCTGCCATTTGTGCAAGCTATGGTGCACTACAGTAACTGTAGTATTTAGCAGTGCAGTATGTATATATTGCAACATTGAGCTCGTGTAAACAGTGCTACATCACCATCATGATGTATGGCTGTTGATGTCAATTGTCTTTTGTAAATTTGATAATGACGGTAGTATAATAGGTATATCCCCCCCAAAAAGAAAAAAAAAACTGGCTAGATTGATATAGGTCTGTATCAGCCTCTGAAGATAAGAGGTTGCGTTAAAAAGCCATGATGTGTGATCTTTGCAACCATGCTACATGATTTGCATGCTGACACCATCCAATCAAGAGACAGCTCTCCAAATTTAGCATCTGATAAAGCTTTAAATACATATGACCTCCTGTGAGGTCGCAGAAAATTCATATTACAGCATACATTAGAAGTTGGACAGATGCCATGTTCACGAGACCATCCATGTTACGTTCCACATACGGGTGGTTCAATGTAGACATTTCACTCCCGGGGTCATGCACCGCTTTATTTATGGATTTGAAGTTATCATGAAGCGTCCAAGTTTGCACACTGTATACTGTGCATTGTACTGAACATTGTTGATAGTAAGAATAAAAGCAATAGTCTGTGTTTATCAGCTACTGCAGGAAGTTCTCACCAGAGCTGTTTTACTTGGCTCATACAAGGTCTCCCTACAGTTTTCTTTTCCTGTGATCAGTGTTAGATCCGCCTTTTGTTACCTCAGCTGGCATCAGTTCATTGTTACTGGTTTTTTGACTTGCTTTATATGCACCATGTGCGGTAGGCATACGACAGTAGTACTGACAGATGAACCTGCAGGGCTGCCCTCTTGAAATAAACTGGATATTGTGTAATTAAGCCATTCAACAATGCTCAACTAGTGACTAGAGTGCAGTGGTCGGACGTTCGGTTACGTTTTCAGGATGTTCGACCAATCAGGGCAGTTGTTTCAAGAGCATCATGGAGTTAGTGAAAGGCCGATCTTTTGCTGTTAAAAACTTAAGTGAAGTTTGTTTCATTGTGTAAGGTTAATTACCGGAAAATTGAAAATCAAACGCAATGCGCACTTAGCACATTTAAGAGAGACTTTCGATTGTCTGATTGCATGCGATTTCATGTTCAATGAATTCACATGTTTTACAAGGCTTTCGGTTTTGTGTTCCTGTATGGGGTACTGTGCCTGTACTTTGGACTGAGCCTCAAACAATACTGCCCAAGATGTAGGATAAAGATCTGTACAAGTTGCATACATGTCGTTGTACTGTGAGAATCTTGTGACATTAATAATAGCAAATTCCTGTATTTACAGCTAGTACTGTATGTCTACTGTATGTAGTATGCATGGAATTGTAGCAAGTAGAATTATTGTGTACTTCTAAAATTGTCCGCACGTCAGTCGTGAACCAGCAGTATACAGTCGTAAAGTTCAAGTTTCTTCAGTATTTCAGCTTGTCTCCATACAGCCACAACTAAACAGGTCTAGATTTTTATTCCCACATTGATGAAAAAAAATTGATTCATGCCTATGACAACATTCTGAATGCAGTCCTACAGGACATAGTAATGTATCTCTAGCTAAACATCTACTACACCAACTGTGCTCATCTCGCATTTATATCACGTAGCAGTGCACTTTAATTAAAAAAAAAGATAGAGAGAGAAAGGCCATCTCCTTGTTCGTATGATCCATGTGCATATCACCTCATGTGAATGTTTCTCTTGGCTTTTAAAGATAGTATCTGCCTCGTAAATTCCTTCAGTGTTTTTATCCATCTTTTACGGTGATGCGTCGCCATGCACCGTGGATCAATAATGTAACAGTTTCGTGTTTCCTTTCGTTCCGTGGGCTGCGGAACGTCGCATCATCCTTTTCGATAAGCTGGTGCAGAGCAGCAGAGGATTGCATGCATGCCGCATCACAAAATTTTATCTGTGACCTGCTCCGGTTCAACACCTTTCAAAGTTTCGGAAAGTAATTAGCATTCTCAAAGCCCAGTCCTCGTCGTAAAGTCAAATTAATATTTTATGACCGCGCAGGGAAAAGAGAAGGACAAGTCTCTGAAAGCATTCATTATACCGTTGTACAAGCACTGTACAATCAGGGCTCGGCTTACTGTAGCTATATGGCTCTTTTATACGAAGTACAGTATCGTCAAGTAGAAAGGGAAACAAATTTGGAGAAGTCCTATGTTGAATCTCACCAGAATTGAGAAGATATTTGTGCAGAAAATTTATGGAAGCTGATAATTATATTAGAATGAGATAAAAATCTTTGATATTTTATGCCAAAAATCAGCTTTTCGAATGTGACCTACGGTGTTGCCTTCAGTATAAATTCACCTGTTCACCGTCATACTGTTACAGCTGCTGTAACTATCGCCCTCGTGACGTGCCTGCCGTAGATGTTCGAAAAGGGATCTCTGGCTTGAGCTGTAAGTTTCATGGCCACGTTGTGCAGGTTCACAAATATCGCACAATATTCCCCATTTTCAAGGTTCCCAAATTCTGTTTCATTCGGTTTTGTGTTTGGTCAGCTCAAGATAATGTAGCCAATGTTTTTGTTAATGAGAGAGAGATTGCATAAGGTGAACTCCAGTAACTGGAACTTACTGCACCATATACATTAGCCGGGGTGTGTGAGATTGAGCGGTCACCGTGTATCGGATGAATTTTTACCCTTTTTTCCATGGAGGATGTTCTCCCAGTTGACCCCGGTTTATAATTTTCTAAATTGTGAATTTTCAGAAACCAAAATGTGATCGAGAATAGGACATGATAAAAGCAAAGAACACAACAGCGAAGCAGATTTCATTTTCCTACCGGTTTGGTTTGATAACCCGAAGGGATCCGTGAAAGTTACATCGACTTTCCGATATCACCACAAATCAGTTGCCCCGAAGTAAGGCTCCACTGCGCCCTCCTGGCTCAGATAAGTCGTAGATGGTAACATCTGGGGAAAAAAAGCAAGCATCATTGCCTCTGGAATTAAACAGCTGGTGTGGAGGTGTCCAGGTCTCAGTGTATAACTGTCCTTTCAAGATCACCACTTAGTTAAACAGTGAGCATTTCAACTCAAATACAGATCAGCAAGAGGAAGCTTGCTGCCACAGTTTCACTTTGGAGCTACTGTATTGTGCAATAGAATCAGAGTGTTTTGTATGGTCTTTAGGTTTCTGTTTGACTTGTGTGTTATGCTTAGAGACAGGTCAGACCCATCTTTTTGACCGTACTACTTCAAAGTGGCAGGCTGTTTTGAAAGAACACTTTGACATGTTATGAATGGTTAATCCTACCATCCAATTTCTTATCAGATGAATGGTAGAGATAAGTCTTGGGTATCTGTCAAGGTGCAATAAATTGGCAGACCCCCCACTCTATACTACTACAGCTAAATTAATCCAAAGTGACCATAACCGGGTTAAATCAATTGTCTAAATGAATGCAACTCTATGGTGGCAGTGAAAGTACTGTAGTCTTGGATCTTAATTATTCCTGTTCATCTTCTGAATGGTGCTGTTATACTGTACCTTTGGAATACCTTCCTGCAGGTATTGTACCTTAACTGGCTGCAGAATACAACAATTGTGGTCAATCTCACAGGTGTTTATTAAATTGCAAGCACAGTTCACAGTGAAACGATAAAATTAAAATTCTTCAGTGCATTGAACAATTTTCCTGGAGAGGTCAATCTATAGTCATTGTTGTCGTTCCATGGTCTAATACTTCCATCCAAATTGGCCAATTATTGTTTGGTGATAGGTTATCCATGGAAGCAACGTTGGTCAGGTGGCACAGTAGGTACAGTGGCCCTACTTCACTGCAGAGGGGCCAGATCAAGTAACTTGTCAGACCAGGTGGGAAGTCGGAAGATCTTGACGAAGGTGTTAATATATAAACAAAGTGGACCACTGACCTAGGACAAGACAGGATAGTTGATAGTGTTTAATCTCCCTCCCTCCTCTTTACCCTGTCAGGTAACCTACCAGAGAAAAAAATGAAAATGCCATAATGGAATAGTTAGTGCTACCTAAATTCTACAGTACATGGCAAAAGGCGTTCTCATAAAACTGTGTAGCACAAATGCGACGGAAATTTTAGAATAATATCGCTAAACTTGGGCACATAGGCCTACCTGTATAGATTGTTATATCTCTAAAAGTCAAACGGTTGCAGTTACTTTTGTTCTCCCCAAAGATGTACTTTGGATATTGAATGCACAAATTCTCAGGCCATATGTGCGTTACATTTGGCAGATGTTGACGGCAGTGCTGTTTTGCCTCACTGCGTAAGATGCCCCCCCCCCCCCGTTTTAGTCCGGCTTCGTTTGTTCAGTGTGTGAGAAGTTCCAGTGACGTTATTCTAGTAACTATGGTAACTAGTAACTGTTTGAAAATAGGGTATTACTGTAGTCAAGACTTTTCTTGTCGGATGTCATGCAGTGAACAACCTCAGCTTTGCAAACAGGAAGCAATCCCAGTTATACAAAAGCATACCATACCAGCATATAAATCAGACCAAACATTTAAACTTCATAGAAAGAGGAAAACTACCTGAAATGTCACGGGTAAGCTTATAACTTCCTGCTTTTAAAACCTTTCATTTTTAATATGTGGCTGTCATAAACTATATTGTACAACTTAGAGATACAACACCAAGCCCTGTTCAGCAATCACCACATTGGGAACTAAGTCCAAAAGCTGATACCGTAGGTCTGCAGTTTACCATAGGTCTATATTTCACCAGTCGGTATTCTTTCTGACCAGCTGATTTTTGGACGGTTCATATTCTGTCTGTGCTTGTCCTCGGAGCTTACGATGTTTGCAGTGATCGACGACAAAAATCAGATACAAACTCTCGTCTGCTTTTGTAGTGCCCTCTGTTTTTGGCCACCTTCCTTTCTCGTGTTGGCCCCTTGATGTAAGGAGAGTATACAGAATTGGTGCCCAGATAAATACTGTGAGGACAAAGTACCAGTCCTTGCTGTTTGTGTGTTGATTGAATTAATTGTGGCTAGCTGGTTTCGAAGTGACAATATTTACAGACTTAACAACGGGATGACTGACTCAAAGGGTTTGGCATATCTAGGGCAGTGACGCTACCACTGCTGCCAAGATGTATGGAGTTTGGTGTAGTCATGTGCTCCTGTGTACTGTATGTTGTACATAAGTGTGTGTATACCGGCAAATACTGCACAATGGAATACAGAGCACACCTCCCTGTAGCATAGGTACATACAGTATTGTTTGTTCTAGTGGTTTGGCATTATCTTTATCACCCTCTACATGTGGTTCCCCTTGATAAAAAAGTCAAACACCAGAATTGTTTCTGGGTGTCAGGATGGATTCTCTTTGTGCATACACCTGGTTAAAGCAAAGCTGAGCAGCTTTTCCTGAAGCTGAATAAGGCCAGGTGTGCACATGGTAACATTTCAGATAAAAAGGTCTTAACTGTCCTCGATATGTACAGCTTTTAAGCTGTATGGATTGTGGGTCAGTGTTGTTGTATGACACATGGACCAGCTGTTGTTATGTTAAATTAATAGTTCTGTAATTTTTCTAAATTTACAGAACAACAAGAACAATCCGTTTTCGATCCTCTTAAACATATTGCACTGCATGCTCTATCTGTGACAGACATTATGGCAGGTTATTTACATTACAGTAGAGAGTACCTCCTGTGTTAAAAGTAAGCTTTCAGTGAAGTAAGACTGCTTAGAAACTATAAACTGTGTTGCAAATATGCAAGGGATGGTTGGGACCCAAATGCAGTCACTGCATACATGCATGTCACATACACTTACCCTGCATGTTTTACTTCCAACAGGGTTGGTGTAGGTTAATTCATTGCCTTTGTACAGTGTGGACTGTTTGCATTAACAGTAAGTCTACTTTCGCCATAGACTGTATTGCAGATACTGAGCACAAACCTGGGACGTAACAACTGGGGTACTTAGGAAATTGTAAGGTATTGTTGGGAAGTTAGAAGGTCATTCAGTTCATTGTACCCTTACTGGATGATATTTAATAACATGAACATGATTCAGAGAACACATGGAAGTACTGTAGCTTAGTTTACCATACACTCCTGTTGATGTGATTGTATTTGTACAGTATTTAGGATATATGTGGAAGTATACTACTTGTGTCTTTTGATGTATGTTTGCCCCAAACTGTGAAGTATGTGTATATTACGCACTGAAAATGCTTACCTTTAATACTGTAGCTGACATACATTTGAGGAAACTATGTGTATTTGTATAGTACTAAAAATCAATACCACAGGGATGTGTCCATGAAAATGTGCATGATCCCTGCAATTAATTTGCACAGTCACAGTTGTAGGGAACAACACACTGTGTCATACAGGATAAAAAGTTTGTAAGGTGAGGGCAGGCTATTGCTGCATTAATCAGTATTCCATTTAAAAAATAACTAACATCAGTTATTTTATATATCAACAATCTTTAAAGATTGAATTAAACTCACTGAACCCACAAAGCAACCATTTAACGTTTTACTGTGGAAAGTGCCGCACTATGATCTGTTCATTATAGCAGCCAACATCTCGTGAAGAATGCTCTTCAACGATAACTTCTGTATCGTCTCCATTTTCCGTTTGGGTTTTGGCACTGCCCTGAGTCAGCCAACGGATAGTTGGGATGTGTTGAATTGATGTAGTGAAATGTATGTCACACTCCCATTCAAAATCTTTGCTGCGAGCCACAGCAACGTATCCACAACTCACCCCAGTTCATCGTAATCATTCGTCGGTTTCGAGGTAATTCGTGAATCCGAGGTTGATGAAAGTTTAATCAGCTCTGAAATCGGATCATGGGTGTTACAGTAGCTCAGATATTAAACCAGGATCAAGGAGAAAGAGGCGTAGACAGACGTTGCTTCAATGACGAAAATATCCAAACCACCGCGTAAATTTCCCATTGTGTGCTAAAAATTTAATTTGCTTTTCAAAAATTTGAGGTGGTACTGTAAGTCTCTCTGCCTGACAGGTAGTCCTGCGTGTCACTTAAATCATCGTTTTTTTTTCCCTTTTGTTTCCGTTTCGTTTCTTCTAGACTGCACAAGCGAGGATTCTCATCAAAGGTGGTCGGATCGTCAATGCAGACAGAGCCTTCGACAGTGACGTCTACATCGAGGACGGAATCATCAAGTAAGTTTATAATAACTGTCAAGTATGACTCACAAAAGTCTTTTGTTGTGCTTCAGAATACTAACAATGTTTGAATTTTGGTTAAAGCACCCAACAATTTGGCTGTCTGAAGTCGCAAGACCTTGTGAAAAAGTTTGTCCTCCAGGCATCAAAATCAGCTGTGGCTTTAAAAGGAGAAGAAAACTTTATTTTTAATTTGGATTGTTTGAAATGTAAGTTGGGCTTATCTGGCATTTGTGCAGTTTAATGCAGATGTGCCCATGGTATGTACCACAAATTGCTGCAAACTACCGTTAGCTCATTAAAGGCTTCCTTAGTGAAATAACTTTTCGGAAATGATGACGGTACCTTCGGAAGAATTACCATGCTCAGTATTTCCATGGTCCGATGGACCTTCAGGGTAAGTTCCTTCGATTTCAACATTTCATTGCGGAATAGATGTTTCATTGAAGGTCCGCCATAAATGTGACCGACACGATTTCTACGAAAACTTTTTGAGTGAGTTATGGAAAGAGGTGGAATCGATTACAAATTGTTTTCCCTTCAACTACCAGGCAGGTCGGTGAGAACCTGATCATACCCGGCGGGGCCAGGACCATCGAAGCTAATGGCAAGTTGATCATACCGGGAGGCATCGACCCCCACACCCACATGGAGCTGCCCTTCATGGGCACCCAGTCTGTCGATGACTTCTACCAAGGAACGAAGGCTGCCCTCGCAGGAGGAACCACTATGATCAGTAAGGGACAGACTGATATGTCATCATTATGCTGAAGGTTTTGGAGCCTGTGCAGTTTAGTGGTTGTTCAGGGAACAGGTGAAGCTGTATCCCTTACACATCCAAGCATTAGTTTTAACTGATTTACAGCTGGCCTACATTGACTTCTATAGATCATGCTGTTGCTTGACCGATCGATTGATTGTTTGTTTGATTGATTGTGATTGATTGTGTAGAGTTGATTGATTGATTGATTGATTAGATCAGATTAGATCAGATTAGATTAGGATTGATTGATTGAAAGACGTTGCTGACCTTTGCAACCATACACATTTAAGAACTGTTCAGAGTGCAAAAAGTCAGCAGTAGGGAAAGTCGCAAAAATGCCCCATTCCTGCAGACCTTTACATTTCTTATATTTATAGCAGAACCTCTTTTAATAATTTCTCTTTCATCCTTTACCTGGTTTCAGTCGATCACTGCATACCACAGAAGGGGGAATCGCTGGTAGAGGCCTACGAGAAGTGGCGGGGCAAGGCAGACTCCAAGGTATGCTGCGACTATTCTCTCCACGTGGCCATCACATGGTGGAACGAAGAAGTGGAGAAGGAAATCGAAACGGTCTGCAAAGAGAAGGGTGAGTGGTTGAACATAAGATCATGCCCAGTATGAACTGAGGTGTCGGTAGTCTCGTGTGTATGGTTCCCTTCTTTCTCATCGATCACAACAACATGGTGAATCAGCTGTAGAATGGGTAGCAACTAATGGTGGAGGAGCTGGAATGATGCAGGTGGTACCAACATGGTAGATTTGAAAATTTGCAGAAAAAAATTGGGACAGAAAGATGTGGGTCATCAACTGATATCGTTCATGTTGTTGTTACACACCAGTATACACTAGTGGACATTTCAGTAGTGATTAATGCTAAGGGAATTCCACTTGTAGATGGAAACACTGGTTGAGTCGCAAACAGCCACTGTCACTTATCCATTAAATGTTGATCACAAACCTATCACGGGTCCGTCTGATTTTATTTCACTCTCCTTTTCCTATCTTCTCAGGTGTCAACTCCTTCAAAATGTTCATGGCTTACAAGGGTGTGTTTATGGTGACAGATTACGAGGTATGTTTATGATGGCAACTGGGCCACGTATGTGGTCGATTGGGCCATCTCTGTGGACAGTGGGGTGGCCTCTTTGGTCAGGAATCCAGGGGACAAGTTTGACATCATCAAACTTATCCGTACAAGCAGACTTTCTGTGTTGACCGAGAAGCTTAATCCTCACCAATCATGGTCAGAACACTTTGGGATGAACGACTTAGTCACAGGGTTCAGGTTTACTATCAAAACACATAATCATGTGTACAGCCATCTCACAATCAAATATTTGCCGTTCAGGTGGTATCAGATCGTTATCGTAGGTCTTGACACCCTCGGTGAGTTTTGAATGTTTGCTTGATGGTAGAGATGGCCGCAAATTGCATATCCATGCAATATATAAACATACCTTTAACATGGCTTGTAGGTTGCATTTGTTGGTTGTATCATACCATGGTTCAAAGACAGATACCAATGTTCATACTTCACCGACACGACAACCTCGTGTGAGCAGCTCTGCAGTTTCTGGTTTGGTATGTGTTGCAGTCTTTTACTCAACACATTTCAATAAGTGTGATGTGGAGTATTTGCGATTGCACTGAAAGGTGCATTCCTTAATGGTATCCCTGAAGTCCAAAACACACTCCCCCCTCCCTTTTGTCTCTGTGGGTATTAATTCCTGAAGCAATGAACATTACCGTCTTTGAAGTATTTTCCGCTGTTTGCTCAGATTGTTGAAACTTTTATAGTGGGACGATTTTGACCAGTAAACGGAATGAAATCGGAACTCTGGACAGTTTTTGGAGTCTTCAGATTTGAACTCAAGGTTTTTAATTTGCATAATGAGGCCTGAATTATGTATTTGTGATGGTAGTTTGTCCAAAATTTGTCCCTCTTTTTTATTAAGTTGAGAGGAGGGAAGATTTGCAGAGCCACACCAACTTCATCTGACCCTACTTCTCGGAGCTGCCGTCTCTCCTTTTAGGAGGGGCCTTCCTCACCCACCAGTCCCTTACAGTTACTTCTGCATACCATGCTTGAATCTAGAACAACATGGTTCTTAAACTGTTTTATTCTCTCCCCCACCCCCCACCCCCATTCCATTTTCAATCAGTCACATCTGGCACACCCCTCCTAAAATGTTTCAAAAAGTTGCACGCAGAGTTTTGACAACTTCACAGTGCATTGTGATAACTTACCCACAGATGAGTTTTCAAATGACTTAGGCCCATTCTGCGCCTCCCTGTTTTGCTAACACTGAAAGGTACACATATGCTGGAAGATACCTAATTTGAATCAGAAGCTCCTGATTTCAGCATCTCTACATTGAATTTTATCTACCTTACTCAAAGTGACAATGGACCTTCAACGTAGGTCCTGTCCACTCTCTGAGAACTCCCCTCTTAGCCCCCTCCCCCCAAAAAAAAAAGAAAAGTGGAATGCAGCCAACTGAAATGAAAGTGAAAAATGGAGCCAACCATAGGACCAACACTACTTGTGCTCAGTCATAAGCTTTTAACATGCCAGATGTCAGTCAGGCATTAATGGAAGCATGACCTCCAGGGCTTTAAAATGATATCATTATCTGTCGGCAGTCTCTTTACCCTCCTTGAATATCATGCATCTGTTAAGTCTTGTAGATGACTGAGGTATTTTACAAGGACAAGCTGCTGGAATGAGGTAGCTCTCAAGACCAGTCTGTCCTTCCACATAGTAGAGACTTATTTTTTCTTTACTCATGTCATCCATCGGTCCGTGGTTTCCAGTTGAGTGGTATCTGAAGCGAGCAAGGCTAAACATTATACCGAGGCTAATGTCATACTGAGGCCAACGTTGTATCTAAGTTTATCTTCACCGCCAAAGAAAAGCAAACAAGACAAACAGTTTGTATATATGTTTGCATGATGATTATCAACATTTGGTTAGACTTTATTAAATGTTTGTTTACAAGATGTATGCAAACTACGTCTGTGGTTAAAAAATTATTGCCTTCAAGAGATACGACAACGTTGGCATGGGAATTGATCAGAAAGGTATTGTTTCAATTCATGGCATCGCAAATCACTTTGTTGAACTAGTATTTTGGAAGCTCCTCTTTTTTCACGAGGAAATTTTTCATTCATTTTTGAAGTTCCTTGTGGAAGTAATTTGCTTTGCTCTGTTTCTCAAAGCAAGCGTTTCGACTACTGTAGCGAGAGTTTGCTGTTGTGTAAATGCAGTCATGACAAAAAATAAAGGTAATGAAGCTGGTGGCAAATACTGTACTCAGTTTAGCACATAATGTCATAAAAAGCCTTCTTTAAGAAAAACAGATGTTGACTGACGGCAGGTACAAAAAAAGAAAAAAGTGAGTGCTAACAAAAAGCAAATTGAGTGGCACCATTTTCCAGTTGTTACTTATGTGACATTTCATTTAATTAATTGTGCAAATTTTCTATACAGACTTTTGTTTTTAAAATGAATGCTTTGCTGTTAATACCTCACCCACGACAAGCTACAGTGACGAGTGTCCCTTTTAACTTGCAATGGCCTTCAGATGTAAACATTGTCTACCCATTGTCAATATTGAGTCATTTCTGCCCTACCTTTAAAGTGCCATGTACTTATCTTTTCTTTCAGAGGTTACTTCCCTTATTATGTATCACTTAGTGCATTTGGCATCCTGTAATTTCCACACGGATGCATTTCTTAATGTAATTGTCTCTGCCCACATTGAGAGCTTTCTCCCTTTCGTTCTGGCTTTTACTCGTCCCTTTTACCGGGCGTTTTTTTGTTTGTGTGTGACGTTTGGAGTATTGTTTTTATCTCTTGTCTACACAGTTCATCGAGGCGTGTAAGAAATTGAAGTCAGTAGGCGCCCTTGCATTGGTACATGCCGAAAATGGTGATATTATTGCAGAAGTAAGTATGAATATTGAGGAAGTTGAGGGTTGGCATTCTATGTCGGCATTGTTTTGAAATTACATGAGAAAGATCGTAATGGAGAGGAGTTACTGGACGTATCGAAGGGGAACGTAGGAATGAGAAAAAATCCTTGCTTTCTTTAATTAATACATTTCATTGAAAGTAAAAGCTGTCATTCCATTGAAATTTTAGTGTTCCATAAACCATCGGCGTGTGGCTTTTCCGTGCCCGTAGGTTCTGCAGTTGTGGTAACTTGAGATCAGTTGTTGCAATTTAGGCAATGACCATGGTGTATTCCAGAAAGGAAACTAGTCCACTTACGCAACCTTAAGTGATGTGAGAGGATTCACTGGACTGCCAGACGTTGCTACAGTAGTACAGCAAACGTCTTCAGTCACAAGGCCCACATCTGCCAGATGTCGAACCAGCGCTGCAATCGGTCAAAATCTACACTTAATCCTGCAAATTCTACAGAGAGAATTACATAATTATTACATGAGTTTCATTACAATACATTTTTCATGTGGGAAGAGTTTTAACACTGCTTCCAATGTTTTGTGCTTCTGCAGAAACAAAAGGAGTTGTTGGCCCAGGGCATCACGGGACCAGAAGGTCACTTACAAAGCAGACCGGAGGACGTGAGTATCACAGCTTTGTCGTCATGGTAGGAGTACGAAGTCAATTTTAAATGTGACGTATTGAAGCAGTTTCTCTGCCAAAAGTGTGTCGCAGAGAAGGTGTTTTGCTCTTTTTCCCTTTTTTTTTTTGCTGTTGTAATCACTGCAAATGATAATGTGGTTTGAGCCACTGTTTCGAGTGCACAACACTACTGGTCGACATCGATAGGATAATCTAACAAGAGTTTGCTCTCCCCGATGTCAACTTGTCGATATCATTCTATCACCATTTCTGTGGATGCTTGAATCTGGGGGATGGCCATCTCACAAGTTTGGGTGTCTGTCTGTCTGTCTGTCTGTCTGTCTGTCTGTCTGACTGTACCTTCTTCAAAGTTGTTTGTCCCAGCAGAGCAGATGCATGAACTCTGTGAATGTAGACAAAGACATCGCAGCAATTCTCTCATATCTGAAATTCCACATCATTTTAAAGTGATTACGCATGTACTGAAAAACCAGAAAGATAAGATTATGTTTGATCTTCACTTAAGATTCGTTTTGAAATGTACATGCAAGGTTGTACGAGGACAGAATAGGTCTTTCAATGAAAAGGACAGGAACTTCTTTCAAGAGCAACATGATTAGCCTAAAAAAAACCAGTAAAAATCAGAAATCATATTTGAAAATTAACTGTTTTTACTATAAGCACCTACATCATGAATATGCAACAAAACAGGTCTCGCTTTTGCATCAAAAACACACTGCTCAAGTCGTTGCTTCTTTGCCAGTATTGGTATTTGTAGTGGTTGGCGAAAGGAAGCACTGTATTTACAAATCAACTACAAACTAATGCAGCGACAGTGATCCTGTGCTGTTTTGACTAACTGAATATTCAGTACTAGTTTACTTCCCAGTTGTTTGTTCAAAGAAGCACAAGCTTGATATGAATGAAAACTGTCCACCACAACATTATGGTACTTTCCACGTTTTATTGCTAGGTTAGGAAGAATTTTAAATCTAATGCCAGAAGAATGAACCACCTGAAACCAATTAAGTTTCCCAAATTGTCCGAGTAATGCAAATAATAGCCGTATGTACTTAACCTTTGAACACGACATCACAACGTTTTTACTTTTCGTCTGCACGCTCAATCACTTCAAAGGAATCCCGGATAACGAGGCTGGAAAGAACTCTCTAACTTCTGTAATTGATCCTCTTTTTCAAATGCCTTTGCATTCTTATTTTTATATTGCGTACCACAGTTTTGGTGCGTCAAGAGGCTATTGGTAAAATCTCTGTGGATATAGTGGTATACATCAACCCAGGCCCCCCATTCATACATCCCATCAGCCCCTGGGTCTATCGTTTTTAGTATATGGGTTTAAAAATGACTGCTGACTCGACAGACGAGAGTGTTGGTGCCTTTATGTCAAAGCATCGAGGTAAACCTCATTGGTTCTTTGCTTATCAATCTTCCGTTCTTGTTGCTTCACCTCCAGGTTGAGCAGGAAGCCACAAACCGTGCCATTATGTTGGCTGACCAAGTCAACTGCCCTCTATATATAGTACACGTGATGGGCAAGTCTTGTGCCGACACCATATCCAAAGCGAACAGAGACGGTATGTCTTCATCTCGTCAAATTCTCACACATAAATCGCTCCATTCACCGTTCAGGACCTTCGGCTATATGTGCCTTAGTCCTTTATAGGAAAAAGCTGTGTGGAAAATAATAAGACGAAGCTGTTCTTGCAGTGTCACCCGGGGAATGAGTTTAAGATCTTCCTGATTTTGCTAACTATCACACTCCTCAGGAAATTAAGGAGTGTGGTAGGTGTGCTCTAATTGTCCATCTCCGTCCCCATTCTCTATCAAGTTGTGGGAAAAAAAAACAAAAAAAAAAACGCACTCTCACGGTGATTTCAGGTGACTTTTGTCGTGCGATTGCACTGGCACGCCTCAAAATTCAAGGCCTGGTCATGTGCTTCAAAGCGAGTCAGTAGTACGTAATATATTGATCTATGATATCGCAGAAAATGAGAGTGATCAAATAGAAGATAAATTTGAAAGTTGAAACACAACTGATTGTGATCTTTTGCAACCATCCAAGTGAAACCTTTGTTTAGTCTGCATTTTTTTTCTCTCGTCTTTTTTTTTTTTTTTGAGGGGTATATAGTGCAAAAGCATCATGTGCAGATGTGGTATAGTCGTGTATAAATGTGGCAGTTGTGTCTACTTAAAGAAAGTTCAACATTTGTTTGCAAAATGTTATTTTAGTGGTGAAAAGGGAAGATATATCCGTACAGTTATGGATGCAAATAGCAATTTATAAGACCTATTTGTTTGAGAAACCTATTATATGAATGAAAGATCATTGGGCATCTGTAGCCACCGGTGATGTCACATAATTGACATTACTAAAATACTGCCTCCTTTGTTAATATTAACCAAACTATCAGCCCAGCATTTCTTTTCCTTTTCGTCCGACGCAGGCAAAGTTGTATTCGGAGAGACCATTGCGGCAGCTCTGGCCTGTGATGGCCAGCACTACTGCAGCCACGACTGGCGTCACGCTGCCGGCTTCGTTCTCAGCCCTCCTCTGAAACCAGACCCTGATACCCCAGAATATATGATGAAATGTTTAGCAAGGTGAGGTCTCTGTTTAGCAAGGTGAGGTCTCTGTTTAGCAAAGGTGAGGGTGCTGTTTAGCAAAGGTGAGATCGCTGCTGAAGCTCCCCATTGTAGAGAAATGTTATTATAACCAACAGATTTGGAGCGTTTTTTTTTTAATCACTGTAAGGAACATTTACAGTTTATAGCAGGAAAGGAAATTCTTGCTTTCTGGCTGGTAATGTACCCCCCATTACACTGACCGGAGGGAAGCTTGGTGAAGTGTATGGAACAGAGAAATGCATCCAGTATTTTTTTTGCTTTGAGTTATGGTTTCAGTAGAATGCCCTTTGTCAAAAAAAGATGGCTTCAACTGCAGATTTACTAAATCATTCACCATCGGCTGAAAAGGGATGACGGTGAACTGTCTTTTTGTTCGAAGGTCAAAGGACTTTGTCTGCCAGTTCAACAGATTCGATTGATTCTAGAGTGAAGCATGGCTAGTAGAAGTACGATTTTCTATCTCTATTTAAGATGTTGCACTTGATTTTCTTCTTTGTACAAGAACAGAAGTTGGAAGGTACATCATGTGAATGCAAAGCAACCCTCTGCATGCTGACCAAGAACGACTCTTCGCTTATGCGAGAGTCATCAGTTGGACAGTGTCTCATGGAAGACCGTCATATCATTTCTGTGATTTCCATTGAACTAAGCTTCTTTGAATCTGTGGTGGATGTTTACTTTAAAATGATTTGCTGTTTGCCAGCTGAAAAATGTCACTGGATAGATAGCCCTGGTGGAGACAGCAGCATGCTTGCAAAATGCACTTTCATTTACAGGAAACCACTGTCTGTAGTAGCCATCCCCAGGACTTTCATCCATCCTGGAATTCCATGCATCAAAGCTATCACTCACCTCTCGTTCCCCCCCCCCCCTTTCCCCGATGAGGACATCATTTTGAATTTGTCGTCCGTGGATCATCGACGTCGGGCTCGAGTTTTGCCATTCCAGAGAATTTTCAGGAGTGATTTCTCTTCGTTTGATGTCCCAAAAGTCTCTCTGTTGCCGTCAATCGACGTCAATGAAGCGATGTTGGAGTGAATGCTGTCATTGAGGAATGACTGATTGAAAATTCTCCATCAAGTTGATTGTTGCTCCGAATCTGGAACACTTCTGAGCAATGCCCGGTGCTCGTAACCACAGACTTGCGTTCGGATGGTGAGGGATGTCTTAAAGATGGTTTTTGTCCATTTTTCTCTTTCAGTGGTGCTCTACATCTCTCCGGTACAGACAACTGCACCTTCAACGCAGAACAGAAGGCCATGGGCAAGGACGACTTCACGAAGATACCCAACGGGGTCAATGGCGTCGAGGACCGCATGTCCGTGATTTGGGAAAAGGGTGTGGTGAGTATGATGTCCACATTCCACGGTGGAAATAACCTTGTGAGTTTTTGTCAACAGTAAAGAGGCCATTGTGTGAAAAAGAAATACAGAGAGACCTCACTCTCCAGCCTTGTTTGAGTGAAAGATAGGATCTTGACAAAGCACTTCATATGGTGGTGTAGGTAGCAGATTTAGCCTGTGTCCCCACCCTCGTGGCTAAACATTTCACGTATGTACCGTAGGTAGTAATGCCTCTGGTTTGCAATCCACTTGTTACATAAACATTTCATGTGGTGCTGTCTGCATCCCACCCTCGTAGCTTCACTCTCGGTTTGATACTGTGTGTAGTGTGCCCTCCACACTCATAGCCAGAGCCCTCGTGTCGGACGTGGAAAGTCATCGGCTGCATCCGTTACAGGGCCCAGATCGCTGTTCGTCGTCATGTGGCCTAATCTGTGCTCGAGACGGTTGACAGCTCTATTGCTCAGGAGTATCGAGGGTCAATGTGTGTATCTCATTTACATCACATACTCTGAGGCCACTAATTGCAGTCCTTATTTTATGCCCTTGTTCACATTGCAGCACAACGGAATCATGGATCCATGTCGGTTTGTGGCCGTGACCAGTACCAATGCTGCCAAGATATTTAACCTTTATCCTCAGAAGGGGGTCATCCAACCAGGCTCGGATGCAGACATCGTAATCTTCAACCCTGACGCCACCAGGGTGATCTCGAAAGATACCCATCACCAGGTAATGTTAAAGAGAGTGATGCAAAGAGGACAGATAAGGTGTGAAGAGATGATGGATATCATGGAGAGAGAATGTAGGGTGAGCCTGCAGCAGGGAGAAGTCTTGGGTGGGAAGGCGTGGAAGACTTGGGTTGGGTTTGAAGGCGGTTGGGGGTAGGAGGGTTTGGGTAAGTAGAAGAATAAGATGAAAGGGTAATAAGGGAAAGGATGGTGGTAAGAGACTCACCAACATGAAGGACGTAGCAGAGCGTGGAGGGAAGGAATGAGTTGGGGCAAAGCGTCAAGGTGCTTGCTTTGGTAGGCCTGACTTTTGATAATCAGTGGAGGGAATGTTGGCCATGTATAGCCAAGCATGTAGCAGTTAAAACAAAGGTGTCAACTGGAACGAATCATGCAGGGATAAGTTGAGGTGGTGTTGAATCATTGACAGAGGAGGAGGTTGCAGGGGGGAAGAGGAGGGACATAGGGTCTGACAGGTGTAAGGGGTTGTGGACACTTGGTAGCTATTCTGCGAGTCTGAAAAGATGAGGGAAAAAAATAAATAAATACTGGTTCTGAAGTCGGTGGGATGGATTGAGAGAGGAGATGGGAAGGAAGTTTGACCTAGTGGCAAGTGGTGTTCGTGTGATAACATTTGGAGTTCCTATGAAACAGGCTTAAAAGTTCTATTAATGAGTGTGGAACTTTGAATGTAACGGATGATTGGGGAAGCGTTAACAAATTTTGAGAGAGTTAAGCAGTGGACCTCAAACAACTCTGAACATAAACAGCAAACCTAATGGATACTGGAGCAAAATTTAAAAAAAAAAATTATTGCTAACACCTTCCTACAAAGTTTCTTTTTCTGTCCTGATTTGGTGATGAAATCATCGAGGAATAACGTCAAGTTTTTCATCTTGGAAGTCAAATCAATCCTAGTTCTTCCTTCAGTTGAGTCTCTCCGACCTGTTTGTGACCTCATGTCAACCTGGAGCATAACGTAGAGTTGCCCAGAAGTGGTTTGAGTAGGATTTGCACCTCGCCCAAGAGATGACTTTAGTGCATTGTAACAGCCTGAACATTGTGAGACTGCCTAGCAACAAAGTGCTTTCAAAAATGGAGGACTTGATTGCCATAGTTACAGAGAGAAGAGAAATGTTGCGAATCATAACTTTTTTCTCTAATTTAGCTACTTGACGTAAAGTAAGGCTGTACATTAAGAATCTTCATCATGTATGTGTCATTCACTTCTTGTCATGTTTGTACTTCAATTTCTTTTTTTTTTCCCATCATTCTTAGGCTGTTGACTTCAACATCTTTGAAGGAATGGAGTGTCATGGAGTACCAGAATTGGTCCTTTCACAAGGCAAAGTGGTCTTGGAAGATGGGGAGGTAAGTACTCAGTTCGCTGTTTGTGCTATGCCTGGCAGCATCGCTCTCAGCAGTCCCGCAGAAAACGTTCTTCGCAATTTCCTTAGCAGAGAGGGGAGTGTTGAAGGGAGCCAGGAGACAGGTAGTCAGAGAGAAGAAAGATTTCAGAGGAATAGGTGAAGGAGGATGTTGCTATTTTGACATACAAGTTCTCCAGCTGCTATTTTAGTCTAGAATCTTTTTGTGAACATAGACAACAGTTTGCAAGATCATCTGTACTCTTTAACTTAAGGACACTAAAAGAAAACTTGAATAATGTGTTCCCTCTCTGTAAATGTTGGAGCTTGCTGGTGGAGAAATGAGAGTGGGCGTGGGAGCTCTCATTTGGTAGACAATTTAGAAATGTACCTAAGATTTCTTCTTGGAGGTATATTAGGTGTGATTTTTGATGATTTTTTTTTTTTTTTTTCATATTCTAAGACCTTACAAAACATTGTATTGTTTTTTAATGCATCTTTGAAGTTGACATTGGTGTTGATCTCGTTTTATTGAACAAATTAATCCTTGCACCCACTTTTCATGCCCCTTGAAGTTTACAGGATGCACCCTCTGCCCCACGTAAATGGGCATGGTCTATTTCGGAAAACACTAGGACTAACTTCAAAATCTCTTCCAAATTTCTCCCTCCTTTTGAGGATTCAAATGCAGCTGAAGGAAGTCAAGCCTACTGTATCTGTTTTTTTTGCATGACGTACACTGGGATTTACGATTCACAGTGAGTGTATTTGGTGACCCCAGACAGAACGGGGGATTTTCCAGCAATTTATCTATCATTGGTCACAAATTCTTTCAACCCCTAGATAGATGTGAAACAATAGAATTCACTTTGTTTTCTTAAAGGAACTGATAAATACACACTTAGGTTCAACAACTGGAAGTGGAAAACAGCAAAAAGGATGCTTGAACCAAATGTAGTGAGCATATCCTTCTACTAAAGTTTTCTTGCCCTGTAAGAGTGACATCCCCGTCGTCGAAAGTAATAATTCCTATCACTTCTGCTGCTTCATCTTTAAGGGACTTCTCTGAGGCAGAAAGGGACTGAATAATAAATACTTCTCGATCATTCGTGGTACCTTCTTATCTTTCTGTTTATGACGCAGCTTCATGTGACGCAGGGAGCCGGTCGATACATTCCCAGAGATGTCCATCCTGCAGAGGCTTACAGCAGGATACTCATACGCGACAGGGTATGTCAGATTGAGGTCAATTGAAGGTCAAAGGTCATGGCCTGTCCACAGTGCAGAAAGGGGGCCAGGCTGTGATCGATAAGATAGTTACCTCAATGAAAGTGAAACTTTTTGCTCAACTTTTTATTTTGTTTTTTGCATTTTTTGTAATGATATCTTTGTTGTTCAACATGTGAGGAGGGGGGGGGTGGGGAGTTTCACAGCCTGGTCTGCCAGGAGTGGCTGTAAAATCATAGCAAAATGATAAAATAAGAAAACAAATGGGCTCTGAAGCATAAAACCACATACATCGTAGGGAGAAATTCAACCAGAATCGTGAAATTGCTGCTGAAAGTTTGCTAAATTGGGTTGTAAGCAAGGAGGTTTCTAAAGTTACCATGATTTTGCTGCGCATGAGATGTGTTCCTTTTACTTCAAGTGAACTTTCACGGTAAACCGGTTATGTGATATAAATCGATAATAGCCGGTTTTCATCCAGTTTGATTATTGCATTGAAGAAAAATCGGAATCAGGAAAAAATTGGTAACATTGTACAAATCGAAGACAGCCGTGGAAGTAAAAAATACTTGTGAAGTATTGAAAGTTGCAGTGAAGTATTTGCGGAAGTATTAGTAATAATCAAGAAGGGAATAAAATTTTTGCGGTGAGAAAAGCACTTATGATCTGCCCTTGGGCCTCTCAGGCATACAATCATTGGGTCGATGTCAGTTTATTATGTATGCAAAGTGTGTGAGGGAAATACCAGTTATAATCAATCCTTAGTCGTCCGATCGTTCCAAATGTTATGAAAGCTTATGCATAAGGACTCGCTTAGTTTTTACCAAGTCGCAGCATGATGTCCCTCCTTCCCTTTTTTGAGTAACTTTCCAGTCTTTCCTTTTCCAAGAAATTTCCCCCAAAGAGAGAGAGACTTTCTGCTGCACATAGGCACTGATTTTAAGTGGGTCCCCCCAAGTCATGAAATTTGACCTCTTTTCACCTCATCCAGGTTCGCAAGCCGTTCAAGATACCCAGGGATGGCGATGAAGGAGCCGGAACCAACGGCCAAGCGGTTGTCGGGGGACCGACACCTTCTTCTGGGGACCCAAACTTTGCTACCAAACGTGGACAGAGGGACCTTCACGCTTCAACCTTTTCTCTCTCTGGTATGTAGTAGTTTCCCTTAGTGCTGCACCATGTTATGCCATTGTGTGTGCATGTATGTTTCTGTGTGCGTGTGTCTTTTTGTATTGGATTTTGTTTCTTTTTGTTATGTTTTTGGAGAAGTTGGAACATTTACACGGTATTTCATGTCAGCACGCTAGGAATGTGACCCTGCCATGTTGTCAACTTGCTGTGGTTTAACAATGACACTTACAGGGGTTCTTGTGTTCATGAAACACCATGAAGAGTCATGAAAGTTTGGAAAATTGTTTCAAGGCCTGGAAAAGCTTTGGAATTCAGAGAAATTGTGTCTTGGAAAAGTCACAGACACGTTCACGAAGTGTACGTTGTTCCTCTCTCACTGGAAATATCGGCCATGTTTCTCTTTCATAGCATGAAACTTACTCCCTTAACCTCATGTTGCTTTGGTTTGTACTGCCATAGTTGAAAGCTTTATTTGAAATGTCAGGAGGAAGGTCATATTATAGGTCTGTATTTGGCCTTGGGAGAGTTAGGGAAAAGTAATGAAAAATGATTCCCTGTAAAGTGGTCTCTACTCATAAAAGGGAATTCCTGACAAGGAACATGTCTTTCGACTTCGTAAGCCATTTCAAACCATTTTCATTTATATTCTTAGCAGTTTTGAAGTGAACTTCTCACGGCCAGCATGATATGGTCAAACTTCCAACCCCACAGTCTCTAACACTATCCATATCAACCTAATTGTGTGGTTCATTTTCCTGTCTCTGGAAAGGTTTACTCCTGAATTCTTTGAACATAGCAAAGATCATGTTTTTCGTTATCTTCGAGCTATTGTTGGCACCTCCGTAAGCTGGGCGATGTGGCTTTTTGACGAAAAAAATCCCTCTTCTCATTTGCTTGAATCTCGATTTTATTGATTGTGGATTTATCTGGTGATATCTACATTGGATGCACATTACTGTCTTGTCACTAATTATGTAGGACAGTTAGGTTGGCCGTCGTGATCTCAGACGCAAGCCACAGAGATCAATTACATGAGAATGGCCACACCCTTCTTTGTATGTATACATAGTGGTAGAGACTCTGTTTCACAGGAAATTTGAACTTGTCATTTTGCCCCACGAAAAATTCATTTCAGAATGTCAAGAATGTGAAGGAAAATGATTTGAAACAGCTTTATCAAGTGAGAATGAAATGTACCTTGCCTGGAACTTCACCTTCTACCTGCTTTGGCATTTGTTTGAAGGTAGTGGTGTGGTGGGGAGTAGAGAGGGTGAACTCTCTTCCCTCGACTGATAGGTTGGATGTTCGGCTTAATCGCCCATAGCATTTGTTAATGTGAAGAGCTTCAAGTCCCTAGGTCATCGTATTTGTGACTTTAAGACCGGGACATGGCTATGTTTAGTGCCCAGTGTACAGCTTAACTTCCATGTTCCCAGCCTTCCATCTCACAAGATGGATCTGAAAAGCTCGCTCTCACAAGGAGAGACCACTTTTTTGAAGGCAGAATGGTATCACCTTGGTCGAATTCTATCAAACACTGAAAGAAATCACTTATGTTTATATATTCAATTGTTAACATGACTTGAAAGGGAAATAGTGCATTTAGAATAATACACCAACATGGCATACAAAGAAAATAGCTTGTACCATTGTTAAACCATTCAGTGTAATCACTAAGCATCTGCAAAAGCTTCATCTCCTCAAAAAATCATGTATATGATGAGTAACAGAAGATGCATCATTTGAATTTTGGAAAGTTTGGATGAAGGTATTATTGTTGGAGCAACAAGTAATTGAATTTCTGTGGGAAACGTATTTCTTGGCCTTGGTTATTTTGAATGATTCATCATTCCATATCCACAAACATTGGCCTCTAAAAATATGATTGGTTTCTGTGAAACAAACCATCTTTTCCCTTTAATTCCACTGAAATGTGTAACTTTAGCACATGTATGTTATAAAATTGGAGATGCCTGTTGAAGCAGTCATCTATCAACGGCAGGGTCTTTCAAGTATTTCTGTCCACGATATCTGTGGTGTTTTGTCGTAACCTGTCAATGTGCAAGTGGTGTTGACAGACAATCTGACCCTGTTGATTTGATACTTATAATTGCAATGCTACTGCTGCCATTCCCTCCCTGCCTGTGACCCCATCCCTACCCCCACACACCAGCATTCCCTCCCTGTCTGTGACCCCCATCCCTACCCCCCCACCCACCAACACCCTTACCTTCCCATCCCTGCCTCCCTTGTGCCAAAATTTTCATAGTATGCGATTACCCCAGATCTGAATGTTTTTAATCACTTTCCCTATTTTTGTCATTTGATTGGTAAAGTTATTTTGTCTCCACTTCATTGTTCATAATTTCTCTGCTATACCGTCTGTGTAGTTGTAGTTTTAAAAGAAAATTCTTCCCCTAATGAACCTGAGTGTCTTTTCGACTCTCTAAACTTTGATGGTCACCCTGCTTTTGCGAATGTGACTTGGTGTCAGATTTATTGAATTAACCACAGCAAAGCTTGCAAAAGTTTCCTTTTTTTGCCCTTTGAGAAGACACACAGGTGATTTTGCAATTACTTGCAAATCTTTAAAATCAGAACAGAAAGCAATTTCTGTTTTGTGTGCTTTTTGCTTTCTGGACATAAAGTAGCCCTCTGTGTTACCTTTTAGTAGCTGCTAGTGTTACAAGTATTGAATGCCTTTCTCACCCTACATTATGTTCTGAGTCCTTTCTGATGATATTTATGGTTTCTCTCCATTTGAAATCATCATAATTTTCTCTTTGCTGCCGTTATGTCTCTCAGCTCTGTGACTACTTTATGTAAATTTCAAATCTTTTTCCTGCAATAAGTTACATTCCCATCACTCTAGGCTTTTGACCTTCAGAACTATGCCTGCAACTGTCTAATATTCAGGCAATGTATTATCAAGATATAATAGCAGCACATGTATAGAAAATCTTTCAGTGCTTGCATTTCTATCGGGTGATGACTTTATTTTTGAAAATGTTTGAGAATGGCAGATCGTTTAAATTTTCCTTCATCTTTCAAGCACTTCAGGTTTGGCTCCCCATACCTTCCCCTGCCCTTTCTCCTTATTTTCATTCTCAAAGCTTCTTCATTAAAGGTGCTCTGCTAGGATCCTCTGACAGAGCCTCAAAATGCCTGAAGAACTAAAACTGCTGCAGTCTCTCAAAGTACTTTTGCAATGCAGCAGTTGAATCTGATTGTGATAGTACTCTGAGGTTACAGTGTGTCATTTCTTTAGAGGGAGCCCTTCATTTGAATTTTGATAAGTACCGTAGCAAAATTCTTCCCTTTATCTTTACTTAACAGCACCGCTATTTACCCAGCTACCTCGCTACACACACATGCATAGCTTACTGTCAGCTGCCTGCTCCTTATGGCTGCATCCCCTGAAGTTTTCGCTTTTTTTTTTCGATACCTTAATTTTTTGGTTCTGAAAATCTATCGAAACTTCATATCTGTGAAAAGTTAACAAATGCAGTAGGTGAATTAAGTTGTTATGAAGATGATGTGTTCATATCTATGTTATGTACCACACCTACAGATGTGTTAGTTAATTTCCATTTGTAATTTTGATGACCAAGTTCAGTCCTCTCAGATTTTTAGAATTTTTACCTCATAAGCAAGGAAAGAAGATGCTGACACTCAATTGATGCTTTCCCACCTCCCTTCCCGTCCTTCAAAGAAAATCTTTGAAAGTCAGGGTCCCCTGGGGTAATGGAATCAGTGACAATCCATGTTGCCTAACATACAACCTGTAGCTGATATTGAGGCCTAGTGTTCGAAGACTGTGCTAACTTGGATATTGCTGCTTGAACAGTGACTTTGCATGAATGACGCCCACCTCACAGACAGGATTTTCAGTCAAATTAGCAATAAGTTGTTATTATAGGTCACACAATTGATAGTTTGTAGTATAATTACAACAGAACCATCGTTCTCGGAGTTTTTATTTTCATTTTTCCAAATCAAATCCCGGTTGTTTGTGCTCACAGAAATGTGATTATCTGATTGGTGAGTATAATGCAGTCCAGTGTGTTTTTTTTTTGTTTTCACATGTTGATTTGAAGTAATCCGTTCCTCGCAGCTTTCAAAAGTTTTTTGACTTCTATCATTTGTTTGAGTGGTTTTCGCTTGGTGAACAATTCCTAGGAAGTTGGCCATGTTTTAGCACTCTTTAATCTGGGATTGGAGGTTTAAGATTTGTGTCGGGTTCCTTTGACTGGTGAAGGAGCAGAGCACAGTTGTTCATCCTTCATTACTAGGCAACACCGTAAAGATCCTAAAACAGCCACCCCGAAGCAATTGCACTGCTTGAAGTGTGTCACCTTGAAATCTCTTTATGCAGAGAAATGGCGAAAAATGGAAGAAAAATGACAGTATGAGAGAAAGGCAACCCTAACACAGAGGAAAGAAGAAATGAAAAGAAAAAATGGAAATGTCAAAAGCAAACTGATATTTAAGCAATATTGACTATATGGGGGGAGAAATGATCCCAAAAGGAAGTAATATACTTTGCAATGTTTGGAAGCCAAAGTTTAGTAAAAGCATCTGTATTCATGAATATTCATAAGTTAGTTATGAAGAGGTGGGTAGCATGTTGTCACTGTTGCATGTGCAAAAGAAATTATTAATAAATCCAAATTCATACTCAAGTTTATGCTTTTGCTGCAGCATCAAGTACACTTCCTTGGTTCAATTTTGGCTTTTTTCATTTTTCTCCCGTCGTTTCGAATTTTATTTCGGCAACAAGCAGTCTAGCAGGAGGCTTACTCTGTCCAAAGACGATTGTAGCTGCCATACTATGTGTTCTTATTTGATGTCAATGTTATTGGAGTATTTTATGTGTGGGAAAAGTGAAGACATTTGTTTTGCAATGGTGTGTGCGTTTTATTTTGCTTGCAATGTGATGGGTGGAAAATCAGTCAGCGAAGAGCAACATATCAACATTATGGAGCACATTGATCATACTCCATTTAATGTTATTTAGAAGACGGGAGGAGGGTAATAATTGGTAATGACAGTTGGACAATGGTGGGCAGTTAGCAATAGTTGAATAACCTGGGAAGGAGGAATGACAGGAGGTGCTGGGTCTTGCCAGTGGCCCAGCAGGTAAGTTTCTGGTTACAGATGTTTAAAAGAGGACGATGGTGTTATGAGGGCCTAAAAGAGAACAAAATTTACAGAAGTATCTGAACAGCTTTTTGGGATGTTTTCATTGTAAGGGATGTTTTGATGCAAGTTTCATAAGCTTGGGATTACGGTAAGAAAGTAATAGTCGCCAGCTGCTTCGGACTACAGTAAGTCACAGTTTTTTTTTACTTGTAAGATAGATTGGTGAGAATTGCAATATTAAGCCTGCAACAATTTTAGTGTTTAAATATCAGTTCTTTGAAGAATTTCCAAACCTTTTTTGTGATGTTTTGATCACAGGTGTCATAGTAAAACAATTCTTGACACATTTAAACAAAAAATTTCCTGTCAGTTGGTAAGCAATAATTGAAAGTAGAAATTAAAGTTAAAGTTGTTATTTTGTTACTGGTAATCAAAGCAATGATCTGTGTTTATAAATGATCCATTTGTGATTGTTCTTTTAATTATTAATCAGCATTCAGCAGTCACATTTTGACATCTTTTTTTTCTTTTTTTTTTTTAATGTCCATCAGTACTTAATTTGTTTAGGTCAAACTCCAACATTTTCCATAGAAAGTTTGCAAGTGGAAAGGTTACAATTGTCAACCCATTAGTGGCATTGCCATACGGTATTAGAATATTAAGGATCTGTAAAAGAGAAAATGAGTAAGGCAGCAGATTGTGATTGGTAGACTGCATTTTTTTTTTCTCTCTCTGATCAAACTGTTTTGAATTCAAGTTCATTAAAGGGAAAGATTACACAGAATTAAAATAGCATTCTTTCTGAACCATCCTGGCTCTGCTCAATTAACATCTGCAAAAAGATTTGTCCCCACAAAATGAATATTCATAAGATGCATCATTTCTTGAAAAGAAGACCACTGTCCTTCCTTATTTGGAACAATCTATCATTCTGCATCCACAAACATTGGTTTTAAAAATATGATTTTTTTTTTTTCTGTAAAGTAGTGGCCTAATTTGAGGGATACTGTATATCTGATGTATAATGCTATCCTTTCTCTTCGAAAAACTGTCAAGATGTCAATCTATGATTTGTATTGTTTCAGTAATGTTGAATTAAGTTTGGCCTGCAGAGGCGTCAGTCCCCAGCAGAAATTATTTCGTTCTTCTCGGCTCTTTACCCGGGCTGTCTAGCCATGTTGTAATGTGCATCTCGTGAGTGTTGCTGAAACGAATTCAGAATTGATCAGGCGAATGCTGACAAGGGGGATTCACCTTCGATGGTGGTTTGAAATTACGTTTGTTCTTGTACCGTTTGTTTCAAGTGTGAAGACGGACTTGCCTGCTCAAGCTACCTGTATCAAATTTGTTTCAACCAGTTACCAAAATGTCTCTTTAAAATGCACATGATATACTGTATGCCCTTTGAAAACCCCCCTCTCCCAGCATACCTGTTTTGTTGACTTATATCATCCCATTTATTTTGATCTTTTGTTTTGTCTTTTATTTTCTTCCTCCCTCTTGTCATCATATATTTTTTGTGTGTTACTTGTTTAGACCAAAAACAAGGTGAGCAAGTACAGCAAGAGTTTTAAAAGTATCTGCTGTCTTCACCATTCCTACCCTCACTCACAATGTTTGTACTTCTTGATGCTACACAAGCTGGCGCCCCTGGCAGGCGTTTTATCTCAACGACCTCCGAAAAAATGAAGCGTTTTTTAATCTTCCCTCCTTGTTTTCCTCAGACGCAAATTTGCATATGTGGAATTTCTGTAGAGTCTCTGTATTCTTTCTCCTGAAGTGAACTTTGACGTATTTTGCATTTAAGGAAAGGACAGCGTCACTCTGTTGATCAGAGATGGAGATGGGGGTGATGCAAGGTCCGCTTCTTTCCTGCCATAGTCAATTTGTGACCGTCTCTGCAGTCTCCATGTTTCAGTTTGCGAGATGCTTGTGGACGCTTGTCATTACCCCTTTGTTGCTCTTCAATTCTGTTTTTCTTGCTGGCAAATCTTTTCAACCCTGTTTTATCCTGCTCGAGCTGTAATACCAGTGGTTTGAAATTTCCGAAGTTATCGACCAGCAAAAGATAGCTATGTTGTAGGAAATCATTTTTCATAATTAGTATAGCAGACTATCCTTTTGCCTCCTAAGCTCGTTACAAAACAGGACTACGTGAACAAAAGATTAAGCCATGCTTCTTTTCCTCATGCTGAGCAGTGCCACCTGTTTGTGTCACAAAATGTGAGAGAATGCCAGCTGAATGTGACCAAAACATGAGATGGAATACCTCATGTTTTATGAAATTGAGTGCTGTGTAACATAGTGGAAGATAAAAAAAAGAAAAGAATGGTCTTTGGTTATTGATACACTGCAATATTTGCCAGCCTTTCTCTTCTCGATTTTCTGCTCCTGTTTAGTAGAGAAGCACTAACAAACATGTTTGCAAGGTACTACTTTTTTGTGTGTGCAATGACATTCTTGTCTACTTTCTTTTCAGCTGTTGCCACTGTGTGAAACGTTCCTCCTCTACAAAATAAATCTGCACCAGTTTTTTCCGTGTAGTTGTTCAGTGCCAAATTGTAGCTGGATATTTTCTGTTTTCGATAATTTTACTTTTCTTGCTCAAGTTCCTGTTTTCACATCATGGCCTCCTTCACATGCCCTCCCTCCCCCCCCCCCCCCCTCTGTCTCTCTCTCTCAACTGTTCCAGAGGTTGTGGAAAAATCACTATGCCATCTGTACTTCCATAAATATTCAGTATTCCGTCTGTATGCAGGCCTGCTTTACAGGCAAATGTTGGGATTCAAATACCAAAAAAGGGTTTCATGGTGTGCAACAAGACTGTATCAGTAATCTTAAAAAAAATTAAAAACTACTTCTGTAAAATGTTTGGTGAACACATTCGATAGAAGTACAGTAATGGTCTATTATCCTTAAATGGAGGAATTCATGGTGTGTAAGATCTCGTTAGACTGTAAAGTCATTTCAAATGACACCAGCAAATGGCACGGATGACACTGCATCGACTTTTGATAGTTTCATCGAAAATGCTTTAGTTTCATCTTAGGGATTTTTGCATCGTCCTAGCCATCGGTCTGCTGTGTGCTGTGGAAGATTTTTTTTTTATGTTAACAAAACGCGGACAAACACGTATTGAATTTTTCAGTCATCTGTAAGAGTCCACTGTACAAAGTAAGCCATAGTCATGGCTTCACTAAAATTGAAGGAGGAGAACAGTATTACAAACAGGAATCATCTGTTACATCCTCTCATAGGAGGTGCATGTTATTACTTGGCCTTTCTCGGCTATCTTTGTCCTGTGAAACATGTTTCAATTTAAAATAATCGGTTGACGTTTTCCTTTGCTGAAGCTAATTTCGACAGACGCATTTCTCTGCGTTAGTCTTTGTTCTCAGTTTTTGTACCTCCCTTACTTTTACAGGTTTTTGTCTGCTCTCCCCTCAGGCCAGCAAGTCGACGACCATGTAGCCCGCCGCAGCGGTAGGTCACATATGAAGCCACCAGGAGGAGAATCCAGCTTCTCTCTGTCGTAGATAACTGAAAAAAAAAAAAATTCCAAAAAGGAAAGACCAAAAAAATAATAATGATAATTGGAAAAACTTATCTTCCTTTTGGAGGTGAAGAATGAAGCTCCTGAATGTACAAATATCACTGATTGATTGATTGATGGTTTATAACGTTTTTTGTGAAATCTTTTTTCCTTCATTTTTATTTTCTTTCATCTTTCATTTCTGTAAGTATTTTAAATTTATTTGTACACGTCTGGTTCTAAGTGAAAAAGCATGGAGCATTAAAAATATGTGGGCAGCTATTGTTAGTGACATTTAAAAGTTTTTGAAGGTGAAGAAACACCCCCTACCCCTAAAGAGAAAAAGTTCCACAGAATTGGAAAGGAAAAGTTTTGAAAAAATTCATATATAGTGAAAAACTCTGCACATCTGCTCAGTGAAAACTGAATTGAAGTTTGGGCCAAAATGGACCGAGCCTGGCAACGTGTTAACCTAACTTGTTACCATGGCAGCAATAGCCATAGCAACAAACAGTCAACATGATAAGCCTGATAACCAAAAGATCAACAAATAATGGTGTCAAAGGTCATGGTAGTAGACAGTTTAGTAGAGGTTTGTTTTATACCTCAGATGGCAAATATTGACCAATGGTTTAGATGTGAGGGTTTTCAACACTACTGGCAAATAATTCGCAAGTAACTTTCAGCAGTAGTGCCATTTACCTTTCTCCACAACCGTCAAACTCAGGACATGGCAATCCTTTCGTCATGTCCGTCGTGCCATCAGGAGGCTGATCCAGCAGCCTGAAGGGTCACCAAAGGTCGGTTTTACCTCACCTCTCATAGCCGACGTGATGCATCTCATCCGCTTTCCTCCGATTTCACTGATGAGAGTATACCTGATCGGGAGGGAATTCTAATTTTGGACATGAGATGGCAGACAAAGGCTCATGTCATGTACAATGACGGTTGAAAGGAAACCATTATTTGAAATTGGTGTAATTTGATTTTTGACATCAAAGGTGCAAATGCTTTTCTATCTTTTTATTTCCATGACAGTAGAGACCATTTTTCAAAGGTCCTTTTTTTTATACTGCATTTAATTTCAGTCTCTGAATTTCATTTTTTGAATGTTCCTCACTTTTGAGTTTTTGTTTTAAATTTAAAGCAGCTCTGATATTGGAGAGTGTGTTGTTTTAACTCTGTGACAACGGGAGTGCCTGAAATCATATTTTGAAATGTAACTGGATAAAACCGTGTCATAATGACCTAAAAGTAGATTATGCAATCAAGTACTTTTTGCATGTTTAGAACTTGATTTAGTTGTGTGTGTATTTTCTTCTCTCACTGTGAAGTAAATTTGAGACCAACGTCTCTGGAGAGACTTGGAAGTCATACGGATTGTCCTTGCTTGTCTTATGGTAGAAATAGGAGAGAAATTACCCACCAGCAATTGTAGGTTGTTCCTCTTGGTGATTGTTGCCATGGAGTCTTACTGCCAGTCAGTTTTGGGTGTAGCATCTGTGTCTTACTGTGATACCGTCACGAAAATATGAAAAGTCTTTCCCAGTCTCCTGTCCTTCAGAGCTCTTTTTCTTTTGTTAACCGGTTGCCATTGTGTGGGTGTGTTTTCTTGCTGACGAGTTTTGTAACAAGTTTGAACTATCCTACAGGCCTGACCTTTACCTCAGGACTGGTAGGCTTTCAATGCAACACTCTGGTCGAACGAAGACGATTGACAAACAATTTTCAGATTTGTATCTCACTTTGTGGTGGTCTTTCGTAAACGTCATCCAACGGCTGGACGACCATCGGTAAGTCTGCCTCTCCAAACGATGATGATCGTCACTCTGTAGTGAAACTGTGATTGAGAAGAACTAGTCACCTTATACCAGCAGTCGAGATGTACCTAGTTCTCCTGATATTACATATATACTTGCCTCTCATTTGTGTAGAATGTCCCACTCTCTAGCAGACGTAAGTCTTAAAGTTTTTCTTTTTTTCTGACTTGGGGGTAAGGCTTGTATGTTTCCTTTTTTCAGTCCAATGACCACAAGGCCTTGAGACAGGTCTTGGGAGGAAGGGGGGACAGATTGCCCCTTGCTGTTCCACTTTTGGTTTCTTGTTGACATTGCATTGTTTCTTTCCATCAGCTGTCATTGTTAAAGATGGAGTCTCTCCTTTTCAATAGATAATCACTTGTAACTTCCAAGTTTCCAAGAAACCACACCATCCATGTAAAAGAAAGTGGTGTGTCGTTTCATTTGAACCACACCACAGTGGTCAGTTTTTTTTTATCACCTTTAAATGTTGGAAAAGAAAAACAGTAGCATTATTTTACGATAGAGACCAAATTTTAGTTGTAGAAGGATTTATTTATTTTGTAGGTTCACATTTTGCTTTTTTTTTACCCTTTTTCTTTTTTAATTGAAGGCTTTTAAACGTTGCAGATCACTTACTTTATTCAGTTTAGTCTTAGATCAATCCCGGGATTATGAGAATGGTTTGCAAAGTAAAAAGTTTTAGTTTTTTGCCTGCCGTCTGTCGTTGTATTGTTTGCGGTTTTGGCAGAAAGAAGAATTTTTTCATTATTTTCTCTGTCATTGGTAAGACTATTTCCAAAAATTTTGCTGCACTTAAATTGCTGCTATAACATCATAAGTATGTCCTCATTTGTCCAGATGTATTTTTGGACACCTCAAGGAGAGAATAATGCCATCTGAAGATATCCTTGGAACACAACCACATCAGGAAGCTTTTCCTGTTGAGATGGCAGCAAAGGGTCGTTATTTATTTGTGGTGTCATGTAGTGCCAATGAAAACAACAGACTTACATCTGTCGTCGATAATTCGAGTGAATCATTTGAGACACCGCTTTCACAATATATGCAAACTTTAAACTTGAATTGTGCAAGGTTACTCTTGTCCTCGAGTCTCTCCATAAGCTACGTTTGATTTCTACACTCATTGAGCTGTGGCGATCGTAGAATACTTAAGGTATATACCTCATTTTGTGCGTTTCCTGAACTTTCTTCTCTCGCAGCCTTATCAGGCATCGCCGTTTCTCCACTCCAGCATTGAATTGATATCAAAGGGGCTTGCAAAAATGAAGTAACGTACAGTCGTGTGTAGTCTAATGTCCTAACGTGAGACATGATGGCATGTAGCCATCAACAGAGCGTGAGTAGAAAGTTGACTGAAAGACCCAAAACATTTTCCCCGAACAATCTGTGAAATTGGCAGATTCATTCTTCTTCTTTTTTTTTCACACTAAGAGCCACGGCCGAGCATCCGCCAAGTTGAAACTGCTTTCTGCCATTGTGTAAGGAATGTTCTTGATTATAATGTTCTCTTTTCAGTGTATATCTGGTCCTAACCTTTTGTGGTGGTGTTTTTACTTTCTGAATTTGAGAAAATCAGACCTCACAAAAATGGATGTAAACTCTTTGACACAACAGTAAAGTAGCCTCTGTTGCAGGTTCGAGCCTAGATAAACTCCAGGATACAAGGGCATTGTTGATTTGTTTAGAACAGCTCATAGGCTTTAGTTTGATATTTTGTTCTCTATTGTACCTTTCTATTGTACCTCTATTGCACCACTGGAGGCTGCCTTTGTCTGCCTGCGATAATTGGACCACAGGGACGTTGCTCTCTGAAGTCCTGAGGTCATATGGGGTCAAATTCTGGGTGACACTACCTACTCACATTTTTTATTGGTTCTTATGTATTCACATCAAATATTAGCACAAAGCACCCAACACTGCCTTGAGGTTTGTAAGTATTAAAATTAAACCAGAAATGGTTAAAATGTACGTTCCTGAGTCACAATAAATAAACACCTTAAATTTCTTATTATATCTGGGAAGAGGGTAATGGATTTCCACAACATGGACATACTGGGATACCCCAGTTATTTGGAGATGTTCTCACCACAGATCTAGTGCAGGTTCTTTGCAGGTAGTGCTGTTATCACTGTTTAGCTACAGTCACTCTGGATACAATTTATGTCTCCCCTTACGACTTAGGTTGTCTTCTTCAACATTCTGGCATCGTCAGGCGTCCAGAGAGCTCTTGGACCCGAATTTTTCCAAGGAGGGCACCAGAAAAAAAAAAAAAATTAAATGTAAATATTAGAAATGCAGAAAAAAAAAAATGCAATGAAACTTTTAAAGAAAGACAGCTGACTTGATTCTCTGAAATTTTTTCAATCTTGCTTGGTAGCACAAAAGAGCAGAAATGCAAGGTTTTGGAATGAAAACTTGCGGAAGTCTTGTAGTAGTAGGTTACTGTATAAGTCCCTTAATCCAAGGTTGGTTCACGCAGTCCGAATTACTCTCGGTGAGTGCCATTTTTGCTGCATCTTTCAGTTTTGTGGGTTTTAATAAGTTTAATAAGTTTCATGTTGTAACTTTGCAAATGTACCGATTTGTCCTAATTTACCAGCACCGTGTAACCTTACGTCAGTGGTCTGCTGCCACCTATGCATGAATGTGAAAACTCGTCAAGCTAGAAAAAATTCAAATAAAAGTAAGTGTGAAAAGGTGAATGAGTTTGTGTTAACTATTTTGTCTTTTTTGTCTTTGGATAAGTTACTTAATAATATCCATGATATTTGGTTGACAGTACATGTCCATGATGTTGGATGGCATGCATTGTGGGTTCATTGATGCCTGGTGGTGGGCAATATGGCTCCATAGTGACTGATGATGGGCAGCATGGGTCTTCAATTTTCAATACGATGCACGCCCTCCTAGATCAACACAAAGGTGTCGTTAACTGAAGCTGTGATCGGCCAAAACCTAACCTTTTCTGAAAGATGAATCGATCAGTGCTTTCATTCTGTGTGGCACCTGTTGAAGTGTAAGATGTCCAACCAATTTACACGCAGATTCCTTGGCTGACCTTTGACCCCTCACATACATTACTGAAGGATAAATTAATCCTAAATCCTGACAATTTCTAACAGTCCATAGATAATTTAAAAAAAAAAAGGTGAAATGCTGGCAATTTAGGCAAAAGTGCCCCAGTAGTGTGCTAGTGCAGACGTTTGAAGTCACACTACTGCAACAGGATTGATTGGTATCTAAGCTTTCATTTCAACGCTGGTTAGGGTGAGTGGCGTGTCTCCACAACTGATCCGCAGGGTTCCCTGATACCCCCCTACTTTGGAATGATGCCCCCCCTTTATGTGAATAGCTTCAGAAGGATACACTCCACACAGCATAACCCAAAGATAACAAGAAAAAGAAACAAGATCTACTCATAAAGAAATAGCTGACAGAAAACTGATTGCGGGTAACAAAAATGACTTTATTTCACAAATATTACAAGAAGAAGAAGACGAATGGCCGGGTTCATCAACCGTGATTCTTATCTGCAGCTCTATTGGTGTTTAGCACCATAATGACACCTTGTTACAAGCAAGAATAGCATGTAAGGTGTTACACATTCAAAACAAAGTATGGTAGGATGATGCACCATCATGACACCTCATTGAAACCAAAAATGCAATGAGACACATCATGACTCTAGGCAACAAAGGTTTGCAGTACATGTACCTTAATGACAAATCCAGTAAAACCATGACAATTGGTATACAAGAGTGGTAGCAAAGTGCACAATAATGACACCTTGTTGACACCCAGTAGAATCATTTAATGTGTGTCATGACACTTGGCAACCAAGAATGGCAGAAAGTGCACCATAATGACACGAAGTCAGGTGCAGATCCAGAATTTTGAGAAGGGGAGGGAGGACCATCAAAGTCAAAGGCCAACAAGCGAGGTTAAGCAAATTGTAACTGTATATGCGCTTAGATGAGATATCCCAGCATCTAGGAAGCACATTGTCCATGTCTAATTTGCTCATTTTGGTAACAAAAAATCGTTGGCCGTCAAATATAGGGTGGGGGCGTGCGTCAGTGTACCCGATTCTGAATCTGCGCCTGCTAGCAGCTGTGCATTGCCATAAAATACACCATTGCACTGCTCTGTTGGTGCATCTGCGAACAAGCACTCATAATGCACCAAAGAACAGAGCAAATTTTCATTTCACTGAGAAAACGATTACTTTCCGTCGTTTTTTTTTTTTTTTTTGAGAGGGATAAACTGGCCTGATGCTGCTCTGCCCTCCAGACAAGTAAGAGTAGTAACAATGCCAAGAAAGTAAACCATAGTTAGAAGAGACCTCGATGCCAGAAGGATGCATGAGGGCATCCATTGGTACCACTGTCATCACAACTGTACAACTTGTTTTTACGGCAAATCCTCGGCAAACTGGCTTCAGCCTATTTCACAAAATGGCTACCTGCTTCACCAAGGGGTGTCCACTTGAGTGGAGTTGATCGAAGTTACAGCTCTCTCATGTGTGCTGCCATGTTTGTGCTGCGGTGAAGGTGAATGTAAAAGAAACCTTAGTGGGTCCTTGATGTGCAGAAAACAGGATAATCTTGTGAGTAAAGAAAAATGTCCAAACACATGCATCTTTTGAAATAAGGTCAAAGACAGAGCGACAATGCCTTCAGCTGAGCAGTTTTGTTGTCAGCATCTAGATGCAATTTTTTTTTTAATCTACGCAGAGTTCCATGAAAGATGTTATGCATCAAGTATCTCAGTAAAAGTTGTCGCAGTTTGGGAATCAAATTAAAGACGTCTTGCCTCTTCCAATAAGCCACTGTCAACAAAGGAGAGAAAACAAAGACCTTTGGCTTTCAATTGCCTCCGCAGGTATACAGACACCTTTTAGACTGATGGGCTGTGCAATGTCATACTCGTACAGCATTCGAAATCCTCTCACAGTTTTATGTACAAAGGAAGGAAATCATTTCCAATCCACCGTTTCCAAGGCTATTGTGTCGTAGGAGCTATTCCATGCCTCATCTTGCTCATCATGGACATTTTTTCTCAACGCAACCTCTTCCCATTTCTTCATATTCCTGTTTGGAGAGCCACATCTGCTGAAAAGTGCCCTGTTGCAAAAAAAGAAAAGAAAAGAAAATGCAAAATGGTTAGCGTAAGCTACAAATTTTTTTCAATGGCATATTTGCAACCAAGTAACTCATTAAAAAAAGAATGGAAAAAATTTGGAGTACATTTTACGATTATCATTTCTCCTATTAGACCAGAAATACACTATATTGGTCACTATGTTTAAAAATTTCAAGCATAAATTGCAAGAGAATAGTGAATCTGCTCTCGTAGGACACAGTGACTACATAAGTACACAGCATTCTTGATCAAGAATGTTCAACTCTGTCCGCAAACATACCAAATGGAGGAAAGGACTGTCATACATACATTGAATCTCTTTGGACGTAGAGCAAGTATCAGTAATGCATAAGAAAAACAACCATTTTGGCGTAAATGCATACACATTACAAGATCTGCAATTTACAGCTCAAACTTCCAAGGCACTTAATTACCAATCATAACATCATGATAACCAGGGTTGTTGACTATTTTGGTTCTTTTTTCAAAAAAGTCATTACTTAAATCAGTGATTTAAATAAAAGAAATAGATTTAAATTTAAATCAGATAAAACCGATTTTGGGTTTTTTCTTTTAAATCAAAATCCTGACTACAATGGGCTCAATTTAAATCAAACAACCACGACAGTAATTGACAGGAAAGATGTAAGCCGATGTACATGGGAACAGAGATCCATTACTGAGGAGAATACTTGACACAAACTTAAATTACAACTTATTCTTAGGACACACCAAATCAAGTGATAATAAGCTGCATGCTCACAGGTACTTCATTCTTCAAGTCTGCAATTCCAGTTAAATATTATTTAGCTAGCAACATCAACGTCATAGTCGACTAATCATTAAACAGTTACCTTGCTGAGAAACAATGCTTTATGACACAGGTCTATGCCACCAACATTTTACCAGCTTGTGGCAAAAAACTCTAAACAACTATTTAACTGAAGTAAATGAATACATTTAGCCCTTTTTTTGTGAGAAGAGATCACATGCAAATGAGCTGAAGAAGCAGAATTTCAATTTTTTGACAAACTAGATTGGAAGTTTTGGTAACTTCCCTGATATAGCCAAGTATAGATTCTTTTCCATGTTTTTGTATACAAGTTTTATATTGTATTGTCACATGTGTCCCTGAGCATTGGAAGGGTGAACAATTATGTACTTCCCTGATGACTGGTGATGCTGTTGCAGTGGAGGACACTTTCAAGTCTGTGACTGTGAGCAGATGACAACATAACCCTGTGTAAACCTTATGCAAATGTCAAGAATGACACAAACTACTATGAAAGACACAAAGTACTTCAGCAGCAAAAAGCTTAGATTCAAAGTGCAGCATTACCTCAGAATTCAGTTCCCTGATAAGAACAACAAAAACTTTTGAATGGTGTAAAAATAAGAACACTGTTGCCCAAACACCAATTATTGTACATGCCATTACAGACATAAACTGATATTTACTGATATTTTCCACTGCTATTAGAAATTCCAGCCAAATGAAAAAAGGATAAACAAAAAGGTTAAAAGGCCTGTTGAGAATTTGACTGACTTTATTTCATCATAACTGAAGATGATCAATTGATGAATACTGCAAGCAAATATAATTTTTGAAGCAATTGTTGGCCAGGGGAATGGCAAATATTGGTGACCAAGTATCACTTTAGCTGGACTTTTGTTTCCAGATGTGGCTGAGGAGAATGACCCTGGACGAACTTGAGGGAAGTAAGCAAGATTTAACAGAAACACCAAAATATCTACCTTTGCCATTGACAATGTCAGTCTACCAAAGTTCGTGCCAGTCATTAATGGTGAGTGACTTCCTAGTTCAACAATTAATAACATGAGTTGTAAAATGGCTCCTTACGAAATGCATGTTTGCTCACATAACACCTCCTGAGCTAGCAGCTCCTTTTCCCCTATGATGTCATTACTGCTATGACCTCTGGTTAGGTTATTACCCTTCCCCCTTCTCAAAGCTACACAATACACTGTGTACCATACTGTCTTTATCTATTGAGTTTTACGGTGACGTGATGTTGCTATGACATTATTCATCCTCCCGCCCGCCTCCAGCTAGTAACACCTCCTCTTATCTCTGCCTATCCCCCCCCCCCTCCATCCCATCTTGGTCGATGATCTCCATCATACTCCTTACCAATGATGCTAGTATAGATCCACCGATCCAACTGCTGAATCTCCTCTCCACCGCACCCGACGGAGCGATCACCTTCAGTTTCGTATTCTATGAAAGGCAAAAGGATTGATTATCACTTAAAAAGAACAGTTTTGGTTTTCTTTTACTTACAGGCATTCTCTAATCCTAAAACAATTACCTTGCTTAGGGCAATTGCTTTGAAACGTAGGTTCGTGCTGCTCCCTGGCAAAACTAATGTTTATCACAAAAGCAACAAACAAAACGGATTTGGTCTGTACTACATCACAACCTCCTTGATTTCTAGCTCCTGAACTTTGAATATTTACTAAAAAAAATTGATCTTCCGTACTTTGTAAATTACTTCCTAAGGGCGCGTAGGGGCGCATCACAAGGACAAACCGCAAACAACAAGTTGTACGTTCGGCCTCAGGGCTCCCAGATGGAGACCCTAGCGGCCATCTTGTGTCTTCTCTCCAAAGGGATGTGGGTGACATCCATCACTGCCTATTTTACTTCACAAGTTCATATTTTCTTCAAGTAAAATGACAAACTCTAGAAAATTGATATTTCAATGAGAAGATGATGCTGTGCAACTTGACCAGTTGCTACTATCTACTCAAATGTGCCCCCCCCCCCATCACAAGAAAAATGCTTTGAAAAGAAAACTGATGTTATCAATACATCATCAATTTTTGGCAACTCAACATTCTATCATGTTGTGATTTTGTTAATACTATCTCCCTCCTGAGCTACCGCATCAACAGATGCATCCAAAAGCATCATCACTTTCCGAACGCGTTTCGATTACGAAACGTGAAAGCCAATTCACCGAGCAGTGGTCAACTAACCTGTGGTGTTTTCAGGGACAGATCTCTTTGCAACCTATCTGTGAACCCCAAGAGCAGCGAGTTTCCACCGGTTACGATCACGTTACTCAGCAAGGCCTGCAAAAGAGAACTAATAAAGTTAAGTGAGCTCCATGCTGAGTTAAATCTTTTGCTTGAATGTGATATGAAGGTAGTATGGTAGGTTATGAAAGGAGAGTTTAAGATACAAGTTGAAGATAGAGGCATAGGACAGAATAAAGGATTAGGATGGCATTGGAGACGAGGATAAGATACAAAGATAGGATAGGTGGATAGCAGGTTAGGATAGGATGGTAGGATAGGACAGGATATGAGAAATATTGGATGACAAAGTTTGACAGAATTTGTCTAAAGCTATTCTTTTAAGTAATTCTAAATCTCACATATCATTGTCATACTGTGCCAATCAGGTGACATACTACATCCATACTACATCCATACTACATCCATACACCTGTACAATAATGCACCCTTGGGCAATACCTCTTTCATTCCCACACCTGTATCTTTCAATTTTACAATTCTTTCCCCCAAAGATGCTTTTGACTAGTTTCTTAGTTCCTTGTTTCTTATATAAAAACCAGAAAGAAGAAAATACTTGAAAAATCATCATCGCTTTAAATCCCAAATATCACTTATGGTTGCAGCCAATACATCACCTTGATTTAAACTAAAAGGTTTTCCAATAAAGTTGAGGAATTTGACAGGTTTACAATGAAACTACCTCAATGACAACAGTCATATGTTAAAGGCTGACATAGGACTTCTGATAAGTTTGGAATGATGATAACTGGATACGACATTCAACTCTTAATCCGGGTATTCTAGAAAATTACGAAACATGTCGGTAGTGATTAAATGGCAGCTTACACTTCGTATATCGACATCACACATCTGGACGCTGCTGGTGGCAATGTGTGCCATACTCAACATTGTGCTTGGTTCAAGTCCTGGAGCCTGTGAAGAAGGACAGAAAGCAAGAATGAAGGTATCTTAAAAGTTTAATCATGTCCACAGCCAAGGAATGTTTGTCATTTTAGAGTCACGGAATATTTAAATAATAGAGTAGAGTTCACTAGAGCGAAGGTTCACTATATCAAAGGTTCACTCTATCGAAGGCTCAGTAGAATGAAGAAACAGTAACTAAATGTTCACTAAACCAAACGTTCGCTAGACTGAAGGTACACCAGATGAAAGGTTCACTAAACTAATCAAAGGTTAACCAATGCTTACAATAGAGAGGCCTCACTAGATAGGTTTACTAGGTCAGAAGATTCCCTAGATTGAACATTCTGACAGACTGACAAGGGGGGAGGGTCAACTAGAAGGTTCATTAATTTGAACATTTCCAAACGATTGAGGGTCCACTTGATGGATCGTTTGTGAATTAAATGGAAAACTTGTGATCAATCTTGTTCTGGTTTGACAGACATTGATACATACGTAAGAAGAATTCCAAACTCCTATTGGCCCATTTCAGTCAGGTGACCGTGGGTTATCAGCTGATAAACCAAGAGGATAAACCGAAGTCAATGAATACAATAAAACCGTAGATCCATAGCGTTTTTCAGTTCCCTATATCTCACACAATGTGCGTGACAAGAAAGGATTGTTAAGTGCCTTGTGCAAAAAGCTCTGCCCATTCCAGAACATTCTACACTGCATATGCACTTGATATATCACACAGAGTCATTTACCTTTATTACTGTGGGGTCAAATAGTCCTTCTGCAACCTGGATTCTCTCGCCACCGAACTCTGTGTTGAACCCCGTGGCAAACTCGTAAGGTGCAGAAGGCATCTGTTCCACCACTCTGCAAGGGAAAAAAATAAAGAAGACCAACGTTCTTGAGAACTAGTTAATTTGAGAAGTAGAAAAAACTTTTGCCAGATGTTTCAAACATGTTCTTTGCTATAATTTCAACTTTGGTTGACTTTGGTCAACATCTAAAGTACCATTTACTTGGTTTTATCACGCAGAGTACCAAAATTACTCTGTGAAAAAAAATAACATATTCATCTCTGTATGTGACTTTGCGTGAAGTGCAACGTTGATGACTGCTACTAACTTAAAGCAAAGAATTAACAACTCTCCACCGAGAGGTGAAACATGATTTTTCTTTCTCGGTTTATCTTGTAACACTTTCAAATTATCTACCGAACAAGAGCTTTACTGCATCTTCAATTTTGTGTTACAACGTCACAGGATTTTCGCAGAAATGGGTTACTAATATGGGTACTAATCAGAAACATGTGTCCAAAGAGGCATCGGTCACCATCTCAGTCGTGTCCTTAAGATTGACTACCATTGATACAGCAGAGATCTCCTTGCTCCCATTCCTCCACTTCCCTCTTCCCCCTTCTATTGTATTGTAGCTGTATTGACCAATAATGCCACCAAGCACTGATACTATTGGGATGGGTTGTTATTTCTACATTACGGTAACAATCATCTGGTATTTTGTTGTGTTTAGATTGAACGGTCATACTTTCTGTCTTTGGTACAACTGGTGGATCCTGACCATTAAAACAAATGAGAGTGAATATTTTTCAAAATTTAGGGCACTACACATCCTCAGATTGAGGACAACATTTGTTAATTGGTAAATGACAACAAAATGAGGCAATCCATACTACTTGGTTTGGAAGTAGACACACCAGAAACTCCACCCCTTCAAATAAACAGAATTGCCCATGTCCATGTTGTTCATCCATGCAAATGGGTTAAATACAATTTTCTTAAAATCTTGTGACTAATTTCTCTACCAGTATCACCACCAGCTATACTTTGAGAAATGAATAATGTCAACCAGTTTAAAACAGGGCTAAAACGTTCCTCTTAAGTCAGTATTTTTACTCTGAGTGAGTAAGTTGTACTATTCAAGTAAACATTTTTTCAAAGATTTTACAGCTGTTTTCTTTATTTTTGCTTTGACTTTTTCTTTCTTTATTGCAAGTCATGTCTAGTTTCAAGTTTCATATGTAACTTCTTCTGCATTTTTGTTTCTAATTTCAGTTTTTCGTCCTTGTAATTTTGCGAGTTGCTTTGCAATTTATAGAGATGGGGTGGTATATGCAAATGGATTATTATGATTACTCAGTTGGCTGAAATGATAAGACCAGCTTACTCTTCCTCGTAGGGTACATCTGACACTTGGAGCACTGAAGCCTGGAAGTCTTTGATCTGTGCGTTGATCATGTAATCCTGCCATGACTGTGTGACTCCTTTCGGGAGTTCCTTCTTCTTGAAGATAGGGGGCTGTCCTTCCTTCACCGTTTCCTGATGAAAATGTGATGACGAACGGTACATGCTTAATTTTCGACTGCTTGAGTTGGGTAGTGCAGGAATGAGTTAAATCTCAATTGACGGTGGTCCGCTTTAGTGCTTTCAAACAATTTGAAATAGTTTCGCAGTCTGCATATCGAAAGAAACTTCTGTTTTTTTTTTGTTGTGAATTTGTGAATTTGAATTTGTATTGAGCAAAAATTTGCAATTTGCAACATGTTAAATGGAACTTGACAAACAAAGGCAAACTCTTTATGATGTTGTAGGTATCATTAAATAATATTTCATTCTATTTTGAGATCTTTTACATGATTAATTGTTACAACATTCTCCTCCTGCAGCTAAATCTGTTTTTTTTTTTTCCTTTAATTTTTATCACCATCGAACAATTCTTCAGTCTGTGTCACTTTCCTCTAAGAGACAAACCGTAATAACAGTTTACTGCCACGATGACTGATGATCGATAACTCCTCATCGGGGGCGGCATCGTGCTTACCCTGGAGGCAATGAAAGTCGGTGGCAAGACATCGATCTTCTGATTTGCGAGATAACCTTTGGCCTGTTTGGTGATGAAGTCCCCACCCAGAGGGCTCTTCATGATCGCTGTAGGTAGAGTAGAAAAAAAAAAGATGAGAGAATGAGGTTTGATAAAATTAGAACACTGAGCTTTGATATGCTGGTTTTACTCCAGAGTCACTGACAATAAGGAAGACGGGTGTAATGGCAGTTTAGACATTTTAGAATCCATTAGCGATAGTGCATGATGTAACAACATCGTAATGTACTGTAAGCGAGTGTACACAGTACATGCCTTTCTCTCTCAACGATAACAGAAAGAACTCTGTCGGTAAATCAATATGTACAAAAGAGACAGTTTGTAGGGTTAAATAGAATGGGGAACTGGATGGGGACAATATTCACTGACATCACACTCGATCACACAACAAAGAAATATGTTTTAATTGATATTCGGACCCCAATGCTCTGTATGTGACAAGTTAAAGGCAGACAGGATGGGGCATGACAGGGGTGAGAACTAGCAATGAGAGAAGATGGATAAAGATGAATGCAATTTTCAAGATAGGAGGGCAATGAGACAACAGCAAGGATAGAGATTGCACATGAAGGATGAGAGACAGAGATGAGAGGACCGGGCAGAGGGAGGACATGTGACAAGATGGAAGATTCAAGGGGAAGGGAGGAGTGTAACTAAACTCCAAAACTAAACTAAAGGAGATAAACTTGCAGGCAAGTACATCGAAAACCATTTGGACTGTGGACACGAACGCTGAACCCCTGATTACAGATCCGCTCAGTCCCACGTGCGACTTAGGCTACGAGATATGTACATCTGAAGTGAGACTGATAAACTGTAACACAAACTAGGCATGGCCTAGATGGTATAAAGACACACATGTATAGAGCTATGTACATATGGCTGAGAAAACAGGCACAAAAACACCACCACAATGAACTCACACATACCAAGTAATGCCTGCATTTAAATTAACCTACTAACTCGGTCATAACCACAGGGGGAGTTACGCTAGGGCCTAACGTACTCCGCCAGCGATGATTCTGGCAAGAGATGCTTCTTCTAGTAGCGAAGTGAGAAGAAGGAACACCATGATCGAACTAAAATGTAGTTGGTCATAGTATGGTAATGTACCTATGTGATGTCCGTGCAGTACTTATGCCTACCAGGCAACTTGTGCATGAGCTGAATATGGCTCTGTCAGTTTGAAGCTAGTGAACAGAGTGCGGCTGGGTAGTTAGAAATGACTTGGAGCAATCAATCAAGTCCCCCATTTTTCCTGAGTGAGTCAGTATTATTTCGAAAGGTTCTCAGTGTTACACACTTTGATAAAATTCAAATAAATATAACACACACGACTTGATAAAATAACACACACGACTGGGTAAATCAAAGAATCGAAGCTATGGGCTTTGATTTATTACAACTACTGCAGAAGGTAAAGAAAGGAAAAATACAATGTATAACAGTATGTTGTCAAGTCTAGACTTGGTCTTACTTAAAAAGATTTTTCAAATCTTACCGTGCTGCAAACAGTACCCCTCGTGGATCGGCACTGCAGTTGTGTGTGTGGCACCGCTGTCTATCACCAGCCCAGTAGCACGGCTGTTTGCAAAACTGAATGTCTTCGAATCAAGGAGAAATGTGTGACAAAATCTGTGACACGATGCCAACCTTACATGCTGAAAACTCATCAAGAGTCGTCAAATGATATGTGTCCGTTCATTCAGCGAGACATTTAGGTTTTTTGAGTAATTTTTTTATAAGTTAATCAAATGTGAGATTAGATGTTTCACGTAGAACTACATTTTCCTCTCTCTGTGAATCTCTTTTCAAACTTGTCATACCACTGGATATGTTGTTTCGGGTTTGTTCTTTTAGGTCCTTTTTCTTTTGGCATTATCCATCCTCTCTCAAAAATTACTTCCACTACTACACAGTTTACTACATTTTCATAGTATACGCTGCATCTCTCTTACGACTGCTCATTTCCACACATTAAATGTAAAACAAATACAACTTGAATTCACCAAAAGTGTCCTAAAAAATAACTTCAAATTTTGAATGCGGAAGAAAACAAACAATATCTAATTATGTGCATGCTGAAGATAAATAGAAGCACAACAAAGTCCAAAAATTGGATTCAGGTACCAAATGCCCATAGTAAATGGTGCATGTGGGTATCCAAAAAACATAACTTCCATTATCCTCTGAGTTCCTTGGGAAATATCAAATACAGCACTTTGCTTTGAATGTTAACACCATGTGTGTCCTACCTATGAGCACAACAATGAAGTCCTTCTTAGTTAGATATCTGCTGAAGTTTGTCACGTACGCTTACATCGATTAAACTTTGAATCCTGGTAGCAAATTTAAGAAACAGGTCTGACATCTTCAATCAGGTACTGGGTGCAAGCACCAGTAAATATTAACTGAAAGAGACTGGGCTTGTTATGTAGAACTTTAAAGTTGCATTCCCTTTAAAGGGGTAGGCTCTTCAAATTTAGTTTCTTCTATAAATACAGTAAAAGACCTCACAAACTTCCAAGAAGGCATATTTGGTGTGTCACAATGTCTTTGCAGTACAGTACATAATAGATTCACAGTAAACACAGTGAATGAAGGTAACTTTGAAAGAGTTTTGGGACCATTCTATGGCATAACATTGCATCTATGTCAACTCTCAACTACAATGGCGTCTAGTACCCTCACATGAGATTCCAAAGGAAAGGATACGCTGTCAAGACGGCATTCTTGCTCAGGAAGAAGGCAGGGATGTTGTACTTTTCGAAAAGCAGCTCCGTCAATTTCTCCCTCTTGATACGGACGTTCCACTACGAGGAAGAAGACAAATAATGGACAATGTTGAACAATCTGCAAGCATTTTGTAGTGTCATCTACAATCAGCATTAAGGTCACACCGATATTAAGTGCCAAATCACCTAATGGTTGACACACATGATCTTATTTTATTACCTTCAAAATGACACCTCACCCATTTAAGTCGGATATTTAATTTTCAAGTTACTGTTGTTTATATTCTGATGGTTTGCACTGATTTTGCAACCTTAAGCCATTTTTGTAAGGGAACTCTGGAACCAAGGGTCAGATTTTGCTGAAATTTTGTGTTTTTTCTGTTTGGCCAAATAGAAATTATACACAAAAAATTTTATCCCACTCTGAGACAGGTTTGTTAAATGGTAAAACACGGAAGAGTTGACACAAAATGACTGTGCATCTTTTCTCGATTGACACAATTCTCTCCAAAACGCAAAGAGATTTGACGAGACGTTAATCGCAGGCAACTGTACTAGTTGTTTATGACTTGGTCAGTGTAGGCTGTGAGTTTAATGGTTTAGTCGTAACAGCTCATAGATGGAGTAATATTTACTTAGCATAAACTACAGTAAGTTGTCAGGACAAATGAGAGATAGTGTTTACCATGCAATGATGAGTAGGTCACAGGGTTGCAGGTTGTTTCTATCATACCGTGTTTGCAGACCTTCACACAAATTGTATCAGTGTTGTCTGACTTTGGTGAATCTTCAACAGTTAGCAAACATTCTCAAAAGAAAAGGAACTTACATTAGCTCTAACCTTATGACACACATCAACTGGATTTTTCAATCCACTCCTACTCTACAGATAAAGAACAATGCAAGGGAAAAGCATGCTGGTTATGGCAGGAAGCATTTCAAAATCCTGTCAGTTTTTCTTAGCTGTAGGATCGGTAAAATTGTCCGCTGGAAAAGGGAAACATTTAACTACAGTAGATTTGAAGATCTCTCTGAAAGATTTTAGAACCCACATTTGCGTAATTAACCCACATTTGCATAGTTAACCCACATTTGCATAGTTAACCCACATTTGCATACTTAACATACAATTTGCATTGCAATTGATCAAGAGTTATCCAAAATGGAGGTGAAAAAAATGTTCATGTGTTGAGACATTGCCACAATTGTTTACTTTGGATACTTTCTTTGTCAAAATGTTAGAGGCAAAACTTGCCTCAAAGAAAACCATTGAACATTAAGCAGCTAGAAAAGCATGCAGGCTTTGTGTTACAGTATGACACTCAAGATATTTCTAACAATGCAACGTAAGTGCATAGAAACTGTCTGTTGCATTATCTTCACATCACGTTTTACATTCCCATAGGTTTGTTACCACTATAGTTTGAATATATACCACTCAATCGAGACAACATGTTTTCTAAAAGCAAAGCTGCACAGTTTTCATTTATACATGTGTTATTTTTGTAGAGGAGTGCCACAGACTTCATTCATTCACTTCACCTGTTTAATCTTCATTTGCTTGGCATATAATTTGAATGTTATGCTATGGGTATTGATGTACATATCAAAGGGTATGAGCAGGAGAGCTGAATAAAGCCAGACAGCCAACAACAAGCCACCATGTGAGTGCTGTAGTTGTCGGTTGTAAGATCAGGCCAGACACAACAAATTTTACCCACAATCTAAGATTACAGTACAAACAACACTGACAGAACACTGGTTGTGCTATAAATACATAGTAATGTATGCTTCTTTGGTATGGTTACCGGTAGACATTTGCGGACAGCGGAGACCATTTCCAGAGCTGGAATACTCCGAGTATTTATAAATTTTTCCACTGACTGCCCGTGACAGTCACACACACTCACCGGAGGCTCTGACATGAGGACCGGATGTAACGATGAATCTGATTGGACGTGCCTCTTGTAAATGTGGTTCAGAGTGCTTTCAAACATGTCCCAGTCTTCAACTGTTAAAAAGAGGAAGAGATAATTATTGAGAGATTTTTTTTTTTAATTAAAAATCATACACTGCAGTAGTGATGATAAATGTCTTCCAAATACTGTAGTATAAAATGAAAAGAGTGGGATTGGGGAAGTTGGTACCATACTGATACAATACAGTTATAGAATCTATACTCCTTGGCAAATTACTCCTTAAAAGATTGTCATCGGTGTAGCGTTGAAAAAGAAAACACACACTCCTACCATGACTTGCAAAGACTATGTTCTTTTGCTGATCCCTCCCTGCCCCCCCCCCCCCCCCCCTCTCCATTCATGTAGTATTCTAGCAGATTGACAGTGATCAGTGAACAGGAGTCCTGTACAGTAGTTTGCATCAAAATCCACAAAGAAATTAATTCACCCTTCACACAGATCCCCCCTGCACGAGACTACTGTATTGTTAATACCAGAATGACCATGTGTTATAAATTCTTCTATTCTTTTCTTTTTTTTTCATTTTGCTTTTAGTGGCAAATGGCAAATTATCCAAACACAATTTTGAATACTGTACAGTCAGTGGAGCAATCATCAAAAGTGTCTGAACCTTTGCAATGCAAAAATCTTTGAATTTTCACAAGGTCATAGACTTGTAAGGCTGAAATACTGTATGTACAGCAGACTTCCACAGTACTTTCTTGCAAAGACTACAACCTTGGACAAAATTGTTGGGACACTTTGTCATATGTTGCAAATATAATACTGAATTTTTGTTGAGAGGATAACAAGAAACCCCGTGCCCCTTTCCAATTTGCACTTTAGGAGTTAATGTGCACTTTGAACAGTAATCCTTTACCAACGTTGAACGGGGGAGTGAGCGGGGTGTCCCAAGGTATTTTGTCCAAGATTGTAGCTGCATCTGCTTCACCAACTGTCCCTTCCTCCTCCACAGAGCTCCTTTCAAACCATTACTCACTCATCCCATCCTTCAGAGGATGGCCTATCTCCATGTGTTCTCGAGGGTACAGGAGGGAGGATGTGTCGTGGATGTATTTCTTCTCAGAGGAGTCCTTGATCGCCGAGGGAGGAGCTCCGTCTACATCCATACCCTCCACTTCCTTGTTCTCGATCACACCGACCACGGTGGGAATGTCCGCCTGGAGTGGAAACAAGATTGTGAATTGCTTTTAAGCACAAAGAATTCTTGGGTACAGTAGCTTGAAATGGCAACAAAGCGAATGGGATATAAGTTTCTTTTTAAAGATGTTTGAACTTCTTCAAAGAACTGACCAACCTGACTATTTTGCACTTTGATGGGGGCAGAGCTGAGGAGCAAAATACTAGAAGAGAACAGCATTTTAAATGTCATTGGATCAAACTACAGTATAAACTAAAAAATTTTTAATTTCTTAACTTTTACATCACGTACAATCAAAGTGCTATTGGGATCTGACAATCTGAAAGGGAAATCAATGCCGACCATTGTGTACAGTATATCTATTTAACGAAAATTTCACCTTTGGAGAGTCTTCTCCAGCATATCCTGCTCTTGTTGAGAAAGATCCAACATCAAAGACCAAGGCATTGACCTCATCTGGAAAAAAAAAAAAAACAACAACAGAAAAATCACAACAAAATCATCAGTATGAATTGATCTAAAATGGCTTAAATGTATTTTGTATTCAACGAGCTACTTATTACAAGAATATACTGTACGGTACATTTACAGTATAGTTAGTATCTGCACTATATAAATGTACAGTACATACTGTAGAGTTCAGCATATCCATAAAGGCAGACAAATCTTCAGCATAGGACCTTAATGGGCAGTGATGTAGAGCTGCAACGATTGAAATTGATGACCTTTGGCATACCAGGGCAGAGAAAATCGTGTACCCTCTGCATGCATTGACTTGAAAATGTGTGCAGACTGGCTTTCATGCTCCTCAGTACGACCCCAATGTGGACATTCATGGTATTACTACTGTAGTAATATTGTTATAATTTATTCTGGTGGTGTGTCTGACAGCATCCTTTCTTCATTTGCTCTGTTTCTTGTTTACTTGGGGTTGTATGCATTGCAATCTTGCATGGCACAGACAGCATGGAAGATTTGAACGGTGATTATTTTTTTACCTCATCTGTACGCTCTGTGTCAGCCACTGTTTGCCCTGTGAATGCAATAATGCTAGAATGACACTAGGGGAAACATTCAGGTTTCCCCAGTACTTAATTGCGGAGGCGGCCGCCTCGCAACTTTTTAAGACCGCCTCGCCAAAAAATGCCGTAATTACCGCCTCACACGTTTATATCCAGGGCTGGAAAAAGTCTGGAAGCCAGAGGCTCCTTACCGGGAAATTTTGCGTCTCGCGGGAAACCCGCTTCTGTACTTCTGGCCGTGTTTATCTTGTACATACCATGCTTGTTTCGAACTTTCGATCAGGGAATGGTAGAGATCACACATGTGGTTTCCTAAATAGTTACGTCTGAACTGGTAAATACATCCATTCAAATGTGTATCCCAAATGCCCCATCCACTTTCAATTTTCAGCAAAAATTGAAGTAAATTACTATTCCTGTAATAGAATGCCCTTATGTTTTACTCATGATCAATATTTTTCAAGTTATATGTGAAAAAACAACATTGGCAAATGTTTCCATGATTCTATGTATACCTCCTTTACTACATTCAATGTCATTTAAAAAGCATAAGCTTAGGCCTGCCTACGGCCTGCCTGCAAGCGCAACAGCTAGCGGACGTACAGTATCGCAACCCACAAAAATACACAAATGAATGCGTATTTCTATGTCCCAAACCCTCCATGAAACCAATAGTCTGCTTCTTCAAACCGTTAGTCTAAACCTTTTAAAGTGACTACTAGGATCAATGAACAAAACAATAAAAAAAAAATTTCTGAAACGTGCAACTTACAAAATTTCGGATGTTCCCTGTAATACGGAAACATGAATTGCCAAGGTGGTTAGGCTATTCGTATACATCCACTACGTTAGGATATCATTACTTAAAATTTCCGGAATGCTGCACACGATCTTACATGATTCTTTTCACAAAACTTTTAGAGACATTTCAACTTCAAAAATGTATGTAATACAGTTTACTCTACATGACATGTGCAACATTTCATAGAACGCTTTGATTTTGAAGCAATATCAATGATTTTTTTGCTGATCGAAGTATCGTACGTGAACTCACCCTATACAAGTATACAGTAACATTTTTCAACTTAAAGAGTTGTAATTTAGCAAGGATTTCCAATGATTCGGACACGTCTAAAAACACTGAAATCGCTGACTTTCCGGGCGCTTTGCACCCTGGTCCATGAGCTCCACAAGGGGCCCTATAGCGGGCCCACTGACCCCACGCTGGTATGACAATTGCTTCGCTATCGAATGATGCCTACGGCGCCATGTTTGGTCTGGCGGGAAACTCTGACTATAATAGCCTCCCGGGAAATTTACACTTTTTCCCGCCCTGTTTATATCATGGTCTTCGACAGAGAACCTACAGTACTACTGTAAGTACGGATCTGAACCCAAAATTCATGGCGGCGTCAGGTAATTCGCCCTCGCCGCCTCATACTCTGAAAAACCCAGGGGAAACCCTGACATTGGCAATATCTTGACAAGTAGTGGACTCCTAGGTCACCAAATGAAGGCCATTTTTGCTACTGCAGTGCAGGTACTTTAAGTAAGCTGCATGCTGCACTGCGTTAGTCCAAGACGGCACCTATGTTGTCCAAGACAGCACCCAAACTACAGTAGATCGATCCCTAGAAACAGCACTGAGGCACTGAAAGTAAAATTCTGGACAAGTCTGTATGTAACTCAATAGACATGCTGTACTGTATGATCCCTTCACACATACTGACATGGTGTAAAAATGCCAACATTCACGATACTTTTTCTAGTTGCTACTAGAGCTTTTGCCTTTTCAGGTTTATTTTACTGGTGCTCAAGGTTTGGCAGTGTGTGCAAGTGTGACCTACTGTACGTATATATTGCTTATCGCCAACGCAGTGCATTGTGGGGAGGAAAAGTGCCGGCAGAGCAACCGTATCATATGCTTTCTCCAATCCTACACTACACTGTAATTATTAATACTAAAATAGCAAAACTACACTACAGAGTAATGTATTGCAACGATGTACAGTATTTTGTATTGGTAAGCTAACTTAGGCCTTACGCTGATGCATCCGAATGAAGTCGTTAGGCTACAATCATCAGCGACAAAGAACGTAATGCACAAAGAGATACAGATGATATTAAACATAAAGCACATATTCCTGTGAAGACACTTACCTCCACCGTACACTCCTCCACTCATTATGATTTTAGTTGCTGTGCTCTCTTTTCAGGCTTGAAATAATTTAAAAGTATCCCTTTATCCGTAACTACTGCGAAGTCCGTCCAGGTTGCACAACAGAGGGTAGGATTAGGAGACATTGCAGCTATCGAGAACCGGTAAGGAACGCCGATCGTAAAAGTATTGGAGACAGCGCGTGCTTACCCTGCTTTAGTTTAAGAATGAAAAGGTACTGGATTTGGATCTGGAAAGGTACTGCACAACACTCCGGATGGAGTCAAACGTGCAGGATTCGGTGTGCGCATGTGAAGGACATCAATCCTCCTGTCTGAGGATCCTCAAGACAGAGTTCTTGAATTGCTTGGGATCCTCGAGATCTGTTATGTTCTGGGGGAGTAGGTTCCAGTCTCTGACGGAACACAAATAACAGTCTCTGACGGTACACAAATAACAAGTAAAGACAACAGACAAAAGGAAACAGTAGGTACAAACCAAATCAATCGACAAAAACGAAACATTAGACAAAAACGAATTCATTAGACACAAACAAATCATTAGACACAAACGAAACATTAATTAGATACAACCAAAACATTAGACACAAGCGGAGTGTTTTAGTTTGTGTTCAATGATGATTTGGTTGTATCTATTAATGTTTCGTTTGTGTCTAATGATTTGATTGTGACTAATGTTTTGTTTGTGTCTCATGATTTGGCCTGTGTCTATTGTTTATGCCTGTCTCTACTGTTGTTGCTTGTGTACCGTTTCGTTCGTAAACCATTTAGGGTATGCTCGCACTGTCGATAGTAAATGCATGATGGGCGTTCAAAAATTCGGATTGCATATCGGTGAACAATGTTGGGATCATGGAAATCCTATACTCTGGCTGGAAATGTTATTCTACAATAGGAAAATTGCCGACACTGGAGGGTCACATGATGCGGGATTGTAATCTCTTGGTGAGTATAATCAGTTCTTTTCCAGTTTAAGACGTTGCCACTTTGCCAAATTAAAACTTTTCGTCAAAATGGTTTAAAGACAGTAACTCCTCACCCCAGCTTCATTTTTGGCAAATGCAGAGATTTTAATTCGTTCTTCTCTTCGATTGACGGCAAATTCGAGAGATGCAGAGTAGCTCACAGTTTGCTCAAGGATCCATTATTTTCCATTACACATGTTAAGGAACTTTCGACGGACTGTGGAACGGACTACACGTAAGTGGTCGGGAGAATTGACACTGTCTGGGGTGATGAGTTTTTGTCTTTAATTTCTGAAATTGCCATTTTGTCACCTGACCAAAATGGCAAAATTGGTAAAATTACCATTTTGGCTAGTTAGATCTTGGAAAATGACAATTTTCCGAAATTTGCCGAGTTGATCAATGTAAGTCCTCAAATTAAATGTCAGCTTTTCGAAAATTGTCATATTGCCGAGATGGATATTTTCCTTTTGTATGCCCTTCTACGCTTCCGTATAATATATCTGATAAGCCAAATAGGCCTACATGTGTAAAATATCATGATGGAATTATGTTTTCGTCTAAAACCTAGCTATCTCTTGATGTTTGGACGACCATAGATAGCGATTGATCAGTACTATTATTACAGGGCCAACGGTCGTGGCGTCGGGGAGAACAAACAAAATACACACTGAGCCACATACAAACTCATCCTTCACATATGTCACGTACTGACTGAGCTACATTCGGGCTTTCCATACCGGCACTAGTTTCACAGTATGTCTGCCTCCTGCAGTTTCTAATTGTTTACCTTGCAAGTAGAAAAAGTAAACTGAGAAAAAAAAAATTAAAATACTTCAAAGAAAAAGTTTTGACTGGGTGACTGGGGGGGGGGGGCTTATTTTTTTTAAATTGAAAGCAGATAAACTGTTACTGCATGATTTCAGTGACACATCAGTCTCAATTAACCTAAGTTTGGAAAAATATTAATCAGAGTATTAGTTTTCATAATTTTTCTTGTAAAAGTGAGAGTTGTTTTAGTCTTCAATCCCATCTAGTTATTTTTTTTTTATGAAAAAACAAAATCCCAGTCTGTCTTTGAATGAAATTTCCTTACTCTATTGTTGTACTCAGTGACCTTGTGCATTTCCTGACAACACTGGCTGACAAATATCTTTTTCTCCCATCCGGAGTAAACTTAAGTCAAAAATTCAATTAATCCAGGGAAATTGCACCTCCCTAATCAACATGATTGTCCTACGAACAGTGGTTTCCCAACTTCCCCCCTCATGAGTCCCATGAGGGGGAGGCTAGAATTTTGTTCCTAGGGAATTAGTTTTGTCCAGGGATATAGTTGAGGAGCCTCAACCAGTGTGATACAGCAGGATGCGAATACATAGTATGCCTCTACTGCAGTGATGCACTTCAGAATTTTTGACTAGTCGGAACTGAGAATTGTGCAAAGACCAGAAAAATATACAGATACACGAGAATGACGTCATGGAACAATAAGTGAAACCCAAATTCTGTACTGGCAGAAAGCACCGTTCTCATCATCGAGGACATATCCAAACTTTTGAACACACGGCGATCAGTTGCTCATTTTACACCCAAATTTCTAAATTGTTTCCATTAAGGTTAGCTTAACTGGTTATGCTTCGAAATGATATGAGCTCATGCAATGTTGATTTTATTCAAATGCATGATATTCTGGTGCAATTCTTCTCCTCATGTTACCTATGACACACAGATCCCAGAGACGAATTTACTCGTGAAAATATATTTCTTGCTACAAGTGTAGATCCTCTACATAACGTAGATTTGGGACGGAAAACAGTTTTTTTTTTCCTTATAAGAACCAATCTCTTATACAAAAGTAAGGCGTTCTGCCCAGTCCGAAAAAAAAAAAAATGCATGATGGGTGTATAATACTACGAACATCACAAATCCAGTTTGGCCAGATATTAAAATACGACCCCGTATACTACATGAAACGATACAGGGAAACCCTTTGCCAAAACAATTATTCTTTTTTCCTCTTTCGTTACGAATAGGACGCTCACACTTGCCTATATTTTCAAATCAACAACAGAACCAGTACACTACTTGAATCTGTTAATAATATTTGTTCAAAACTAAAACAAAAGGATGAGTGTATTTGGACTCTATTAAAATTAAAGGAAAGCTTAAAGTTTTTATGCTGTCTATCATTCTATACTTCTTAAAAACATTACTCCTTAAAGACGTGAGTACACATTTGTTTTGTATCTGAGGGCGTCACACTTGCTGGAAGTTTAGTGAAACTCACCCAACCTATATCCTTCGAAATCCTATGCTTTACCTGTTAGGATTCCGATTTCATTGCCTATACCTGCTCTGAAGTCACAGTTGTTTACGTCACTGACATATATGCGATTATGCCCACTGACAGCACACGTCCTGACAATCATCTCAATGGTGAATAACGACAGAAAAGGCGAAAGACAAATGTCAGAAAACTGACGTCCCATGCAGAGGGGAGGTTCCTGAAAACCAATAGACCTAGCAGTTTAACAGGGGGTTATCTACCTGCGCCCGGGCTCGGCCTTTAAAAAATAATTACTCCATCATGGTATTTGTGGACACTCCAACAGAATTATGTGTGACTAATTTATGTAGCAGAAAGCAGTGTACTTATATAAGAAGGACTTACTCAGATTATATGTAACATTTGAACTTGGGTATCTCAGGGGTATATTGGAACCGCTGTCGTTCGGAATCCATGTCTATAGTATGATATGCATACGGCAGTTCCGTCTTATCTCCACCTTCTAGTTGCTGAGACATTAATATAGTATACATGGGACAGATTGATCAAAATTGATGAAGCTGTTGTCACACGTAGATTAAAAAAATGGTTCGAAATAAACAAGAAAACGTTCCACGTGAATAACACATTCTTTTTTCATCCAAACAATTAGCATGATCGTTGATATTGTAACGTTGGCGTGCACCAGCAATATTCTAGTGAAAGAACCGACAGGAGAGTCCTTAAGTGATATGGGTGCGGAGTAGGATATACAGTTAATGAGACAAACACTATAATAGATGACATACATGGACTGTTGCAAAGTTACAGCTAAATAGTTCTATTTAAATACAATTAAATCACAGCGACGAGATACGTCATACGGAAAATAACAGACCTGAATTTAGATGATCGACTGACCAAGAAACACACAAACAATTACACAGCAGAAGAAAACTGTTTGAACAAGATAACAGCGACGTATCGAGCTGCTATATGAAATTAGCATATCAACACAACTTCTAAAGAACAACTTATTCCCAGACATGTAAGGAAACATTTGCACGTACTCTTAGAATATGATGAAATGTGAAGGCGCGGTAAGTTGTAGGGTTTGCTTAATACCAAGTACACATTTTACCATTGTCAATTCTTCATCACCACATGAAAAATGTAACTGCTGTACATAGCTCTTAAATGAAATTTATCGTACTCTTTCATCACAGTATCACAATTTCCCCTTGAAAGTTCTTTCCAAATTTATCACTCTTCTGTGTGTCCCTTGATCTGTTATGTTATAGCGAAGTGGTGCGGCTTCTGTTCCAATTTGCATCAATGCTTCAGTAATATGTAAATTACAGAAAATGGATTACGTAATTTATCCACAAGAAAACCAAGACGTTACCATTATAACTCTCAAGACTCAAGGTAATTGACGTGTATTGCATTTGCAGATTCAAGGACACTTGGGACTTCCCGGCCTCATGAGCCATCCCAGCCTGCTTTTGCCATATATATATACAAAGAATACCAAATACTAAAAGTAGCATAATGTTAGTCTAGGAGAATATTCTAGTTGGCTTTTTCCAGAATCACTATTCTTTTCATTACAACACAAACAAATCAACATCTAATGTGTTATTCAGACCTTCAAGTTTGAATGTCTACACCGTGGCCATTTAGGCAAGTTTGTTAATGTTCAACATGCACACGTGGAACTTAAGACGGAAACCTCGGTATGCTTCGGCGTGCATCAAGTTACTGTGTGCTATAATGGTTCCTACACTGTAATTGTGACATATAAAAATACTGTAGAAGCCTATTACAAAGTCCAGTGAAATTTAAGGATTTGTAGAAAAAAAGCCAATTTTGCCCCCAAATTTGTATTTCCAGTACATCTTGAGAACCGCTAGACCAATGAACTTGAAGCGTTGTAAGGACTTAACTGAGAACAAATTGTTCAACATCATGTTAATGTAACGGTAAATACAGTGAAATCTCAGTGCTGATATTTGAGAAAGCCAATTTTGCCTCAAAATTTGGATTTCCACCAAATCTTGAGAGCTAATTGAGCATTATACGCAAAATTTTGCAAGGCCGTTCGTGTGAACACATTAATGAACACACAGTTTATCACTGTGACAAACTGGTGAAATTGTATGATTGTTTAGTAAAAAATAAATAGAGCCTCCATCCGGGTCAAAAGACACCTCCTTCTAAATTTAGCCAAAACAACTTTAGCAGAATTGGCCCTGTGGGTAATGCCTTTGAACATTCCTGCAAATTACGTGAACATTATTGTTAAGTCAAAAAATAATTTTAGCCAGGTCCTGCACATGTGAATAGGAGACTAATGTGCAAATAACCCATAGAGGGATGCTCCTATATCCTGCCCCTAACTGTTATCACTAAGTCTAACTTATATGGAATAACCCAATGTTATAATTGTATTATGCACTGTAGCGCAATATGCACAGATACTTTTGAGCCGTTATTGTTATCATTACTTGAGCCTAAGAAGTGGCACCAGCCTGAGGGATTAAGCTTGCTACCTTACACTACATATCAATATTACCATTTTCTTCGCTTCTTCATTTCCTTTTTTCTGCTTAGCACCATTTCATGCTTGTAGTATAGTTGGCTCTAATTTACAATCAGTGCACGAATTAGTTGTCTGTGAGATGTGGTTGCAGTAAACTATTACAAATCCCTAGCTGTGTGCAGAGCCGGTGTTGAAATCAATTCATGTAGGCGATCAGATGCGCAAATCCGTGGATTGCCTTTTTTTTTAATTACCTGATACTCAAAGATGTTCAGCACTTAGTACTAAACTTAAAAAAAAAATCTCAATCAGTGTGATTGACAGACAATTTGATAATAAAATTCATGTCAAAAGCACAGTAAAAATGGCTGATTGATGTAACGAGATGATATTTAATTATTGAATTGTTATAGAAATGCCTATCATAAATTTTATTAAGATTCAAGTCGTTACTACCCGCTAATTTTGAAACAGTCTTGGCTCGTCCTGTGTTTTAAATGATAGGCATTACCCTAATATTTACTTCCGTTATGCAAAAAAGCTGAATTTCGGTGTTGTACTTTTAGGTTCTTCTAAGCTACATGTAACCAGTCTTGAAATGAATCTCATGTGTGCAATTTCTCAGTTAATGAGAAAAATCAGTCTATGACAAAATGTTGGTAAAAATCAGTTGGGTTAAGATAGTCCGTAGTCATAATGAAATATGACCATGGACAAACTTTATTTTGGGGTCATTTGACAAATATCGGATGGGGCTTGAACATATCTTTAGCCCTCCAGGCTTTCTTTTTCTTTTTTTCCTCGAGGATAAGACCCCAAGGATCTCCTCCCACTTCTACAGTTTCTGTGTACATATACTCATTGAAAAATATTTGAACCTAGGAACAGTGCAGCTGTGCAAGGTAAAGTTTGGGGTAGTGCCATCAACACCCCTGGGACCATCCACAGTGTCAGTATCTAACAAGTACCAATAGTACGTATAGTCGACAAGCAGCTCTAATTCACGAGATGGACTTGATTTTTGCATTTCCCCAGCCCCCATCCGCTGCAATGAAAAACTTTTTAGAATTTTCTCTAGTAAATTACGTAAGGATTACTTGTTGAAAGAAAACAATAATTGAATCAAATTCATAAGTTAGGCACCTTCTATCTCAGACAGTCTGTGCAGAGCAATAAAACGAAAAAGGATCAGTGCGTAAATGTTTTCTTATCACGGGTAGGTTAATTGAACATAGGTATTATTGCTCTCTCTTCTTACGTACATAACTTGAATTGACCGTGAGATACTAAATTTGATCTAAATTTGTTAATCTTGAAGTTACCCTACGTGACGTTGCAACATATAAGCATAAGACACAGGGTTTCTCCACACTTGTGTGGTAGTTTAGAGTTACTATCGTAACACGGTTGCCATTCATGGTCTGATTTTTTGTTAATGACTATATATTAATTTCTTTTATATGTGTGAACTAAGAACTTATTGGCTGCTCTCTAGAATGATACAAGATGCTGTTATTGGTATTTCAGTATTCTGCTGTAAGTTTCTAAAAATTCTGAGTAGTTTTGTGTTTGCCTCTCTTCAAGTAAAGTATTTTTGGACCTCCTATTTTAGGTCTCCAGGCTAGTCGTACTGGATAGATCCAGGCGGTAACCCCGGGACTTTAATCATAGACACATCTCAAAATCATCAGACCAACAATCCATTTGTTCTTTTTTTGTTTTTTTTTTAATTCAGCTGGCTGAGGGCATGAGTTGGGTTAATGTTTCTATAAAGTATTTGGTCAAATGTGTACGGCATACCCTCTTCACACAATTAGAGTCATATCTTATTTCAAATGATTTTAATCTCTTCAACCTAGGGTTGATTTCCTTGTTTCATCCATTTACATAATTTAAGCCAAGTTGAAAGGTACGAAATTGCCCTTAAACACTCACAGGTATAACGAAGGGAGTTTTACCGCCTAATAAAGTCTCTATCAAAGATATCACCGTGTAGCATTTTAGGAGCTGTCGCTTTGTCTCCTATTAGTTGACACTTTCACTACACCTCCCCCCCCCCCCTTTTTTTTTCACTTTAATTTCAGACAAACAATTAGGATAAGTTCAACAGTATCGGGTCATATAGTTACTAGTAGAAAACGATCGTAATATCAAGTGGAAAACCGAGATACCAACAATTTAATAGAGACAATTTACGTCTGGTTCCAGTGGACAACGAGCTCTGTATGCTTTGATTAGTAAAAAGATTATCTTTTCCTCATTCCAATATAACTTTAACCATATCACTCAAAACCAATAAATTGAATTTGTCGAGGGTTAGAAAATATGACCGTAGTTTCCATTTTATTGAGTTTTGATATTATCTTGAAATCATCAAAATTTCATTTTTTTTTATTACTATGTCACATCGAGTGGTCATAAATAATTACGAGTGTGTTGTAATTTGCGAAAGAGTAAATGTGTACTCCAAGCACCCTTTGTCGCTTATATGATTACGTGAGAGATTTGGTTGAATGACATCATTCCTACCACTGCTATTAGATTTGTAAATATCCAATATATATATATCAGACATCGAGGAAGGTGTACCAGGAAGTAATTTTACACAAGGAAGCAAACAAATTCAGGCATTATATATGGTTGACATCGAAACAAAGCGCATTTCTACTCACAAAACTGCAACAAAAATATGAGTCGTTATACGTTTCAACATATTTCGTTGATTTATCTACTTTTTACCAATATTTTGCATGAAGCACGACAGGAAAATGCCACAGAAACGACAGTCCAAGTACATATTTTTTCTTCCATCACATTACCATGTCCGGGTGACTCGCAGACAGGTAAGAGATGGGAACACCGAGGTGAAGTTCTGTACGCACGGAGAGCAAATATCGGCAACCTTCCTGACGACAGCATCCAACTAACACAGAACTACTCATTGGTCGTTAGTAATGCTTCTTTTGAACATGAGGGAAGGTATGACTGCATTCGAGACTCCAAGGTGTGGAAGTATTTTCTCTACATAACAGGTTTGATTCTTTACTTATCTTCCTAAATTCAAATGGTCACTACGAGAGACTATGGCAACTTTGGACAATATATGATCGACACTTAAAAGTGAATCATTGTAAGGATCATCTTATCTAGGTACAAGTAGCAAATTGATACATTTTCTGAGATTTACACTGCGACGGGACACCCAGCGTTATTGTTACTAGGAACAATTTGGTAAATCTGTTCAATAATCGTCTATTCTGATGCAGATCAATTTAAGATCCAGCTTTAACAAATTAAACAAGAGTGACTGAAGTTTGAAAATATAATACATAGGCATACATCATTCTCCTGTGATACTGTAGTAAAGTGTGAAGGTGACGACAGTGCAACTCCAGGACTTGTTTCACATTTCTTCTTATTTTACAATTCAGACCTCTCTACAGACCTTTAGATGTTCTTATCATGTTTGAATTGTTCGAAGTATCAGCACTACATGTTTATATATCATGATAACTATCACGCAAAACGACATTTTCTAACCGTCGCGAAGTACTCCTTTTTGGAATAACTTCCGGTTAAGAAAGTATCACGTGACTCACCCCTGTAACATTAAGGTAAGGGTTTCCATCAATTAGTGACAACTTACAGGCAAGATGCAACCTTCCAGTCATTTATCTGTCATAGGAACGGAAATTTTGGGGGACGGCTAGCTAAGCGGAATGCCACCATCGGCTGGATCGGAACAGTTTCGTTAGAAAATCTCCCAAATCACGGGAAATGCAATTTGCGAACCCATTTTTTGCTGCTTCATTGACGTCCCACCCACAATCAACAAATAAGTGTAAATCAAATACGTTTTCACCTGTTTTGTTTCAATAGCTCAAAATGTAGTTGTGGCGCACATCCCGGACAATCACGTGGGTTGGCCACTGGACAACTGTTGAGCCCTTTTCAAACAATTAGAGTTAACGGTGATATGTAACAGTTCAGTTAAAATATATGTATAACGATTTGAGTTAAGTCATTTCCGTGTTACCTGTTTGCAGTTATGCCACGTCTCTCCCTAACAATAAACGGTGAAAATTACCTTTCTGGTCAGTTTTCGTTCTTCCCTGGGGATACTGTGGTAGCAGAGTGTAATGCCCTGGATTCTCGTCCTGAAGTTAAACTCACCTGGATGGTCAACAATCAGGTGCTACAACCGTATGACGTTTTTAGCGACTATTCATCGAATTTTGATAACAAGACGTTTGACGTCACATCGTCGTTAACACTTGCACCGGGAGATACGGAAAATGGAAATATCACATGTGTGGTATCTTACAATACATCCTATTATCCAGACGAACATTTGTCTGTCAACTATTCAATATTGGGTCAGTATGTTTAGGGATGGGATGCGTTAAACCGTCCTATATTCAAATAAACCACTCGGAACTATTCCCACATAAACATAACAAGCATAACCGGATAAAAAGGAAGAGGTGCCAAAGGGCCTATGGAATGCCTGTTAGAATTGTCATGTCTTTTATTGAACTTTTTGGTTTGGCTTTCAGAAGTATTCGTTGTTTTCTATGGTGTCTTATTCCATAACTCATGAATATTCGTCTCTACATCGTAATACATTATCTAATTCAGTAGTTGGCCAAATATATAGGGTTTTAAGCTTCTCTTATGTTATTGTATTTTGATGTACTTTTTGATTCACAAGAACTTTGCATAATATTATCCATAATTCAGTGTTATTCTTTAACGGTGCGGTAAAGATATTCACCTACTAGTGTCTTCTGTACTCTGTGTGTTTAATGTATTTTTATGTCATTATAACTGAAAGGAACTATATGTACCTGTAATGCATCTTATTTGTTCTCCTTTAGAGAGAAACAACAAATTTAATTTTACAACGATTACAGTGTGTTCAGCAGCTATGTGTGGCTTGATCGCTTTGGTTTTGCTCGTCGCTGGAATTAGGAGGAAAGGTTTGTAATATTTTAATATTATTGTAATATAATTTTTTATGAATGTGATAAGCAAGTCAGATGAAACATTAGGGTTATGTTTCTTACTCATCACTGTTATACCTCCATTTCAAGAACGTTACTATCATCACTTTAATGTTACTTTAATTCGATTGGAGACAGTACGTCAACTATTAGGTATCAGTTGTTGTTATAGTGGTTAAATATATACAATTTATTAGCCAATTTATTGAACTTAATGGAGTAAATGTGAAAGCGGGACTATTCGATAGGTGAATCGGGGTATCTGATAAAGCGAAAAAGAAGATACACTTTGAAAGAAAATCACGATAGAGAGGGTGAGAGAAACAAATGTTCCACCCAGCACATTTTAACATACTTAAATCAATTAATCAAATTTGGAAATTAATATCATGTCTTTCTTAGTGTAGTTACTTGGCCTTAATAATTGTTTTGCAGATTTGCTTCAGATTATTATACTATCTACATGATGCATGGTAATTAAGCGAGTTTGATATAAACATGTTTATTCCATCTTATGAAGGGACTTATACGTCTCTCCTTAAGAACGTAATGAATCTTTTGCTGTAGATCAAAACCTCACATAATCTAGAAGCAGGGCCGGATTTGACAATAAGGTAACCACAGTATGGGGCCTCCACGAAATTGTGGGAGACTAATATGCGAACTGCCTATATTTTACACAAAAGTTTATCTTTGCTTGACTCCCTGCATGTGTCTCTGATTATTGTCAACGTAATGTGAAAGTTCTACAGTTTAATTCAGTTTTACAACATTCTCAGTGTATTTTACTTAGGCGCAAAGGCTAGGGTGTGGCTAGGGTGGTTTTCCAAGGTGCGGCAAGAGTAAAAGGGATCTCCTTACAGTGCTCCGATCTGTTATCATAGCATTGTAATTTGCTCTTACAGGGTTTTCATTCAGTTATTCAATCATTCAGCTTTTCACAACGTGAAAGGTTAACAATCGTAATGTGAATAATTATGAATTGTAATATGAATATATGAATAATTTCAACTTCATGCGAAGACAATTGTCCCTCACCATGCTATAACTTGGAACTGGATCATTTGTTCAAAAGTCTCGAAGCCTGGAAATATCAATAAAAGAGTTATCTTTCAAATATTTGCAAAATTACTTTTTTTTTTCACTGTAGCACGTATGTCGGTCTTCGGTTCGTGTTTCAGGTTGGTGTTTTGCTTTAAATTTAAAGTCACTTACACTTGTTGACTTACATGAAATATTTGTTCTGAATATCAAAAGCACAGGACGACCTTACATAAGTTTATCGATTTAACCAATATAACATGGTATGGAAATCAATGCAGAAAAAACGAAACTATTCATTTACATGTTCAAAACTCCACATATTGAACCGTGTGGTTTCGTACGTACTATCGATTACTTTCACTTTTGCTGCCGTTTACATTTTCGTCCTTGAGGTGTTACCAACGTTAGTTTCTCCAGGGTCAAGTGGGTAGAAAAAGGATAAAATTCCTATCAGAATTAACAATTACCATTGCGTAGATGAAATAGAGGACAGTAGTAGATGTTGTAGATGTCAGTAAAGAAGGGAATCGCAACGACATGGTGTGCTACTAATAATACGACGGTAATATTTACAGTTCGTCCGAACAGAAAGTCACTGACTTAGAGTCACATATGAAGACTACGGTGGAGAACGAAAGGGACAGTACATCACAATCACCAGGTTTGCATTTACGATGTAATTAAGAAGTACGGCTATGACGTCGATAAGTAACCGTATGAGCATTCCGACAACAAACCTAATTGACATTTAAAATTACAATTGTAACGGATTTTTTTTTTTAAAGAGTACCGTAACTCGATTTTTTTATTTTTCGTTTCCAATTAGAAAATGATCTTATAACATCGACGACGAATCGGTGAGTAATGGCGTATTGTAAACAATGTTTGTCTCACAAAAGAATATATTCACTGCGATGTGATTTAATTTGGCCAAGACATTTCTATTTGATTGAATCGAATATTCATTTTGTCCATAGACGGTTTGCTTCCATAGGTAATCTAACAAGTCGCAGCCAGCTACCTATCGCAACCCAAGAATGTTATTCAAGGAGTAAGTGAACTCACACACGGTGGAGTGACTAAAACTGTTGTTGTTTTTGTTTGTTCCTACTATCTAGAGAAACTGAAGCCCTGTTTCTCCCTAATTGAAACTAATAAATTTAACGGCATGAAATTTCTTTCTTGAGTTGATAATGTGGTGTTTTGAAGTGATAGAAACTGACGTTTTCTCGATTCCTCTCAGTTTAAACCTTCAGTGTCCAAGCTATAGAGTACTGAAACAGAACAGCGAATGAGTGGTGTAAAAAGTCATGTCAGTACCTGCTTCAGAAAACTTAAATCGCCATGTACACACAAAGAGAGCACATGATAGCTACCATAGAGATTTCGAAAATGCAATTTTCTTGCAGGTTAGGTAGAGTTAGAAAGCATATGTGGATAAATGTTCGCTGTTCATAAGTTCAGAAGAAAAGTTTGTAACGTTGAATATTCCGTACTTTTGCACAACGATAAAATGCCATCCATCTGTGTAAGTGTACTATAGGTACCGAAAGATGCAGTGGATGCGTTTACAATGTATCAACCTAGGTACTATCAACATGGTGTTTAAAAAGTTTTCTCTCTCATAAGACGCACTGTACATCATTTCATACCTGTTTAAAGTGTTTCGTATCAATCATGTTCTAACGGTCCAAAAGAAAGTTGCTTTTCAATATCCCTACAGCTTTGAATATTACTACAGCTGCGGAGTGGTCTGAAAGGTAAGATCTTAAATAAACCTAAAAGGAGCCAAAATAACCCAACATCATCCTATAAAAATACATATCGATCCATGCTGATGCTGTCTATTTACCTACAGCAAATCATGTGATGATAACAGTTTCATCAGCTTTGGCAAGCCACCCGAGGTTTCGCACAATGTCCCCTGCGACGTTCAAGATTTCAATGGGAATGCATATGACTTTCCAAATGCAAGGGAAACCGAATACGCTACTCCAGACGACAATTCCGTATATTATTATTCGGCAACATAACTTTTTATGATTATGATGATGATGATGATGATGAAAATGATGATGGTGATAATAATAATAATAATAATGATTTGTCTTGCATCTACAACCGAAAGGATGATATTCTTAAATGTTAGATTTTCAACTAAATAATGATTTCCTATCATCCAACATTTTTTTTTTTTTTTTTCATGGAAGGAATCCCATAATGTCGACATGAATATAATCTCCATGCTATTTTCCCTGGTCATGTCTACTTACATTTTTGTCAATTTAAGAAAAACTGTTAAAGTCACTCACACTAACGAAACTTGTGACTATGTTTCGTATTTTCAGTGATTTTCTACGTATCAGACAGACATTACATATTTCAAAATGGGTTAGGAATTCTCTTTCATGCTGTCACCGCTTCCAGTCAATGATTTTGTAAAATTCAAAATCATCTAATGCAGTTACAATGAAATGTACTTTGATTTATGCCATTGAGTTTTGTTTAATTCAAGTCAATAACATTTGTAGGAATAGAAGTACAATGTGTATATCACTTCATTAGATTATTTTAATGAACACAGAGGCTTAATTTCGTGATACGTTATGCAGACTTATATAGCATCCTAACTTTTGAGGTCGAAATTCAAAGGAAGATGTGAAGCGTCCCCGAACGCGGACAGAAATTACTTCTTCGTCTGCAGATTGTATTACGGATTAAATAATATTGCCTTTAATTAAAGAAATCAAATCCAAGCCCAGGTTCTTTTTACCTGTGCCCGTCTAGATGTGGCATGCATATGCTAACTGTTTATATTATTTAAGCTGTAGTCTGACATCATTGTAAGCACTGATTTTATACTTCTTCAGCATACTGTGTTGTAAAATGCAATTGTAATCGGACTGTTGGCTTTTTATAGGGATCATCTGTACGTATGAGATATAACTAAAACTCTAAGATGCTACAAGAAAAGCAGATTTTTGTCGCGATATGATATGTGATACGGTATAGTACATACGCTACACTTCGGAACTGTACCCCTAAAATGAGCTAGAAAATACAGTGACCAGAGCAGCTTGACATTTTGACTATGATACCTTTGCAATAAGTAAAAGCTGATATACCGTTTTTTAATCGTCCCTGCCAGATTCTTTAACTGTACTGTATATTGCATTTGCACAGGAGATGTAAATCACCCTGTTGGAGGTTGTCGCCTAAAGCTCTTTTCACACCGCACCGACTACCCACGACCCGACGAGACTCGACTTCGCGTCGGATATAATCGTGGCGGTGTTGCCATCCTCACGTACGACTACGATTCCATCGATTTTCATCGGGTCGTGAACCGTCAGCTTGATTGATCAATTGAATCGTAACTTTCTCTCCCGCGACTCGAAAAACAGTCGTTTGTAATTTAGCCAATGATAAAGTAATATACAGTCACATGACGACTTTGCTCGACATGGAACCAGCAATAACCAACAATCATCTAGGAAGCATGCTTAACATTCTGAATCCAAGAAATGGGGAACGATCATGTAATTATGTGAAAAGAGATACCATGCACGTGCATCCCAAGCTCTCTCGAATAGTAACATTATTTCAACACGCCAAGGCGGAAATGTGCAAGGCATTTGGGATTAGTTAAAGAAATAAGACACAACTTTACTTCGATGGTGTTCACTACGTTTTTATACGTGCGAACTTGTACACACAAACGCCTTCGCAATAACATGGCATAATTTTGTTATTGGGAGATTTGGCTCTCAGACTCATAAATCATGGGCAAAGAGGGAACACTGCATCCTGTGTTGCTACTTGATGGAGGACTGTTGGTTTTCCGAACACACAAAATATTCATGATGTTATTTGCATTTTGGATAGAGATAGTTGACATGGGACTAAAACGTCTATTTAGGATGCGTTTTCGCACTGTTCCGCAGATTATATAAAATAGACAGAGCTGCAGCACATTTCTATATGTCTATGCATTGACGAAATCTCGTGAAATTGAACTGAGATAAGTTTTGGGGATAAGATAATTCTTCACTGCCATCCAGATCCAAGATACTCCATAGCTCAAAGTTGGTGCAGTGTGGCATGGTGTCGTTGTTATGATCGCAGACTCCCCACTGTCTACGAAATTTTCACGACTGTCTCCGATTGCTGAATTTTGTCGGATCGTGAGGAGTGGGAGCGGTGTGACCAGGGTTTAACGTTACAGAATTCTAAATCATGACATTGATCATTCGATGGACTCACCCATGATAACTTTTGTTGCTAACTTGTTGGTAATTGTAGGCACTTGCTGCAGACTAACAACGGCAGGATTTCTTGGCAAGAAAATTTCATATAATGATTGTCATGCTGGAATTACGAGGTACAAAATTTGAAGTACAATATTTCAAGGTTCAATTCTTGCCAGATTGGATCAAATTAACTAGATTCATTTCAAACTTACATTTCCAGCAGCTATAAATTCCAGGGTTATTACACTAGATGCGAAAAGTTTCGTCCATCTATTATTGTGAAATTTTGTAGCGGGAGGCATCCTTACAAGTCAGAACATCGGATCAGTCTCCTATGGGTTTCAGGTCCCCATAAATAAAGACAATGGGATAGTGATCTTTTCATGACAGTAACCCTTGTCTCAAGAATAATATTCCCAAATGTTATTTGTAAGGGTTGCCAACACGTTTGTAACTCAAATCGGCCGATCACTTAAAGAATAAAATGAAAATGATGAAAGAGTATCCACAACTATCTGCCGTACATTCACAACGTAGATTAAAATTTATATCTCCTGTAAGAAAGCACATATTTAATCATCAAATGCACCAGCAGGGCCGTCACAGAAACCTAAAACAATCTTCTTTTAAGACCAATGGTAACTCCAACACTACAACTACTCGAATTTATATTATTTATTTTTAGAAATATTGACTCAACCGGCTCGTATGCAGATTTTCAGTGGTAGGGAGAGGGGCTCGAGTTTACCACGTCCAAGTGGATCATTTTCCCCGACAATTATATGACCAGCAAATTCAATCTCTTACAATATGTTGCTCAAGTAGGCCTACTTACATAGACTGAGCGGAATCCAGATCTTGTGGGAGGACGAGCCCATGACCCCGCCCCCGATGTACGGACATGCTTAAACCGACTAAATCAGACAAGTTATCCAAAACAGTAAATGGAAGATTCCGTAAGAATATTGAATGTTTCTTAAAAAATAACACCAATTCCCCGTAGGAATCTCCGACCCCCTATGATATTTATAAGTACAATCTGAGGTTGCTGTGTCATCACGTTCTTAATGATTACACTTATGAAAATGGAAAGTAATGGTCAGTCATTCAATCGAATTAATGATGAAAAAAAAAAACGTATCGGTCGTGATCCTTGGACTTATGCATAACACTAAAAACTGGTAAAATGTTTCAAATCATCACTGTCTGTAGGGAAAAATTAAATTTATTTTCATTTAACTCGATATGAAGAAACCAAAACAAGTGTAGAAAAGTAGTAACACTGATGTAATACAAGTAGCAAATACATATTTAGGGGAAGACACACTCACCAATTGTAATACAAGGAACACAGATACACAATTGCAAGATGAATTATGACTGTTGCTACATTGGTGTGAACCTTTGCTCACTGTGAGACAGTCCTCAAACACAATGCGGAAACCTAGCCTTCAGTCATACAGTACCATTCAGTAACATACATTACTATAGGTAATATTCACGATACTTTTGCAGCTGCCACGTGCTATTCATTAACAGTTCCTCACATCTAAGTTGTAAATTATTCAATTTTTCCTTTTGTTCAGAATTAACAAAAGTCTACCAGATAATTAAATCTAAGTTATTGCATATCCTGATATTCTTGAATAACTCTTTGAAAACATCGTCATAAGTAAGTCTAAGTAAAGAGTCAGAATTGTTAGAATAGCAATATGCTCTATACTTTTTAATATTATCACAACAGTTCGATAATGAGGCGAGAATGTACGTCCTAAAATACAACGTTTTAGAAGAGTTTAAGCTAAGGGAGTTTCATGTAAAAATAAACGGGCGCATCTTCTCGATCGTGTGCTTCGAATGGTTCATGACATGCAAGTTCCGTCAGTCTATTTTATCAGTTTCCTTTAAACTTTAAATCTATTCCGATGTAACTCTTTTGCAAAAACGTTTCCCTCCTTCAACTTAGAGCAGAATAGATTCTTAAATTAACAGTCTACTTGCAGAGTCCAATATCAAATTGGGAATATGATGAAATTCAATCTATCGGAGTCACACTGAGTACTGATTTAAAATTTTTCATTTAAAATTATGAACTGCTACCATAAAACTGTAGAAACGTGCCATACCAAGCTATTATGTTATTTGTTATCTCAACTACATTTGTGATAGGAAGTTTAACCTTTGAATTTGCAACTGCTATGAATTACTGATAGATGAAAACTATAGCCCAACTTATCGACATTAAACTCATGCATTTATTAGCCATAGGTGCACGTATTATGTCAACAGATATACCTTTATGCTCTAGGGATATGACAACTTGTATTTACATATGTCATAAATATATGACTGTGTACGTAGTTTTCAAAGACAACTAAACAGAGCTTTCGACATACACAAGTCAAAAAGTTTCAGACACATCTATCATGATTAAGTTTGCCACGGGTGATGAGTAGGCTAACGATAGTGTGCTATGAAGAAAGGTGTCACTAAATTAGGTGTACTGTTCGACAAGAGACCAGTGGGCTTGTTGTTGAACTTTAATCCTTAGTTTTAACAACTGTCTCAGTAATGTTGTAGCTGATTATTCTACCTTCCAAATCAACTGCTTACATTGAATGCATTGCCATTGCTTGGATAAAAATGTTTGCCATGCATGTAATCTCACAATGACTGATTCGCCTCAGATACTAAAACATGACCCTTTGTTCAAAGTACAGTTTGCTCTCTCAACAAAAGTTACAATGTGTCTACTTCTTAATGAAATAAATACGGGACCATATTGTGACGAGTTTCATTTTCAGTTTGCATGCTGATGATATGTATGGTAATAGTGCTTGCATTTATGAAGAGGCATGCTTAGTGCCTTTGAAAACCAGCTAGTTGCACATCAGGGTTGTTTTGAACAGAAAGGAGAAAAAGGGGAAAAAGTTTTTCAAGGTAAGTTGATTAAAATTTCCGCTCATATGATCATCAGTACAAGATTACAGATTAAATTTACACCTGCCTGTAATCGGTGATGACAATGTAATTATACATATGTCTTCCTTGGTAAATTATTGGTAATATACTGGTTAAAAGAAATACTGCAGTTGACCTATAATGCTTTAAACTGTTTACTCTCTCGCACGAGGTACTCACGTTGTGTGAGCTAAGAGAAATCCATGTCTGTTTTCAGACTGCTTATAAAATGTGATGCACAGATAAACTAGACGGCGTGGGAGATGTTTTTTACATCCCTTGTAATACTCACATCTCAACAATGGACAAAAGCCCTTACTTGTCAAACTGCTAACTAATGAATCCGTTAAGCCTGAATTACATCGTAAAACTATATAGTAATTGAACTCAGTGAAGTGAACTGTCTAGACCATAATTGAAACTTGACATTAGTTTGAATGTAATATACTGTAGCCTTTGCACTACTTGCATTTTAGTCTCCAGGATCCAAATTTGCAATATTGCATGTAACCATTACTTATAATCTCCGAGTTTTTATATCAAATGCCATTGATAAATAAAGGTAGAAGATGAACGTCCATTTTCGTAAACCGTTGATTTCATTGTGAAATCAAGGCTCAGAGCACAATGTATTCAACAATTTTGTCAAAATTCAAGTTATTAGTTTTGAGTGATAACACAATTGTTTCCTTATCAGAAGAGAAGAGCCGCTTTTTTTCTTTTGATTTGCAACGTGCTCATCTACATTCCTCTACATGCATGCAGGATATCAAGATGAAATCCGTTTGGAAACTGTTGTCATGTGTGGTGTTGATACATTTTGGTATGTACCGTTGCACTTTCATTCTCTTGATATTTGATGTTAGATAAGTGGATCTTGAGAGGTTGTTTTCAGTTCTTACATGTCATATAGAGTAGAGAAAAGCTACACTATACTATTGGAAATGTTATTCTTCAAAACTCTTAGTTTTGGTGATCTGTACATATATCATTGTTTAGTCTTGCTAAGACGCTAGTAATGTAGTATCACACGCACAGTGCTTCTTTTGTAGAGAGCTGACTGCGGCCATGCGCCCTCTGCTGTTTCTAGTCCATTTCTACTTGACACTATATAGGGTCTTGTACATTTGCTCCCAACTATCTTAACTTTTTTATTTTATGGCCTTTTAGCTTCAAAATGTGAAGAAATTGATAAGATTTGATCATTTAGTTCACACCCTAAAATTTCATTTTATTCATGATTTGCGTGGGGAGAACAAACAATCATTGTGAACAGTGGACAATCACTCCGTCTGACTGTGTGAGCGCTCCGTGCAAAAGCAACTGTATCATATAAATAAAGATCCAGACAGTGTTTTGCACATGGTTACACCCGATTTTTGACAAATGTCCAAGATGTTTGTAGCGAATAGATCATCCTTCGATATATATATAACTCCTCGATTGGGTACTGAGCTCGCGCATATACAGCTGACGAACAGGACGCTGTTAGACTAGCAGCGTGATTATGGTATGTTAAAAGCATTGAGTGTGAAAACATGAAAGAGAACAAAAATTACACACTCCTTGACCAAGGCTAATCATTGTTGTAACTCAAGTCTATCGAGGTGTTTGGGATGACATTAAAAATTAATTTAGATAAACATGTCCATTCTATAGGAGAAGCAGTGTACACCATATCTAGATTGCGTCCATAACTTTTGTGGATATATGGGCATTTCCACTTTCTTTTTCTCAATAAATTAGAAACTGCATGAACAGTCCTAAAAGAATTATAATTATATAACGTCACGCAGTGTACTACATAGCTTGTTAGACTATACAGCTAACGGTGCTATTTTAATCACAAATAACGAAGAAAGGGGATGTCTCCAATGTTAAAACTGAATATTCACTCTGAAAGAGTGAGAATGACACCTTTTTGAGTGGATCTTTTCACTCCCAATAAAGAGTCATCCCTGGTTTCACTCTTAAGGAGTGACTTTTCACTATTTAATGTTATTTTCATCTTATACTTTATTAAAGTTCACATATAAAGGAGCTTTAACACTTTGTGCATATGGATTGAAGAGAGAGTAGAAATACCTTGAAAATTGCAGTGTTTATTCATGGTCTACTTCCACTGAATCTCTTATTGTGCAGTCTTTCGTATCCACAAGTGCAAATATATTTTAAGTGGATGACACTTTGCCCGAATATTTTATTACCGAAACACCGTACCTAAAGTATTCAAACAAAAACTGGGAGATTGCTATTGTAGAAAATGATTTAACTAAAATACATATTTTCATGAAGTGTATGTTCGTTCCGTGTAGGTTTAAGGGAAGGGTAGAATTGTATTATTATTGTATTTTCTGTTGATTGTGATGTGGCTCAGTTTTGGTCAGAATTTCTGACTTTAATCAATACTAGCACTTCATTCACTGCAATCCATATCGTGTTTCGCATTTTGTTTTATTACTTGATTAGGTATCTCAGAACCGGAATTGTGTGCATCACCCCAATATGTAACACTTGGACAAAAGGGGACAGTTCTGTGTGCATTTCACGAGGGGTCATTCGGCACGTACTGGTACGAAACGGAAGACATAAACCAAAAACCATTTTTTTACTTACAAGAAAACGTGAAAAGTGGAGAGGGTTTTGAATCGGGAGATTTTGATGTTCATGAAAATGGATCCCTTATTATTAAGTCCGTGTCTCTGGATCATGATCACATTTTCACCGTCGTCAACTTACAGACCAAAGACAGCAATCCTACTGAAATAAACATCCGAGTTGTGGTGACAGGTAGGAGAAGCTCGAACTTCTGATTACATCAAAATTTTAACTATTAGGCCTAATAACAAACATGCAACATTCACCGTAATGTAATGAAGAGAAATGATTGTTACAACAGAAATTCTATCGTTATTCTTTTTTAAGGGGGGACTCAGTACATCTGAATCAAGTAAACATCAAGTGAGCATGGCATGGATAACCCACAACAAAATGGCTGTTTCCTTTGGAATAATATTATTGACAAACTTTGCCACAATCCTCACATTGAAATTGTTTGTACTTTGAACTTCATACAAACACTTCACGAAAGGTTGCCTTCACCAAATCATATCATGTACACATGTATATCATAGGCCACCCGATGTCATGTCACAACTTTATGGTTAAGGTCAACGAATTAAGGGAACGTCGAGGGTTACAAGTCTTGAGAGTAACTATCATGCATTAATATCACTGTTACGAATAGGATGGTATTCTTAAGTGCGTTGTTACATATTAACTAACCTCTTTTTACCCACCTTACAGTCAATCCCGAAAAGTCCACATCCTTCCGTTGATGTTTGCATTGGGACTGCATATTGTTACGTGAAACTGAAAGAAAATACCGTCCCAGTGAACTGCTTTGCAAATAACACTCGTCCACAAGTGGAGTTGTCATGGAAATTACGCACAGCCAAAGGCGACCGTGAAGTTCCTTTCGAAAGAAAAAAATCAGAAGTGAATGGACTGTTCACTACTTTGATAAGAAGTGACCAATACGCCACTGAATCCGACACCTTTTTGTTACTGTTATGTGAACAAGAGGAAAGGCTACCTCTCTGGAATAGAACAGACGTGATCGTTTTGCTGGAGATAAACCAACCGAGAATAAATCACGCAGATCAGATTCTCGTTCGGATGATTAACGAAACCTATTACATTATCATGTTTACATGGTAGTGGTTCATTTTTTATATGGAAACGACAATTCCTGGACAGTCGCTTTATAGTTCTCGCCCATGGGTCGTCTGGCCATATTGCAATTGAAAGTTCAAACTACACCTTAGTGAATGAGTCTTCCCTTGTCAGTACTCGGAGATCCATTATGGTCTGGAGGGATCTACGTTTGCTACTATGGAGATGGATTCGATGACGGAATGGTCGTTTACAATGTAACCGTGCCATCCGCTATGTCGTCGGTGTCCTCCTCACCATCAACAGGTCAGTTGGAAGATTGTGGTGCTGTTCTATTTCTCAGTTCACTTAAAATAACATTCTTAAAGTTCAGATGCCGATTCACTGTGTAAATGCAGATTAATATTTTTTTTGTTTTACTTTTTTATTTATTTCTTATGATACTGTCATTGCAAAACTAGTTCAATGAAAAGAAATGCGGCTGAGCGAGACGACCAAATAATGTTGTTTATCTTAGGAACCTTCGATTACCTCTTTTGTAATCTGATTTAATTCAAATAAATTATTCTGAGCTTAGACACTTGAGAACTCAAAAGGTTGGGGAGGAACCTTAATACAGCCTAACTACAAGGTGGACAAAAATAGTAGTTCATGTAATTTAAAAGAAGGAAAATTACAATTCTTAGAAGAAAATAATCGAAATTGAACCATGTTAGTGCACCACACTCTCAATGTAAAAGATTAAATTCTACAAAAAGAGTGACTACAGTGATCACCTTTGCAATCGAAATCGTTACACTCAACGGTGGGTGATATTTTCACTCAATTAGAGTAAAAATGATAGTCTAGCCACAAATTTAGCTTTGATGTGTTGCAGAGTTAGTAAATCTGACCATCACAGTTTAATTTCCATTTAAGTCCCATGTATGGTTTACGAGATATGAGCAGTTGAAGTTGCCATATTTGTTACCGAAAATTAAGTTGAAGCAAGGGCAGGAGTGATGTTGTCTCCCCACATTGAAAAAATATTTTATATTTTTCTTTAACTTTTCACCAAATTTACTACTTCAATATCTAGTGCTATCATAATGTGAATGTACTTGGAAGTATGAGAGTTTTGCCATCTTCACATAACCAGTACTCAAACTGACCACCTATTGATTTCAAGGTCAAAATAATCGATTCAATAATAAAGAAAACAAAAGACTCGTCAGCAATGTGGGGAGATGATGTCACTCTTGCTTGCTTCAAGTTCACCGTTGGTAGCAAAGGGGTGACTTCAACTGGTGGGAACTGAATAAAAGTGGGAACTGAATAAAAGTTTCACTAGAGTAGTTAGATTAGCTTACTCTTAAACATATCCAAACTAAATTTGTGACTGGACCATCCTTTTAATAACCACTTGAGTGAAATCTCAATCGAATGATACTCTTTAAAAGACTGCACTCAGAGAATATTATATCTAAATTATGTAAAATAAGAACTCCATAAATTTTATGTAAAATTAATGTAAGCAGTATTTGTAAATTTTACATAATTTTGGTAAATTTTACTACATTTTAGCAAAATTGTTATATCATAATGTAAGACTTACATTAACTGTGTGTAAAGTTTTACCAAAAAGTTATGGAGTTCTTATTTTACTTTACGTTTTTGTGAGTGTGGTCACTGTAGTCACTACTACTCTTTACAAACATTCGCGAGAATTCAGTTGAAGAAAAATGTTCCCACGGGAAGGGGACACCTTCTTTTCTTAGACCCTAACCCATATCATTACACCATACATCTGATTGGCCCCTACTGAGCAAAATACTTCCATTCGAGGATTTTATTGATGTATTTACAAAATTCTGTTGTTATTCTCAGATTCTACAATGCAGTCTAAAAACTCGTCCATTGTACTCTTTGTGATAGTTCCTAGCAGCAATCATTGCTACTACTGGCCCTATCTGTCGCAGTGATGATTCTTCGGGTAAGTCTTGAAGTATTTAAAACAAAACAAGTTACTTTTGTTGATGTGCAACAATTTGCATAAAATGATCAGTTATCAGATATTGATGACAAGAATTAAGAAGTATATCAAAGAAAAAGTACAAAGGCAATTGATTCCATTGCGTAGTATATCGACTGGTTGATAGAATTTATATTGTATCATCTTTATTATTCAATGAACCTACAATGTTCTATTTCATATTGCCTACAGTATTTTGTTTTTACTAGAATAACCTCTTCGTCTATTGAATGCAAGAGAACGTATGTCTTTTTAATTAATACTTGACAGTATAACGCATTGACGGGGATATTGCTACGTGCAGCAGCACTAAGTAAGCAATTGCTTTGTTCATCATCATAGATAATAACTGAATAACTGCGTCTTTTGTCTGTCTTGATTTTTATCTCAGAAAAAACACACAAGAAGAGAGACCCACGCTATCCCCCTAGGTGAGAATTAAACATTTTACGTCACTCCATAGTAGGTTTGTGTTGCTTGAAAATTATGTTTCATGTGTTTTACGGGACACTGACCTTTCTATAAGACTGTTAAACTATAAAAGTATAATTAAACGATACTGTTCGAAACACATTTAGAGAGTATTATGTTCTTATCACTTTGCTTACATTGAGATGTTTTGAGCCCACTTCGAACATGAACATTGTTTTACACAGGGTCACCCACAGGCCATGCTGTCCTTGTATGGCCAGTACGTCGCGTATAGGCATCTTTTCAAGAGTTCTTATAGCAAGGACCATTGTATAACCCATAAATGTCATAACAACCATAAATGTAATACCCACTATAAATGTAATAATTTTTAAGTCATAAATGTAATAAATTCTAAAAATTGGGACTGGGTAACCAGGCTCTGACCCATATTCAGCAAGGTACCTTTTGAGTCTGAGGTTTTTTTTTCCTTCCGATGCATGATGGGTTGTATCTGAAGCACCGGTAACACAAATAATCATGACGCGCTTCCTAGGACTGTCACAAACGCCTAGAGCGATGGCGCGCTGATCTGAAAAATAAAGGAACTCAGCTCTATGGATTACTTCGACGCACTAGCGATTTCTGCGTGGAAACAGTTTAACGCGCACGAGACTTAGACACAAGTTCATACAACACTTGCGCCTTCTTTACATTCTTGATGAAGTGTGGTTAGCTCCTGACCTAGCTACTCTACTCACGTATTGTGTCTATAACTGCGATCAACAAGCTGTCTTGGATGAGTTGCGGACGAAAATTTCTGAAATTTTCTTAAACGTATTCACACGTACATTTTAGCGCTAACTCGTGAGAGGGTGTGACCGTCCGCCTTAGGTACCATACCAGGTCAGAATTAAAAAAAAACTTCACATACTGTAATAGCAACTGCGGCAGCCTTAATTTATACCCAGTAACCATCAAGCAACCTCAATATCTCATCCCAAAAAATTAAATTACATGTTTGGGAAGGAAATAATAAAACTCCGTCTGTTGTAATCGCATTGTCATGGTCCAGTGTTACGGAGACAACCAAAGCTATCGTATAGGCACTGGAAGAAGCATTCCCAAAACATGCTAAGACACATAGATCAGGAAAGGGATAATAAAACTACATCAACTGCAATTTAAGGAGAATGTGATTATTAGTGAGATACGGTTATCGATTGTTATGAGACCATGTGTTACTGAACTTTAGGGTATAACTAAGATTAGAATGGAAGTAAAACCAAAGAACAAGCATATCATAATATCCGGGTTAGCACTATACCGTCATCTCTTTTCAGTAACACCTTTTTTCATCTACGATATTGTGAAATATGACATGTTTATGACTTGTAATAATAGAAACTGAATCACAACTTATATACGGGCGTGGACGCAATCGTTTACAATTATTGATACCTGATATGGTGATATGCGATGACCAAATGGTTTTATCTTTTTTCACTGTTGATATCTCTTTCATTATATGTCATTACTACAAAGACCTGAGTCCAGTCGAAGAGTTTAATTAATACCTAATTTGTGTGTCACCTTCAAACCCATGTCGATTCCTTAAGTTCTGTTTCATTGAACATGTTTTGTTAATTTGCGTCTTTGCAGGCTCTTCAGATGCAGAAATCACAGAACGTGAACAACTAATTTTACAGACAAACATTCCTGACGGAACAATCACAGTTAACTCATCCTCCATAAAGGCAGATCTAACGACTTCGGGACGCCCAAATATTTACACCTTGCGATATTCAAAGGAGACAATAGTTGAAGAAAATTGCAAGATACGGAAGTGTGAAATTGGCACAAAAGGAGACGAGAATCTCAACGAAAAGGTCATTATGCTTGTCGGGGAAGTCGGTGCGGGGAAAACAACTCTGATAAGACATCTGATACATTATTTTCTAGGAGTAAGTTGGGAATATTCTTACCGCTTGGATATACGACTGGATGTTGATGAACAAAACCGTGTCCATGATCCGAGTAAAATTCAAACGGAATGGATTTCTGTCTATTCTCTTCTCGAACACAAGATAGACTCAATCCCTTTTGTCATTACTTTGATTGATACTCCTGGAATTAGCGGTGAGTCGTCCAAGGACAAGGCTATCACTGAAAACACAAAGAGATTATTCGAAAGTGATATCATCAACCATGTCGATATAGTCGCTTTTGTGAGAAAAGTATCTGATCCACAGGCTAACGGAAAGTCAAAAATATGTCATCAGCTCAGTGTTGCAGCTTTTTGGCAACGATATCATGGATAACATGTACCTTATTTGGAACGTATGCATCGTCAACATCAGAATGAAACGTTCGAGAGAGGCTGTAAGGAATTCGGGATTTGTACCTTGCAGGTCATTTCTACTTTAATAATCGACCATTTTCGTCCTCTTTAGAGAGTAAAGACGAAACTTTGAAACCTTCGTGGGAAATGAGTCGCAGACAATTTGAGAAGGTATCAGAGTCCTTAGACAAATGTTCCTCCGTGAGTCTCGACCTCACTACAAGGATGTTGAATGACAAGACTAAACCTCCAGACGATATTGGACGGACTTCGAGATATCTTAAAGACTTTTCTCACAGGGTTATAATAATCTCAAACTGCAGGAGGATGCACTAAACCAAAAGAAAGAATACATAGAAGTCTACGAAGACTTTGAGGTAGTACCCCTCGAAAACGACGAGATGGCACTTATCTGTATCCCATTGCAAGTAACACATGTCACTATCCCTGTACAGCTTCTTACCCTGTTCGTTGCGACATGATAAAGATCTTGAGCGGTTGTCGTAGATGTAAAGGAAATTGCAATTTGTCACCTCATTATATAAAAAACTTCAGATACGAACGTACCATGAAAACTAGAACAATCACAGATTACTGTGAAACACCTGAAGGTGGAAACAAAACGCAACTGAATCATTGCAAGAAATTTCAGAGCAGGTGAGAGAGCAAAAAGAAAAAATCGTAAAGCAAGTTGACGAAATCAGAGAATGCATTCAGAAATTAAATGAAAATTCACCTCAGGGCGGTGATCTGACGGTCAAAGAATATCTTAATAAAATAATAGAGGCTGAAATTAAGACGAAGAGAGCAGGTTGGGAAGAACGAATCAGTGAACTTAACAATCTGATCACGGAAGAAAAAGATTGAAACTTAATCTCCTCATCCAGTCTTACGTTGGTGAGCAAGTCCTTTACTTCTTGCTCTATGTTTCTTTGTCTACATTCTTTGTTAAACAAACGTAACACATTTCCACCTCCCTGACGTAACGTTCTTTCAAGAAGTTATATCAACAATAAGACAAACTTACTTCATTTTTAGACCAGACGCTATCGTGTTACGAAATGGAAACGATACAATTCATGAGTGGTATATGAACTTTTTTACAAGAGTCAATGGTGGATCCAAATGGGGGGGGGGGGGGGGGGGTTAGGTTACGTCTATAACACCATACATAAGCAAAAATTTTACAAACAGTAGGTGGAAACCCCTCCCCTTGTACCGTCTGAGCATCACCCATCCAAGAGCTATTGTCCATTCCACCCCACCCACCCCTTGGAAGAAACCTGGATCCCCAATGAGTGTCGCTTTCTATCAAACCTCCCTCTTGCCCATAATAAAGTGAATAAACTGCTAACATAAGGATATAACGTTCACATCGGAAAGTATTGTCATTCAGTAATTCCTTTAGGATTATCTTTTGATGGAAAAAGTTTTTATGGAACATTCGCATTTTCTTAAGTCAATAAGCTGACCTTCATTTGTTCTATTTCTTTCTGTTGAATTGGCTCTCCATTTCTTTAATGTGTTGGATTACCTGATGTACGAACAATATACTTTTCCTTGTTTATGTTTTACTATGTGCGTCGTATATTTTACAAGAAAAACTAGTCACGGAAATTCGACAAAAAACTTGACAAAAAGGAAAGAAGGCGCAAAGTTCATCCCAAAGTTGTCTCTTCCTACACTGGAATGAAGCGACTTAATTCTAAACTAGTCCAGATCTTTTTACTAGAGGTAAGTTCAGGGAGAATTGCAAGGATACGTTTTAGCACCGCAGAGAAAAGAAGCATCAGCCACAATGAAAAGTGGTATTTCTGGTTGATTCATATGGAGCGCTTACCAAGGAAACTCGATTTGTATCGTTAAGGACTGTTGCTCAAATAAGTAAATACGGAAAAGGTACAGATTCATTTTTAGATGGATCTTGCTTTGCTCAGATCTTTATCAATCTCCAAGCCAAAAATATATTCAGAGCTATATCTTCCACTGACTGCTACTTTTCTGTTTTTTTTTTCTTTCAAAAGCCAAGAATAATATGCATAATCCATGTGCTATGATTCCCGATTTGGAGCTCTTATTTTGCTGTAAATGATTCCATTTTGTTGCTAATTGTAGACCATCGTGACGAACGGCCCTCTCAACAACCAGATTTTCAAACATGGCTCGGAATTCACTTTGAAAAGAAACTACTGTGCCCCCCCCCCCGAACCCTACTTGCCCTTACCGTCGGCTCTACACTATATCATGACTGTTTGTCCAACGTACAAGCTTGTATTCAAGTACACTCTGTGAAATATCACAGTTAAGCACACCGTCATGGCATGGCAAAAATAAATGAAGTGCAGCATACGAGTGTCATTTTAGTATTTAGTGGGCAGTGTTTAACGGAGTAAATTTCACTGATGTATAGTTCCTTACATGGGTTTGTTAAAAACCCATGTTGGTTTTCAGTTCAGTATGAATACAATGTACCACGGAAGATCTCCTTCCTCGATAGCGATCTTTGATAAAACAAAAAAACAAAAAAAAAAACGGTCCATTATCACCCGATAATTATTGTAGTTTCAAAATTAGCACGTTAGACAAAAACAAAGGTCAGGCCACGCACATATGCAAAAACAGCATGATGATATCAATCAACCTTACAGTGCTTAAAAAGGAACATTTAGAAATATGCGAAACAAAGAAATATTTTTTGTACGCTGCGCGTCGGATTGATGGCGATATTGGTGGCGCTCGAATTAGAATACGTAGTCAGGCAGCACTCACCACTCCCTTTAACTTTTATTTTGCTCTCCCGCGCCTGAGCCATGCATAGAATACTAGAAGGCTAACTACCGATGAAGCTCCTCCACATTTAAGTCTGAGAGCAAAAACGTTTTGAAGTATCAATATTCTCTCTCATTACGACTCTAAAATTACGTATTTTTGTTTCCATCTGTTTATTCCAGCAATGAAAACATACAGGGTGTGCAATGACATACATAATAGAATAGTTTTAAAGCTGTTGATTAATATCATTGCTGGGAAGGAGAAAAAAAAAAGAAGTATAAATACTTATTGATCCTTTTTCAACTACCTCAAGGAAAGTAATATGTGGAAAAAGGAATCAAAACAATTAAAAACAAAACAACATAATAGCAGCGAAATGATAGGGATTAATTCATACCTACACTGAAAAAGGTGACAGATCAATGTTATTTAATTTTTTTAATTTCGTAATGTTTTCCAGCCTGTTAGGTGCTGAGAGAAGCAACTCTATAGCTTTACCTCTGACAACGACAAACAAATTTGTTGTCCTAAGTGCCGGAAAATTTTTGATGAAAATACGTCTGGTATATGAATACAATGTTAGGTGGTAAAATGAAGTTGCAAGCTTGGTAGCAGAACTTTAGGTATGCTTCTATACATGAAAATCCTATTGTTGAATTGCACTAACTTTTCTAATGGGAGTATACCGAAATTATAAAAGAGAAGTGAAGTATGTTCTGAATAATTAGCTATAGCCCGAACCCGAATTGCCTTTTTTTACATAATATGGATAATGGATTAAGATTGGATTTGTACGTGTTGCCCCATGCTTGAATGCAATAGCCTAAAGATGAAAATATGGAAAAGCCCGTAATATAATTCCAAAATGGCCTGTTTATACAACTATTTTACTAGCTCCGTATAGTACAGCATCCATAATTTCCTTGTCAAATGGTTTACATGGGGCTTTCAGTTTAATTTAGCATCTTTAAGGATACCATGATTTCCTACGTGCCACCTGTCAATGCATCCACCATTTACATGAACCTGTGCATTCAAATTTATCACAGAATTAGAAAAGATGATAAAATGAGTTTTGTCAACATAGAACCAGATACTTAGCCTCTGAAGATCAGCACTTACTAATGTACATAGCGTACTTGTATTAGGATGAAACGGAAAAAAAATATATATATTTTTGGCCTCATCAGCAATTAGAACACATTTCATAATATTTGAAAATATTTGGAACTAAACATTTTATATATTAATGAAATATCATTAATATATAAAATGAATAGTATTGGTCCTACTATTGACTCCTTGTAGTAGAAATACACTACAGTACACACCATGCATATGTCCCTGGTATTTGAATTAACATTACAAACATGTACATATTGCTTCCTATTTCAAAGGTAACCCTTTAGCCACTTATAAACAACTCCTCTAAAGCCATTATAATCTGTTTTAATAATGAATGGTAAAGTGTGTCAGATGCTTTCTTTAAAGCAGTAAAACCCCCTACAGTTGACAGTTTTGAATCCACTTCATAATTAAGCTCCTCATTAAGTTGTAGCAATGCCACAGATGGGGACCTACCAGATCAGAAATCAGACCGAGAGACATTAAGCGAGTGATATTTGACACTGAAGGTGTCCATTCGCTCACGAAATAGTTTTTCTACAGTGGCGGCGCTACGGGGGGGGGGGGGGCATGAGGGGTGTTTGCCCTTCCAGATTGTTTCCTTGCCCCCCAGTTGCCCCCCCCCACCAGTTGCTCTCACCCTTCCCAATCAGATCTTGTACTCATCCAAAATTAATTTAATTACAAAACTATGTATTAGCATTGGTCTGAATAAGAACAGCTTCCGGGGAACCATGATTAATAAATGCCTACTTTATGGTACACAGGCTGCCAGTTTTCATATCATGCCGGTAGGCCTTTCAACAGTAGGCCAGCCTGGTCAGAACAATTTTCTCTGGAATGTTTACGGTCCAGCATAAGGGAAGGGCGGGTAGGTGGTTGTTTTTCTAAATATAGGAATGTCGTTGTTTTCCTAAATATAGGAATGGAATGGAAGTGTATGTAGCCTATGTGTGTGTGCGTGTGTGTGTACTCGGTGGCACCGCGTAAATGTGAAATGGTATTCCCAAAGAAAAAAGTTGGGAACCTTGGAGTACGGTCAACCGAAAAAATAAATAATATAAAAATATACCTCTCTTGGGACTTAATTTTCCACCCAGAGATATGCCAAAACCTTAGAGCTTCCGGGGGCTTCGTCCCCTGTACCTCACCTGGGGCTCTGCCCCTGGACCCAACCAGGGGCCCTAAGACGGGCCCCTGGACCCCACCAGCAAGGCATTGCGCTACGCGCTCGCTTCCACGCTGCGTGCGAAAATTTTTGCCCCCCAACAGTTTCCTCTGCCCTCCGTTTGCCCCCCCCCCCCATGTCTGACATTCTGGCGCCGCCACTGCTTTTCCAGCACATTTGAAAACTGTGGTAACAAAGATATTGGTCTATAGTTACTGAAGGAATGCGTATCGCCATTCTTATGAATTATAGAGATAATAGACAGAGATAGAAATTACGTTGTCTAAGTTCATATTGCTAGGAAATATACCAGTCAAAAAAGATACTTGTGCAAAAGCTTTGATCACATAATTAATTATTTCTTGTAATAAGAACATGCTCAAGTCATTGCAATCCGCTGAAGTTTTGCACTTGCAATTTTTAACAAATTTCGAGAATTTCAGTTTCAGAAGTACCTGTGAAAAACACAAAGAGGGGGTTGGTTTGATCCAGGTAACCTTACACTGATCCAGCGTGATCTTAGATTATAGAGGCCAATCTTGGTTCAACATTCACAAAAAAACCCCCAAAAAACAATGCTGAATCCATCAGCTGTATCTGTACCTTGAATTTCTTTTCCATTATCAACAAATACTTCAGACGTAGAATAAAGTGAAAGATAAACGTGATAGAAATATGACAGGTGTTTGCATTCAATTTCATAGTTGTCAATTCCCATACAGTATAAATGTGAGATTTGAACAACCTTCCCTACCTGAAATACTTAGTTTTACAGGGTTTCACTTCGAACGCCTGATCTCAAGTAAAATTTGACCTTCGCCGACAAGTATGAGGAATGTATTGACGTTTCGATTAATTCGTTCTATTACATTTAGACTTTGATTGTCACAAACAGCTCTTGCCAGCACTGCACCACAATTGTATGACAAAGATAGGTCATTCTACTGTAACATCTAGTTGAGTCCCCAGAGTTTAACCCCTTATGGCCATTATGGAATATGATGTTGTCAGGCCTTTTTTCACTTTTAAAATTTGGTACACCTGAAATGACTCTTGAATTTCCACAAACATAAGAGGGTTTATCTCTTTATTATGGCAAGCATACCCAAATATGGAAACTATCCACTTTTCGTATCTGAAGATATCGTAATTAAAACATATTTCAGAGATTGAGCTTGGTTGATCTCAGATGATCTTTGACCTCCAAAAACAATGGATTCAATCTAAGCAATGTGACGTAGGAGAATAATAATTGTTTGACCCCTGGTGATCTCTAATGATCATTGACCTTCACCAGAAGCGATAGGGTCCTTCTCCTTAGTATCACACATTGACATGATAAGTATTAAAATTTTACACGGTTCCTCTATTGACATATCATGTTAAGAAAGTTTTTAGTGTTTGATCTCTGGTGACCTGAGATGAACGTTGACCTAAATCAGAAACAGAGGGTTTCGTCTAATTGATATACCACATTAACACACTGATTATCAAAAGTTTTCATGATTCCTAACTTGGATATCACATCAACAAAGTAGTGTTTGTTCGGACCTATGGTTACCTCAAATGACTTTTGACCTCCGCCTAATGCAGAAGGGTATTTTACTTGATAAAACATACAGTTATGATAAGTATCAAAAGTTAAGCTAGTTTGCTTTACATCTGCTCAATACAATCAATTAAGACAGGGTCTGCCCCACCTGAGAAAAATGGTACACTGTCATTAGAAGAAGCGACTTGTGCCTAACATTTAGGATTCGTAATTTAACATGTTTTTGTACAGCCTGTCTTTGTGACAGTGTTAATTCAACGCTTTGCATAAATCTTTCCGACTATTTGTTGAGTATTCTTCTAAAGCAAGAAAACCTAGACTTACTCCTATGTACAAATTAATCCTAGCTTCTTAATCATCTCCCAATCTGTGCCTGGATTTTTTTCCTGGAACTGAAAGCTGATTGTGTGACTTCCAGGTTCTGCTACAGTTTTATCACCACTAACTACACAGTTCAGAGCGTCAATAGCTATTGTCTCCACTAACCTAGTTGTAATTGTTTATATCAGTGGGCAGCTTGATAATGTAAAATATCTTTGCCTAACTAGATCTTGGATTCAAATTTCCAGATGGAATAGAATGGCTGCAATTGTTAACGTTCAAAGGAATTCACAAACTGAACACCGAAGTGACAAAAATTGATTTGACAATTTAAAGGCTGTATTGCATCACCCTAAGCTATATTTTTACCTCCCTGAAAGGAAAATTCTCAACTGGATCTAAGTTACAGTACACTCAGGTTGCCAGCAAATTCGAAAGATGCAGAGCAGCTCGTATTACACAGTGTACACAGGGATCCATTGTTTTGATTACACATGTGGAGGAATGTAAGACAGGCTGAAGGAGGGACTAGAGATAGGTGGTTGGGAGAACTGAAACGGTCTGGTGTGATGCATTACAGCCTTTAAGTTCCAATTATCACACATAACTTATGCTTAAATTAGGGATTTTCCTCTTTTTCCCGTTTCTCTCTTTTTATTCCTTTCCAAGTCGTTGAATGTTGTCTTTAAGTCCATGAGGGTTCCTTACGAGCAGTTCCTTCGGCAGGATTAATTGTTTTCTTGTTCGTTTACACTTGTTCTGTTACCGTTACCGTTACCGTATTCACTCTTCTGTATAATTGTTGTGGAAAACCAATAAACAAAACGACCAATAATACAGAGCAAAGCAAAGATCTTTGTTCAACGAGGTCCCAAATGCAGATTAAACATCTTCGAGGGTTGCAAGTTTGTTCGGCCATGAAATCAGAAGCGGAAAAAGGTAGTTATATATGGTCCATAAGTACGTTAAGGTTATCTAAAGCTGGGAGTATGATATGGATTACGTACGGATGCTATTCAATAATTCATGGATGTCTATCTGGAAAAGCTACAAGTTGGTATTTTTAATGTTAAGTGGTGTCTGATTTAATCGGAGATGTGAAAAAAGGATAAGTTAAGAAATTTTAGTCACCAATGGTCTAAATGAACATCCAATCGGCAAGAACATTGCTTCATTACATCTCTTCTCTCCTTGTAGAATTTCATTACCCAGAACCAAAGTTTTACCTAAAATGAAATCCACAACAGCATCCTATAGCATCGGGAAAAGTATATGACTATAGCAATGCACTCTAAATTCGCTATGGTGAAAATTGACCATAGATTGGTTAACTATGCACCGACCCAAACTGTGATCAACTTGGTCAACGTAAATTAGGTGTAACAATTTGACCATATTTTGGGTCGGTGTATAGTTGACCAATCTATGGTCAATTTTGACCATAGTAAAGTTAGAGAGTCTCTCGGTCTCTGCTTATCCACGCAAACTTGGTAGATAATTCTGCTCTTTGGCAATGCCTCTCAAACTAATCAAGTATGGTCCTAGATAAATGACTGCACGTGATTGGGCATACAGTTACCTTCCCGGGGACGGTGCGTGTGGTTGGCAAAATCCAGACTGTCTTTCAATCTTTACAAAGACAGCGATCACAAGATGTCAAAATATGTACAATTTGGGCCATAACCGCTGTCAATTGAAATGGATTACAGTAGAGGATAATTTTGAAGAGCTCTCTGCCACCGTGTTTATGTTCGCCATTTCGCATTGACGAACTTCTTCAGATTTAATTCGTTCTTGTTTAAGACCAAAGAGATGTATTTTGATTCAAGAACTGTGTCACGTGACATGGGTGATACATTTGAGCTATTATCAAGCAAAGATGACAACAGAAACATTCTGTAAATTGCTTCTAATGATTGCTTTTTTTCTCATCTAGTAATGTAACAATCGGTTTACCTCTGTGGCCCATGTAACAGTCAAGAGACTTGAGGCATTTCTCAGCCTTTTCAAGACGGACGTGAGACATGAATTACTGACCTTTAAAGAGTGGCATACTAAATGATACTTAAACACACTATGGCAGTCTCAATTGCAGTACTTAGGTGGACTGAAAATTGTGGGATAAACTAAGCGGAGCCTCAAAATCTGTTGGTGGGGAGCGTAAGAGATATATTTACATGAATATACCCACCCCCACCCCTACATGGGAGGAAATTGCTCTTCCCGAGTTCAGCGATATGATAAGAAAAGGGGTTCTCCATCTATGGTCATCACTTTTCTAAATGGAGAAATCTTTTCCTTACATTATTGTTAGTAGTTTGCTATAAACGTCTAATAAAATTTGAACATTTCATGATGAAGACTATAATTGCTGGACCTCTGAAGGATGAAATATTGGCAACACAATTATTATCTGCATTCGTGGGGCGCTAAAAGTGGCTCAAGCTACGGTCTTTTCTTTACATTCTCTTTTATTTTTTTCTCGTTACTTTGTCTTCCTATCTTTTCCTTTATATTATCGTCTACATCATTTAGTTCCACCCTAGAGGGTATTGAGGGGCCGGTGTCCCTGCACTGGGGATCTTGGCTCCCAAATCAACCGAGTTCACTAACGTGCATAAAACGCATGCATTAAAACAGTGATGGTTACCATGGCCTATACGTCAACCCTCTGTGCAACAATACCAGTAAATGAAAAACGTTATTGCTCCTGCAAAATTTAGCACTGGTCATGGTAAAGTGCCTACAATACACCGCTGTTTTCGCATTCTCTTCAGTAGTTTAAAAACTGCACGAATTAATCGTCTAAAAACGAAGTAAACTGTACTGAATAAAAAGATATACAAAAAAAGTTGGCATGTTTTTTTCTGCAATGTCGGTTCAGACTGGAATACCTTAGACGACTCTTGGCCTATAAACCCAATCCTACTGTGATCCGGCCATGTCAGTATCTAATCACAAAGCTCTCGGTTTCTTAGCCGCATTGTGTGAATGTTGTTATTTGTATCCACTCGGCCACGGCACTGGTTAAAATTTGTCATGGACGACACTGTCTGTTCCAACTCCCCACCCAACAAAATTTGTAACACTATTCATATAAATTAGGTATCTATTAAACAACGCGCCTAAAACTATCTGACGGAGACGGCTGACTACGCCACTGCTCAATAAAACCTCTTATAATAAATTTGTGTCTGTCAAGTTGGACGCGTTCTTGCTTTTATCCATCTTAGAGTTTACGGATAAGAGACGAGAAAAAAAAAGGGACGCAGGAACATCCAGAAGTCGATCCAAGAACCTCAATATATTTCGTATGTACGTATCAGCGTATCAACGTATCAGCTTACAAGTATATACCCTTTTTCGTGCTTCTATTTTAAATTTTATTTCTGACATTGATGTGACAAGCATAAATATAAGTTCTAAAAATATTTCCAAAAAAAATTGATGCAAACTTCACTGTAACAAAAACAACAACAGCAACAGCTACAACACCGACAAAATGCTTAAATATATGCATACAATGTACGTACATGTTTAGCCTTACAGCGAGTGCAACACTCCAATATGTGTGTAGGTTATACCATGGAGCAAAACGAATGGAGGAAAAACAGAGTCCCAGTAACATGGTGCTATTGTTCAACCCAATTTTACCTTGAGTCACATTCTCAATTACAACCCTTTACAAATCCATTCAGCGCCTTATCTTTTTAATCTTCATCCAATTGCTCCACATAATCCATTCGAATTTCCTTCATCTGTTCCCATAAACATGAGTAAAAAACGTCGAATGTATGAAAAGGACGACTATTATCATAGTATACACATCCGAAAATGGAAATGAGTTCCTCAAAGGCATTGCGCAGTTCCTTAATTAACAGTGCATTTTGTAGTAATGCATGTGCAGTCTACAATTAAGCTTACATCTATAAAACGACCCACAAATAAAGAAAAATTGATAATTTTGTTCCAGTATTACCACCTATTTCTCGATAGAGGATATATTCGAGTATATCAAAACTGAGAAAACTTCTTGTAAGTAAATTTCTATCATTCAGGATCCTTCCTGACAACAAAACTAGTGCAAGACACTAATAAAACCAAGCTTACAAAAATAAGTATCGTAAATGACAGTCAAACTTCTCATATGTATTAAGTGGAATTTTAACAGCAGGTAAAATGAAATGGATGACACCAGTGGCCTACAGGGGAAAGGTGTATGGGAGTAGGTACCAGCATTCCCTCCGAGGAATTTGTAACTATCAGGTAAACTTAGATAGAATCAACTCGAATAGTTTCATCTTCTAAAATCAGAAAATGTTCCAGACTGATGTCTGAGAGACAATATATTTTAATATCTGAGAAACTCAACGGCAAATTTACTTATTAAAGAACCATCCATGATGAACCTTTCAAAACTAATCGATGTCAGCAGTGCAATGCCTGTGTTTACAACAACATATAATGGTGAAGCAGACTAGCGTGCACATTACACTAGACATCCTACACACACATTAACCCGTGAAATAAGTCACAGACAGTATCAAGCGCAACATAAGGATATCGCTGCTGAAAACAAGAGTAAAGAAGCGCCCTCCTTCCCCACCTTAAAGCCTGCCAGAGACAAGGTACCATTACGACGGTGGCACAGAATGTTAGCACCGATCAATCCATCGTTTATAAAAGTAGGTTAGGGGTTGGCCAATCACAATGATGCTTCAATAAACGACATCCTTCTTTTTATCTGCGACGATAAATATCCTATTGAATATACAGCATGTAGATGTTAACAATAGCCTGTACTTGCATTCTCCGCCACACTCCTGAGAGTTACCCAAGAGTTTGCACTCATGTAGCGGGGAGACGATTAGGCAGAGAGGGGTGGGTCAAAAAATGGCTCACTATCAGAAGTTCCAAAGTCCAAGGTCTTTTAGAAGGATCGATGCAATGTTTTGTTTTAGAATATGTAATGGTAATGTACATTTTGTTTCCATTTGACGATAATGTTTTAATGCTAAAATACTTCTGAAAATGACCGATACTACTTGCATCGTGACTAATGTTTACGTCTACTTGATTGTCTTGTTTAATTCGTCTTGTCTTGTTTTCTTTCTAGTGAAAGTGCTCACCGTCTCATACAAAGAGATGACATCCGGCAGGTGCATTACTTTAGCCGTTCCCGCTTCTATGGGGAAGGAGAGCGCGTGAACGACTCAGCATTTAAGCTTAGGGGGTGAGCCTGACAGTTGTAAAAAATTGCCTGTATGTCCCGTAACACCATTAGTCTCTTCCATTAACTTACACATTAAAGTACCGACCTTCGAGGGCCTCTAGTGCATGCAAGGTACGTCATATGAGAGATTCCCTACCTATCATATGATTGGTACTAGTATGAATTATCATAGAATATTAAAATATTTTTTGAGCTAGAAGAGGTGAAAATGTTGAGAGATGCTCCAGGCCACTTGACACGAAAGATTCTACAACAGAAATATCACAACAAAAACTTCAATTTTCTAACACAATCCAAACCATCTTCCTAACACCCGCATTATCTCTAACTTTACTTGTGTTCTTCAACAACCCAGTAAAAAATAGTAAATGATAACTAAAATCATGACGAAAAAGAAATCTCAGTGGTTCAATTTAGACGCTTTTCCAGAGGGTTAAAAATCCCCGAGATGTGTGTACTCTAATGGTGGTACGTGACCTTAGACTGCCATGCATACCGTCTCCATAGTCTGATAGTATCAGTACTTTAAATTAATAAAAATCTGTAACATTGCCTATGATACCAGGTTATGGTGCCAAATTTTGCAAGTGAAGTAAAACCATCTTTCAAAAAAGGTGAAAAGAGGACAGTAATAATACTGCCACATACATAAAACTCACTTGATATTTCACAACTGTTGTAAACTACCTTACGTGATTGAATTAATTCCCCCCCCCCCATACCTTTCAGGTTCCTACCAAATCTAAATAAAAAAACGAAAACAGAAAGTATCTTAATTTGGTTACGAAAATGAGGATGCAATATACTCCTGTAACATAGCGGTGTTGAACCGTATATCGAACATCGAGGCATATCATGTCGCTGTAAACCCACTTGTTGTCGCGGTGGAACAAACGTGGTTGTATAATATGTCCGTTCATGTCCATCCTTCTTTAACCACCTGTTCACATTGTTACGGTCTAACGTTTCCATCTGGGCCATTGGACCATAGACCATTCGTTTGTGAAACTTTCCCCCGTTGTTGTTACACCACCACCGACGTTTCAAAAAAAATGTGTTACCACTGTTTCAGATTTGAGAATAAATGTTCACTGTTATACAGCCTCACTGCACTTACCAGGAATAAGTCAATCGGAGACTTGTTGTTGAGTATGCTTTCATACGGCTATGCAATATTCTTGCACGACACTTGTGTGCAATACTGTTGCTATGAGTGATGTATCTTCGCCACTCTTCATAGACCTCTGGTAACGTGACCATTCATCTAGAGACAGTTTACAGTGAAACGAGAGACATAAAAGAGAGTTAGAGTAGGTGATATTTGTCTCAGTGTGATTAGTTTTTTGAAAATTCTGAACCACACCTGTGGTTCAAGTAGACAATGAAGATGTCATCCTAGGGTCATTACCAAACAATCGGCTGATTTCTAGAGGATCTCCTGCCGGACATCTAACATATCTTAAGGGCGCGATTTAAATAAATGCATCTATGTATCTACCGGGTACCGGTCCGACTCCCTGAGGGTGAGGGTAGGGAATAGCAAAGGGATCAGACAACTCCCTTTAGTAGGGTCGGAAATTGGCTCCTAATAGTCTGACGCCTTGCGATGAGAAACCAGCCATCGTTGCGTGTGCTATATATTAAATTCGCTATCACACTTGGGTGATTACAACTGCTCACAACTGCTTCACATATAATGTTGTCTTGTGATTTTAATCTCTTATCCTAAAACTGTACTTTATGGTGAAAGATGAGGCAATAGGAAAAAAATGTGCAAAGAGTAACAAAGAGAGCCATAAGATGAATTCCAAACTGAATGAGAGAGCAAAATTACTTTCGGTCCATTTTCAGTGTCCCTTCTTTTGCAGAATTCATCGTTCTTTTTGTTACAATAGCTTTGTGCACAAACACATTTCTTTTTTGAATGAATTCGAAGAGAATTGTTCATAGCCTTTAATTTCCTCCAAAAACAGTTACTTGTAAGTTAATGTTGGACATCACTTTCGAAATCTATGTTTGCATGGGAAGCCGATAGTTAAGTTCCTTTTTCACAAGAGACATTTCATAAGCTTCTGATAGTAATTCTATGAAATAGACTAGTTACAGTATTTACACCCTTAAATAAAATTAAAAAGAGTATCGTCATTGACAAACACCTTTCTTCTCATCTTATATTTTCACATTTGTCATGTGCAACATACACAATGCAATTACGGGATTTCTTGCAGTCACAATGATTGAATGCAGTCATCACCACTGCTGAGTTTGTTGGCGGTATGCTCGAGATCTATAGGGTACCACCTGGTGAGAAGCAAATGAAGGGGGGGGGGGTCGCGCATAGATCCTACATGAAACCTCACATGCACAAACTGAACTTTGTCCATTGGTTTCTGGTCGTTGTTACCCCGGTAATAGTCAGGCGCCTACCAATGCCGGTCAGAAACCCCCCCCCCCTACCCTGACAAATACCATAAGAACATCGGATGAGTGTCGGAAAAGTCTCGGACAATTACCGTCCCGAGACCGGCCGACAATCGCTTATGAAAATTAGGCATATATCTATACAATTCGGCATATATCTATAAAATTCGGCATATATCTATAAAATTCGGCATATATCTATAAAATTCGGCACATCTCTTACCGGTTGTGCCGGCTCCTCTTTAATGTGACCGTGTAAACCTTATTGGCCGACTGTTCCCCAATCTGTGAACGCCGACCGATTCCGGGAACTCGGCCAAATTGATGGGCAACGGGGTTAAATGTGATCTAGACATAACCTTGTCGTAACAGTAAGTCAGGTATATTAAGTATGAAGACTGTAAATAATGCGTTACACAAGATAGAAATACCATGATTACGGGACCGTACTACTTCAAATAATTTCATACTCATGTTCCCGAATTTGGAGTATTTTACTTTTGCACTCTTGGTGAATATAATTACTTTGACAAATTTACACAAAGTAATTAATGCTTTTGTGATTGATGTATTTATGATTTAATGTTCGATTACGTTCCTCAACGGTTATGTTTCTTCCTATGCTTAATTCTCAAACTGAAAAGGTCCAAAAAAGCTAAACTAATTTTAGTGACAGTTTATTTTTTATGAAGTAAAATGTTCATATTCATCTTAATATTATATTATTACTTTCCTTTGCTTGACAATCCCTTCTCTGTAGATCATTAATCAGTTCGTAGAACATTTGAGTCCTCGTGCTTGTAAATGTGTAACATTTTCTAAGTTGATAATCCTTTGCAAGCTTATAGGAGTGGTTCTTACCTGAGACAGTAAAACAATTGTAACATAAGTTGTATCCATCGACAAATCTTTACCAACATATTACATGCGACAACAGAGGTGATTAAATATATTAAGCAATATGTTCTCTGAAGTCAGTGAATAATTAGGATTAATTAGGATTAATATATGTTGTCATCTTATCGCTTTTATCACAGATCAGTAAATTTCTGATACAATGATTTTTTTTCTTTTCTGTAAACAGTTTTACCCTCAATTTTATGTGAATTTCGTTTTTCTAACTCAACGAAGTTTCCAAATCGTTAGTCTTGCGTCATAACAGAAACAAGGAAAAGTTTATCGTACAAACCTATTACCACAAGTACGTATGTGGCGGTAGTGCTGTCGATAACATAACAACTGTAAGTTCCTTCATGACCGACCTCGACAGATTCGATAATAAGAGAATAATCATCTGACAATGTAATTGAACCATCTGGAAAATTATGAGAGAACTGAAATCTATTCTCATATAAGATGTCTTCTTCGAATTTCCAACGACCTACAGATTGGTTCTCAGTTTCACACACTAAGTCAATTGAGCTTCCTTCTGTAACATACAAGTCTTCTTGGGCCCAACCAAGGAAAGAATTTGTCAAAGAAGCGAATGACAGTAGCACAATTATCTCCAGGGAGGACATGATTCTGTAAACTCATAGCTTCAGAGAACAGAACAGTATACAGTTCCGAGAGATGTCCTCTGTAATAACCAATGGCACAAAAAAGTTACAAATTCGATGGAGTAAAGAAAGGAAATACCATCGTAAATTCGAATTATTTTGTAAACGCCATCGATTGCTGTGGTGTATCTATTCAATGCTTTATTGGGTATGTAGTGACCAGTGGCGGCGCCAGAATGTCAGACTTGGGGGGGGGGGCAAACTGAGGGCAGAGGAAAATGTTGGGGGGAGAGATTTTCGCGCCTAGCGCGAAACCGAGTGCGAAGCGCGAGGCCAAGCGGGTGGGGGTCCAGGGGCCCGCCTTAGGGTCCCTGGTCGTGTCCAGGGGCACTGTCCCGGTGGGGGTCCAGGGGGCGAAGCCCCCGGAAGCTCTGAGGTTTTAGCATATCTCTGGGTGGAAAATTAAGTCCCAAGAGAAGTATATTATTTATTTTTATATTATTTATTTTTTCGGTCGACCGTACTCCAAGGTTCCCAACTTTTTTCTTTGGGAGTACCATTTCACATTTACGCGGTGCCACCGAGTACACACACACATAAGCTACATACACTTTCATCACAGTCACTTTATTCTATAAAAATGTGCAGTACTTACCATTATTCTTTGACAGTTCAATTCTCCGCGTAGCCACAGTTGAAGTGGCTACGGGCATGATATGAAAAGTGGCAGCCTGTGTAACATAAATTAGGCATTTAATCAATCATGGTTCCCCGTAAGCTGTTCTTATTCAGTCCCATGCCAATACATAGTTTTGTGATTAAATTATTTTTGGATGAGTACAAGATTTGATTGGGAAGGGTGAGAGCAACTGGGGGAAACTGGGGGGCAACTGGGGGGGGCAAGGAAACAATCTCATGACCCCCGGTAGCACCACCACTGGTAGTGACGATGTGTTGTTAACCAGTGATTTACCGAATGTATGAAGTTTACAAACTCTTTCACTTTGCTCATCCCGAAAGTGACGGAAATGTAAGTGTAATCAGATATAGTTCTTTCATGACTGCCTTATTTCAAGTATTTCCCGTTCTCTCTCATCTTACTTTCCTGGGGTATACTTATCACATGATCATTAAAGCCTTTTGTATCTAATATGAATACAAAATACAACTGGAGACTAGGTTGGATGCTTAACAACGGTAGAAGGAATTTGGCAGTGTCTACGCTGTAATTCTTCTGACGTTTGGTAACAATGTCAACAGTGGTGGTGTGAGGAGTGCAATACCCAGGTGATCACTTACGTGACAACAGGAATTGTCGGTTTCTCTGTGAAGAAATCCTAAGACTATCACAGTCGAGTGCAACCATCAGTTTCAAGTTTTTTGGATACAAATACCCCCTAGAACATAGAACCCATTTACTCTAGCGTCGCCCCCAACCGCTGCTGGGGGTGCCTGTACCCACCCACAACGTCACCGAACCTGAATAAATAGAGGTATATAATAGTGTACTTAAATTTTGAAAGAAGAAGATACTATGTGTATCATTTTTAAAAATAGTGCACTTGTCTCTAGTAACAATACCGCAACTGCTATGGGCGGGCAAAAAAAAAAAAAGACACAAAAAATATCTATTTAAGAAATTAGCATTAACCAAAATTTTAATTTAAAGATGTTTGTACAGACAATTTGAAATGTTTAAAAAAAAAGTTTTAGAACAGATTGTTGCATAACATTGTTACCTCGTGAAATAAGACATCGCCAAAGTAAACATTTTGTCAAACTAGTTGTCCCCCGAAACAACTTTTTTAACAAAATAACTTCGAGTTTCCCCAAAATACTAACAGTTATTTATCTGTGAAATAAAACATTGCCAAAAATAAGCTTATATTTGTCAAAATAAGTTGTTTCCTCCCCAAGAAAATTTAGAATTGTAAGAAATATAAAGTATGTCAGAAAATAACAATAAGGGTAGGCGGTGCACTATCTGACGTTACAGTGAGTCGGTGAACTTTGCACACTTTTCAACGAGGACAGCCCGAAATCATCGTACGTGATTTCATGCGAGAGATACTTTGGCTTTCAAGTTTGCAAGTTATAGAATGTACTTATTGTTGGTTCTTATGACCATGTCAGACTTGTTGACTTGTTTCTGCTCTCTCGCCTAATATGGCGGAGCGTCATCAGTAGCGTGCTGTCGCTTACGTCAGGGGTTTAAATATCTTTAGTTGCTTCTAGCACAGCTTCTAAGTAAGTATCGTCTGAATCTATTTCTTCTTGCTCCCAGAACTCGTTAACCTTGATTTAACAAGCAAATCTTTCAGATATTTTGACCTTTTGTGGGCGATAATAGGTTGTTGCGGGAACATTTCGGTTAATTGCATGCTTTGAGTAATAAGGTGACAGTTTTTTGTTAAGGCACGCTTAAGATGTACAGTTTAAATGAGCGGGTGTAGACTACTTAAAAAGACTAACTGCAGTATTCTACTTTGTTTTTTCTTTGAGGGGAGGGGGGTCTCAAAAAGAGGGCTTTCCGTTCAGCAAAGGCCACATATTGATGTCGCTGTTTATTCCCTCTCTTTAGTAATTCCTCAAAAACAGCTTGTGAAGGAGCTACATTTTTACCACAAAGTCACTTTCATTGTTGTACAGGTGGGCGCAGCTGAGTACTTCATCTTTAATAAGGCCTTTATAGGGGGGGGGGGAAGGGGGGGGCAACGGTGTGTGCAGAATCTTGATCCAAATCGTGGTAGGTTTCAGTGGGTTTCATATAGACTTTGGTGTCCAAGAAACCGTTAGTTTGAAACCGTGGACCTTTAAATATTTGTAGATCGAAATATGTTATTTCCGTATCGGAAGCTTTTATGGTGAACTGACAGTGGTCATAAGTTTCGTTTAAACGAGACAGGGTTAAAGGCTCCTCGTGTGTGTCATTGTACAATAAGAGTATGGCGTCTCTCCAGCCAAGCCATTTAACTATACGTTTCTGTCAGAGATGTCGAGCATGAACTTTGAAAATGTTTCTACTTCTCTGTGGAGTGATAAAGGTATTGAATGGTCACGTGTAGCCTCATTTCCATTGAAGTTGATACGACATTTATCTATGCTTTTCTCAGCTTTAAAAGAACGGACGAACTTTCTCTTCGAATCTATTATTATTATTCTATGGTAAAATGGATGAAGAAAATGAGGAGAGAAAACTTTGCATGTTTACAAAAGTTATATGAACATTTAAGAAATGTTGATCTATTATCAGTGAATCTATTATCAGTAATGTATGTGTGAAGCTTCATGGATGCACTCGATAGGTGCTTTACTTGTGCGAAAACAGCGGCCTCTTCCATGTGTTTTTCAGAGCCATTCGCACCAATCTGAACACTTTAGAAATGCTGATCTACTGTCAGTAGCATATAAGAAACATACATATGCGAGTATACCCCATCATGTATGATTGCATAGATCCTTCCTCAGTATGTAGGGTGATTGTGCATGAACTTACTGAGTTGACCACTGACGATTAAATAAATGAACAATAGATTACTAAGATAAGTTTGTCGCAATCTATCAGAGTTTCTCCAAAAGTAGTACCTGTAAAGTGGGGTTATCCCTATAGATTAGAGAGGATTAATTTTATCATTATCAAATTGAGAAGCCAGTCAAGATTTTACTTTTCTTGCTTCTGCACAGTCATTTCATTGCTGGTATGACACCATGGCCCCTTTCTCGTCGTAATACATAAGACAACCCCCTTCCCCTAAAAAAAACAAAAACAAAAACAAAAAAAAAACAAAAAAAAAAACAAGAGGGCAATCCACCAAGTTGCGTATCTCATCGCCAACATGCATTGATTTCAATACAGGACCTGCATATTGGAATTTGTAATAGATTACTGCTAATTACGTACAAAACTTTAAGTTAATTGGTTTAATAGTTCTCAAGATATGCTGGAAATACAAATTTTGGGGCAAAATTGGCTTTTTTTTCTCAAAAGTCTGCAAATTTCCCTCTCTTTACTACAAAAGTGATATACCTTGAATATTTCATTCTCGTGTAAATTTTTTGCAAAATTTTGCATTAAGTGCTCAAATATTTCTCAAGGTATGCTGGAAATAACAATTTTGGGGCAAAATTGGCTTTTTTCTCTCAAAAACCAGCAAATTTGACTCGATTTACCATTACAGCAATATTATGTTGAACAATGTGTTCTCAGGTAAGTACTTACAAAACTGTAAGTTAATTGATCTAATAGTCCTCAAGATATGCTGGAAATACAAATTTTGGGGCAAAATTGACTTTTGTCTAAAAAATCAGCAAATTTCACTCTCTTTACTACAAAAGTGGTATACCTTGACATTTTTCATTCTCAGGTAAGTTTGTGCAAAATTTTACATTAAATGCTCAAATACTTCTCAAGATATGCTGGAAATAGCATTTTTGGGGCAAAATAGACCTTTTTTCTAAAAAATCAGCAAACTTACCATGCAACTAATATATCTTGCATATATTGGCATCATGCACAATCTTACCAAGTTTCAACTGAATCGCTGATATGCTTTTCAAACTATTCTGGAAAAATCCACAATTTGGACAGGTCCGGACGCACACACACATAGTCGCACACACACACACATTAGCACGGACACGTTTTCATTTATACTACCCAACAGGACCCTCCTGCACCCATGGTCACTCTACCATGGGGTACCCCCGGGGTGTCGCTACTCATCCACTCCAAGCGTTTCCATGGCAACCAATCTCCCATGGGTGCACAGTATAATATATAGCTCCACTAGCCAAGTGACTACAATATCTCATCTAGCCCCTATAGGACGATGAGATAAAAACATACAAGTCAGTTGCGTCAACTGGCAGGACTTGGTACCAAATCATTGGTATGAGGATCATTAGAAAATGTAACTCTTTGTAAATAGTTTTTTCTTGGTTGTGAAGAAATCATTTTCTTTTTTAAAATTCTAAATCATGAGCGGGAAATGTGAATCTACCAATTGCTGTTTATTGAAAATTAACAATAATTAACATTACAATTCACAATCTTTTATTTCATTTGTACATGTTCGGTAGAAGAAACCGGCAGCGAGCCAACTTCACACATGACACACTCTTTTCAATTTCAAACCATCTTGCGGTGGTTAGCAAAACATTACATCTTATCATGACGTTAGTGTAAGGAAATAGATGTAAGGAATTCCAATAGTTGAATTTACTTGTATTTTCTCGTGCTACAATCTCAGCTGTTGACTTATGTTTCACCTGTTGAAGCATGCTGACCCTTTATCATGCTAAAGTTTGTATTTGTTATGTTAATAAGTTTCTACATCTCTTGGTTAAGTGGTAAGTTGTATTTCGTTGAGTTGCATGAAGTCAGTGACTGGAGAATCAAGCCAAGTAAATATTTTCCTCTGCACGTGAAATCACTGCATGTATAGTGAATTCTCTTGCTTCCCGTGACCGACCCAGTTCACATTACATTTTGTATTAGCGGTGTTTTAAATACTGCTTTCACGGTAACAGCGTCGACGTTTATATCAAATACTCTTATATAAATCACTGCATGTATAGTCAATTCTCCTTGACCTCTCGCTTCCCGTGACCAGCTTGGCATACGTTGGTATGAGCGGTGTTTTAAATACTACTTTCACGGTAACAGCGTCGACGTTCATATCAAATAATCTTTTATAATTTAGTGGAGGATGTGTTGGAGACTACGGATATTTCGAAGAGTGCTTATTTCAACTTTTCTTTATCCTAATAATCAGAAACTTGGTCAACTGTTTCATTTTTATTATCTTGGCATGCCGACATAGTGCACCAAGCAACAAATTCTACATTGCTGACGAATTGGAGAGGTTTACGCCAAAAGTCTGTGTTAGAACCTCGAAAATGGAGCTTTCTGATCCATGGATAATCTGATGTACGGTCTTCGATGATAGTCAGTCCTCTAAATGAGCTTTTCGTGGGTGGTGGTACCCTCTTACGACTCTTTGGTGAGTTATTGTTTTAAAAAATGAGTTTACAGGACTTCTTTGATGACGGTACTCTCCTTTAACGGTATAAAGACCGAGACGGAGAACATGCTTAAACTTTTGCGGATAAGATAGAGAACATAACACAAAAAATACTGACTGTAAATGCATACCGGACGCTATAGTGGTGTATTGTATTTATGTAGTTTATTTAGATTTTTCAGAGGAAGCACATGTTGTGTGTTGGTTTCGATATTTTACCCTTTAATTAAAGGGGCTCATTGAGTTGATAACAATTAGTTTGTGATGATTTTGAAGTGCATAAACCCATGAAAATAATTACAATTTGTGACCCTTACGCTGGATGCATGTATGTGAATATGCCTAAGTACTAACATGAAAAAGTGTCTGGTCACGAATTTCCGTATAACAAATTGAATCGTTAATTGCTCACTTTAGTAGTGTTCCTTCGTATATGAAACATTGGGATTTTGTTAGTTTAACCATTTGACCTTAGTATGTTAAGAAATCTTGATACGTTTAGAAAATTTAGTGACTTTCACGAAGCAAGTCAATGAGCCTCTTTAATTCCTCACATATTCTTAATCTTTAGTGCATTTACCATGCCGAAGGATATCGACGACCCTTTAAATGATTATAATGTAAAACGTACCCCCCCCCATTTTCTTTAATAAAAACGACACGGAAGACTTTCCCCAATGGCTACTCCGTCTTCATGTGGCATTGACGACTTCCCATGCAAGGATATACAGAAGACATAGCTAATACTCTTTCCAGTAGACTCGGTGGGGTGGCATTTAATTGTGAAATTAAATTACGATAAAGTTAAGATATTAATGGTACAGGTCTTTGGGAAACAGGGATCTGTTTCCACCCTAAATACATAAATTAATGCCAGATAGGTAATCCTGGTCCGGAATCCTGACAAGTAGGCCTGGTGCGGAATGTGATGTGTAAATGTAATATTTTTTAAATTTTTTTATTGGTGAATATTTATACCGTCCCAGATTCGGTTGTGTAATGTTCTAATTTCAACGCATTTCTGTAGCATTTTTTTAATTTATAGGCCCACAGTTGATAAATCGAGCCAAAAACGATAACATTCAGTCCATCTCATATGTTAATTACAGAATCATATGTGAGAAAGTGCAATGACCGTCCTTGGCTACGCACGGCACCATTTTGTTTGACCTCGTCCGATTTGTCATTTGTAATTATTTTTTAAAATAACTATTCTTGACTTTTTCCCCTTTTCATCGCCGATTAGGCAGGGTCCGGTGTAATTTAAACTACCAGTTTTGTAGTCATTTGTAATTAATATTCCCCTGGACCAGTTGATGGAAATGGCGGAATGTCATATGATGATTACGTAAGCACTTGTGACGTAGTGCAGTAACCGTCCTCGGCCATGCATGGCTTCATTTTGTTTGACCTCGTCTGAAATATCATACACAATGATATTTTCATTCTATTGCCGATTAGAATGGGTGCGGGTCTAATTTAAACACTCGATTTGGTAGTCATTTGTATTTGATAGGCTCCGATTGGATAGAAATCGATCTAAAAACGACAAAATTCAGTCCATGTCATATGTTGAATATAAAATCACACGTGGCGTAGTGCAACGTCGGCCCTTGACTATGTGCGGCACCATTTTGTTTGACCTCGTCCACTTTGTCAGTTGTAATTATTTTTTAAAATAATTAGTCTTGGTTCTTTTTACCCTTTCCATCGCCGATGAGGTAAGGTCCGGTCTCACTTAAACTACCAGTTTTGTAGTCATTTGTAATTAAAACGCCCCCAGTTGATAGGAATGGAACCTGAAACGATCATTTTCAATCCATGTCGTATGATGATTACGTAATCACTTGTGACGCAGTGATCGTCCTTGGTCCCATCATGGATGGCTCCATTTTGTTTGACCTCGTGTGAAATATCTTACATAATTATTATTTTTTAAAACTATTATTCGCGATTACTTTCATTCTATTGACTATTAGATTGGGTGCGGGTCTAATTTAAACTCTTGATTTGGTAGTCATTTGTATTTGATAGGCTCCAACTTGATAGAAATCGATCTAAAAACGATAAAGTTCAGTCCATGTCATATGCTGAGTACGAAATCGCATGTGGCATAGTACAACGTCGGCCCTTGACTATGCGCGGCACCATTTTGCTTGACCTCGTGCGATTTGTCATTTGTAATTATCTCATCTCCCTATAGTGGCTAGTGGAGCTATATATTGTTCTGTGCACCCGCAGGAGAATGGTTGCCATGGAAACGCTTGGAGTGGATGAGTAGCGACACTCCAGGGGTACCCCATGGTAGAGTGACCATGGGTACAGGAGGGTCCTGTTGGGTAGTATAAATGAAAACGTGTCCGTGCCAATGTGTGTGCGTGCGGGTGTGTGTGTGTGTGTGTGCGTGCGTCCGGACCTGACCAAATTGTGGTTTTTCCAGAACACTTCGAAATGTATATGAGCGATTATGTTAAAACTTGGTAAAGTTGTGCAAGGTGTCAATATGTTCTAGATGTATTGGTTGTATGGTAAATTGAGTCAAATTTGCTGATTTTTTAGAAAAAAAAAGCCAATTTTGCCCCAAATGTCGGTATCCCCAGTATATCTTGAGAAGTATTTGGGCACTTAATGCAAAATTTTGGAAGGACTTATCTGAGAGTGTGATATTCAAGGTGTATCACGTTTATAGTAAAGAGAGTCAAATTTGCTGATTTTTAAGGAAAAAAGCCAATTTTGCCCCAACATTTGTGTTTCCAGCATATCTTGAAACTTATTCGACCAATTAACTTAAGGCTTTGTAAGGACTTACTTGAGAACACATTGTTCAACATAATATTACTGTAATGGTAAATCCAGTGAAATTTGCTGATTTTTTTAGGAAAAAAGCCAATTTTGCTCCAAAGTTTGTATTTCAAACATATCTTGAGAAGTACGACACCAATTAACTTAAAGCTTTGTAAGGACTTCCCTGAGAACACATAATGTTCAGCATAATATTAATGTAATGATAAATCCAGTAAAATTTGCTGATTTTGAGCGGAAAAAAGTCAATTTTCCCCAAAATTTGAATTTCCACCATATCTTGAGCGCTAATTAAGCATTATACGCAAAATTTTGCAAGGCCGTTCCTATGAATACATTAATGAAGATACAGTATATCACTCTTATAGTGAAATGGTGAAATTGTATTATTGTTTGGTAAAAAACGTATGAGCCGGTATCCGGGTCAATAGACATAACCTTTTCAACTTTGGCCAAAACATCTTTAACAGAACTGGCACTTGTGGATAATGGCTTTCAACATCTCTGCCAATTATGATAACATTATTTGTAAGTCGGACAATAATTTTAGCAGAACCAGGTCCTGCACAGGTAAATAGGAGACTAATGTGCAAATAACCCATGGAAAGATGCTCTTATATCCTGCCCCTATCTCTAACCACTAAGTCTAACCTACATGGAATAACCATCTGTAATAGCTCCATGGAATAACCCAATGTTATAATTGTGTTATGTAGTGTAATATGCACAGATACATTTAGAGCCATTATTGTTATCGTTACTTGAGCCTAGTGGCACCAGGCTATTGGCTTAAGTTTGCCACCTTACAGTAGATATCAGTATTGAGATATTATGTTCGGTTCATCTGCTTAGCACCATTTTATGCTTGAAGAATATTTTGCTCTAATTCACAGTCAGTGCCAGAAACTAGATGTCTCTGTGTGATGTGATTGCAGTAAACTATTACAAATCCCCATGTCCGTGCATTGCATGTGTTGAAATCAATGCATGCTGGCGATGAGATCCGCAGCACCTTGGATTGCCCTCTTGTTCATTTTGTAATATGTTTGAAGGAAACAGTTACATGCCAATAGTTTTAATTAGCCTCGTTACTCATTATCTTTCACACTTTCCTTGAAAATGTGAGAAATTTTAGATTTTATGAACAGGTGTTGCCTATGCTTAGTACTGTGTGGTACAAATTGTCTGGTCACAGATTTCTCAGTTTCAGTTACCTATGTCAGTTGTGCTTGAGATCTTCAGAATGTCTTGATTTGATCATTTACCATCAACACATGAGCTATATTCAACAGATGTGACAGGATATCCTTTAAAATGTAAAAAGGAAGTTCAACAGGGTTTTGATTTCCGATTTTTGTTTTCATTTCGCAAGCTTGAATTTAGAGAGTTAATCTAAATATTCGTCTCCAAAGCAATAGAACGTAAACGATAGAACCTTCTTGACGGAGTGGCTTTGATTTAAGTCCTTTCAAATTTAGTTTAAAATTGTATGCTGTTTTGGCGGTTTAAATTACAGTGCAATTCTTTATAGATATAAACCAATAGTGAAAAAGCAGAGAGCTCAAGGTAAGTGTGTGTTACCTCTGTATGTATGTTAATGACATTTGTAGACCATGGCAGAGAGTGTATCAGGTATTGTAACTTAAATTCAGTACCTCATCACCATGAGTTATACTTTTTTGCGTTCCGGAAAGCAAAATGCTCAACTGGTTCTAAGTTATAGTACTCTTTGATTGACAGCAAATTCGAAAGATGCAGAGTAGCAGACTAGACGTAAGTGATTGGAAGAATTGAAATTGTCTGGGGTGATGAATTCTTGTCTTTAAGAAATCATAATGACATCGGAACTTAAAATTCAAGTTAGAGAACTATCCACATGCATGGCAATGTTATTTTGAATACACTAAAGTCTAGGCTATTTAGTTCAACATATTTTATCGACTGATGCCAAAGTCTTCTAGTAATATAAACTAAGTAATTATGAGAGAAAAAACAAATGCTCAGCTTCTGAGGACACCAAGGTGTGCTGAAACTATTGGTCCGTGAGAGTTGTTGAGGCGGATAGGGTGAGCTTACAAGTAATGGGAACTGTCATCCTGAGAAAAGAAGTTGTGGAAGAATTATTTCTCCTTCATTTCGTTAATTGAAAGTAATTAATAGACAAGGGAAAAACTCAATTTACATTATACCATGTGCGTATTATTTCTTTATTACAGACACTATTTAAGTTCAACAAACAAAATTAAGATCTTATAACATGGTTAGGTCGAGTTAAATATGTTTAACTGCAGTTCTGTAATGAACAAATCACAGTACTTAAAAAGCTGTTTCATCAATGTCCTTAAAGGGACATAGGGCGTTTAGAATACACCAACATGGCATACAAAGAAAATAGCTTTAATCATTGTTAAACCATTCAGTCTCATCAAGAAACACCTGCAGAAAGTTCATCTCGTCAAAACATCATGCATGAGTAACGGAAGATGCATCATTTGAATTTCGGAAAGTTTGGGTGAACAAATTTTTGTTGAGCAAAAAATAACTGAATTTCTATCTGTGAGAAACTTAGTTCTTCAAAAGAAGGCCACTGTCCTTCCTCATTTTGAATAATCTATCATTTTACGTTGACAAACATTGGTTTTAAAAATATGATCGTGTCTTTAAAACAAACGCCCTATTTCCCTTTAAGATGTTAGTATTAAACAACCATAAAAAACTAAACTCCTACTCTGGTTTGTAATCTTATTTTATTAAGATAATACACCTAATTTATTATTCAAACTGAAATCACATTTGACAAAAAGGTCAAATTTAGGAAGGGGTGTCTCCATTGACTAAACAAACTGCTCCTGAACTTGATGAATAGCTGACTCTTTAATGGAACTGGATAGGCAATCCCTTCTTGGCAACTTTTGCAGTATTGTAACTTTACTCGCAAAATGTTGTGAAAAGATTAAAGTAATTCACATAACTTACTGACATGGTCTGCAAATTCGGAAGTAAATAAGAACATCTTCAGTCAATCATTCCTTGAGCATTTCTTTCCTGTTGTCAAAGTTATATTCCTCTTCAGAATGCTGACCAAATGAACAGATAAAAATTGCAATTTACGCAACTTATTTAAAGGTCTTAGTGTACAAAAATAATACGGTTTTTTTTTAAGTTTCTATTTCACCCATATCATCTTACTCATTGCCTGCTTAAGTTATAGAATACTTTGACGAGCTTTCCTGGTTCCCTGTTTCTGGTTCATGCTATCCTTGCAGTGTTGTTTGTTATACCGCTTTTGCAGTGCTGTATTCACTAGTCATTTATACTCTAGATATGAACAAAGTATATGTCTCATATGTAGGGCCTACTGTAGGACTAGACCTGCCTTGATGCTTACCCTCTACTGATGTTTTCATTCCATACCTAACTACATAACTTACTGCTGCTAACGTTAGACTACAGCCAAGGACCTACGGAAGCTGCGACTACTTTATTTGTTTTGCTTTTAAGCCTTGATATGCTGGTATTCGGCATACCACATTCACTAACTCGCATGCGACAACATAAATTTCACAAACTTAGGTTCCGTTAAGTGTCCCTCTTGCCCTTTTTGCACAATGAGTTTTACGCTTTTACGTGATGGCATTGTAAGCCTTTTTTTTGCATTTGCTAACGACGTAGAGATAGTTACGTCATAGCTATATAGTGACCAACTCCGGGGGCCGGTTACTTGTCAACTCAAGTCGTGACGTTTTGATGACTGGTTTAATCAACTTTACTAGAGTTGCTTGTGTATATGAGTCGAACACACCTTATTTCGATCTGATGATGAGTTTTACGTCATCTCTCGCAAAGAGCGAAACACTTTTTGGAAGTCACTCGTCAGCAAGTTGGTGACGTGCTTTCTCAATCATTCATATGTTGATCATTTTAAAGATTGTTCTTTATCTGCCTCGTAGCATTAACACTTGAGATCTTACCTACGTCTGTGCGTCATCTTTTACAAACCATTTTAGATTCTTTTTAAAAGCACTGAAGAGAGTATCTTCATCTGATAAAGAATGACAAGGCGGGAAGATGCTGCAAAAGATCGTGCTTTCATATTGGATTTTGATGGAAGAGGTAAGGACACAAAAACACATTTAAAGTATTAGAGCGCCTGAGAAATGATTTCAAGAATATATTAAGAGCAATGGGTCAAACTTTTAAGAGACGACACTATAGAAATGTTTGAAGAACATTAAGAATGTCTTGCTCATTTTTTGTGTAACCTTTATATGAACTGTTTTGTCCTTTTTCAGATAGTTTTAACAATAATTCTCGGGGCTGCTCTTCTGATGGGAAAATCTAGTGGTAAATATATTACATGTCGTATAGAAGTTCTCATTTAATGTACAGAAAATTCTGCAATCGCATTTGTTGATACTCTTTCTTGATTCAGATTAATATCCGAATATGTTTTGTTTTATTTCTATCCATGATACAGTGGAATCTAACGTAAGTTTTACTATATGCATGAGCAACACTTCCATCTAGGCGCAATCGTATTATGTCTCACAATTAGATGTCAAACAGAGTCCTTGCAGCAAACAAAATGCTTCGCTCTTGACCCAATGTCAAGCCCTGACTGATGATGTGGCCAGAAAACAATAGTGTGAAGTGAACATTTCACTGTGAAGTGAACTGGTCCTGTTTATTGTTAAGTTTCTTTGTCCTTGTATGATTAATTAACATCTTATGTTTGACTTTTGTTCCAACTGTTTGTTTTGACTCTGATCTTGTATAGCTTTTATTGCATTCCAAATGTCCTTATCCCTGTCGCAATGTTTTATTCTTCGAAATATACAAACGATTCTTTTCATAGTCAAGACAGTGAACATTAAGAAGACTTGTTCTACTTGTCACTTGAGTTTCCGTCTGGAGCATTTCATCTTGTATTGTGTTACTTTTAAGTTTCATGTTTATGTTTGTTTCTTTTTTGTTTCTTTGGCATTCCATATCTTAAATAGCTAATACTTTCCTATTCGATTTTTTTCTAAGTGTCAATTACTTGTTTCAATTTATTCGTCGTTTCTTGTGTACGTTCCAACCTTGTCCAAGAGTTCTCATTTTATTGAACATTTTACATATTTTGCTTTGCTTTAATTGCGTTGTTATTTCATGCATGTGGCAATCCAAATGCCATTAAAAGGTTAATCATTCTTCGTTATATACGACAAGCCTCTAAAATGGTTCAGGACCTTTGTCTGGCCGTTCTACCTTTTATGCCCGTTTTGATGATATCATAAACTAATTAGTGACACAATTAAACCAAATTTTAATTATCATCTAATCAATTCATGATACCATAGTCAAACAACATATACGGTACAAAATATTGAATTATTGACATTATTAATTGGATTAATGATATCATATGTTCATTTAAATATATCAGTAATTGCGTTAATGATAGTAGCAAATATGACGTCACCGTATCAACTTACTTCTGTACCTAATACTGTACCTGCTAGGAGAGGTAGCTGCATTGGGATTACCACAGAGATGACAGTTTTGGTCCGTATAATGCATGGGCATAGGAACAGTAAAAGTAAAGTGTACTTTAAGGTTAGGCTTAGTTAGACATCATTTCCGCCAGAAACCTACAATAGGATAGTAATTTTAAACGCCTATGAATATACATTCATCGCCGAAAACAGCCTACTGTAGCCTACACGCAGTCTGTGTATATTTGTGCTGCTGTCAATCCTGTATTCCTGGACACTGTTAATTGAGAATCGCCAAGGCCCTAGTTACGGTCAGCCAACGTTAATCGCTAATCGCCCTCTCACCAATGTTGTATCCAGCAATTTAAGCGTCGTGGTGGCCTACCACTCCACTTGAAGTCTTAAGGTCCAAGCTGTTACCAGTCATCAGGTGCCACATTTTATTAGCTATGTCTAATTGCTAGTTAAGTCCTAATTAATGGAACACCAAAATCATTTTAGCTAATCAAACTTGTAAATTGTCATCTGAATCTGTCTGAACCTAAATTCCGAAGGAGCAACTATATCCTAACTGAAACTTAAAGCAACACTCTTATTCCATCTGTCGTCTGCCTGGGCACATATTTATTAGCATTATTTTCCGTCGACATTCCGTGACAACTACTGATACCTGTTATTGATTTGGTAATATCTGTTAGCTTCTCAAGTAATGATTTCAACATCTTTGCTATCTGTATAGAATGCATCTTTTGCAGATATATATGAAATATATTCCAGATATCATTAAGTCGGTTTATTGATATCACCAAATTGCTGAGAAGTTAAAGTAATTGTAGACATTTTTAAACATTTAATGAATTAACTAATTATTTGATGATATCATCAAACAGGGAATAACAAGTAGCGTGGCTTGCCATACTAGAACGACCATTGTAGGTGTGTGTTCTAAATGACCAATACAAAGCAAGAACTGAGGGAGACGAAATCACTAGTAATCCCTTACCATGGATACTGTGCTAGAAAAAAGAAGAAAGGCTGTTCCATATAACAGACACCATGAAAATACTTCTTAACTTCATAGCCAAATCTTGTTTGAGTTAGTGCAGTTTTAAGGCTAATATTTATAATACTTCGATCATCAACCTGATTAAACTATTCTTGTAATCTTTCAGGTTTTTCAGAGATTGTATCTTCATCTACTACCGATGCCCAAGATGAGTTGGAATGTACAACACCAAACTATCTTGAATACGGTCAACCTGGAGTGATCGAATGCTCCTTTGAGACACCCCTTTTTGGTGTTTATTGGTTCAATTCAGCGGAATACAATAATGCATCTCATATGATAATTTACTACTCGAATTCTCAGACGCAGGGAGTCGGTTTTCTTTCTGGAGAATTCGACTTGTCTCCAACGGGTTCTTTAATTATAAAGAATGTTACTTTCCAACATGACCACCTTTTTACAGTTCTCAAGTTTAACAACATCTCGGATGACACCATTCCAATCTTTGTCAATGTTGTGGTTGTAGGTAAGGGCAATATGTATGTTCAACCTTGATCCTAACCACCAAATAATTATTAGAGAGCATCTTAAATTGCAGGCGACAATAACGTTGACTTTTGTTGTTTTCGAAAGTATTTATAGCCACTTCCACTTCCCCTGGCACTTCCGTTATACTCAGTCAAAGACGTGATCGCCCAGCCATTCACTTTCTTAAGGTCTTCTACATTACCATTCTGTGTGTTTCATAACCGAATTTCACGTACCGGTATGCTAGATTATGTAACTAGTGACTTATAAAATCAAACATAGAGTCAGTCTATCTTTTCTTCTTATAAAGCTTAAACAGCAGAATGTGTCAACTATTGCAAAGTACAGATATAGTCACTGGATTTCTAACAGCTGGCATATTCATTAAGCCTGTACATTTGCTATTCCCCAATAGAGGTCTCATAACCTTAATGTTTGTCTTTTAACATTCAGTTAAACCATTACAGAAATTTCCAAAAATCGATACTTGCGGGGATAACAGATTTTGTCTCAGAGACGCAGGTGAAATGAAGATGTTAAGTTGTTACGTAAACAACTCTTGGCCAGCCATCAACTTAAACTTTTGGACTTACAATCGACATCATCAAAACTGGACAGAAGTTTTTTCATCGAAGTCTACTGCAGGTGAAAATTGGCAAACTTCAATAATCCGGATAGGATTAGGTATGCCGACAGACATCCTCACCGTGTACGTGTGTGGAGCTGATGAGCCTCCTGTCTTGATGAATGAAAGTGAGAGTATTGTCGTTATTAAAAGACCAATCAGTCCGTCAGAAGTAGAACCAACGCATATTTTAGTGGAAAGAGGAAGCAACGTAGAGCTACCTTGCTCCAACAGACAAAATCTCTTCGTTTTGTGGATGAAACAATCTGATAATGTTACATTAGATATCGGACATCGAGTAATTGGGAGAGGATACACGGATGCAGAGGCCGATGAAGGATATCTACTGACAAATGACAGTAATTTAGTGATACCAGATATATCGATATATGACGAGGGTATCTACGTCTGTGTTGCAGGAAGTGGTGGTCATTCGGAAAGCATCAAAACTTTTAATGTCACAATTACAGGTAGGTTATAAAGGCAGACTCCTGCGACATACACTTTGGTGATTGTTTCATCTGTATGGATTTTAAGTCTGAAATTTATGCTTCATTTTTTTTATAAGCTCAAGTTTACTTACAGGCAAATGGCATTATGTGATGATAGTTCAACTGACGTAACTGCTATGCTGTGCTTTACTTCTGTCAAGAAATTTTGTTGAGGACATGCAAGCAAAGGAAAGCACGAAAACAAGTGCAGAGACAAGAAGCGACCCTCAAAACTAGTTGTGATTTTTATGAGCCTGATATACATGTTAAGTGTTAAGATCACGGATCTTTAGAAGACTAACGGAATTAATTTTTAATGAGCCAATCATGCTATTTATATACGTTAAATATTATATATCATTAAGTATCATCGCAAATCTGATACCGTTAATGATATCTTGAATCTGGTTTCAAAATGTCCCAATGTTGCAGCTTTGCATTAAAGTAAAAATACTTTCTTGCCTCCTACAACGTAAGACTGAATGATAAAGGCATTTTAAAGAGAAACAATAATATATGCCAGACGTACTGGCAGCACGGTGGTTCGATCAAAGTTGTGTGCTCAGAAGAAAAGAAAGGTGGAATGAACAATAAATGAGTTGATGTAAAATCTGTTTTAAAGTAATTCCTCACTACAAAAACGGTAAATCAAAGTACTACCTCCCCGATATTTCTGTGTTTGTGTGTAAATATTAAACAATTTCCAAAGCTACTTTTAACTGTATGCGAAGAAATGTTATATGTTGCAAACATATATCTTCTTCTACTATCCTTGCCGTGTCGTAGGAAACTGGCCCAAACTTTATTCGTTGTACGAAAAGATGCAGGATGAGTTTCTAAGAATTCCTCCCTACAGGAGGAATATATAAAAGTTTATTTGACCAGCGATGAGATGGGAAACGTTTGCTATGTTTGTTCACAGTTCAGCCGAATCCTCAGTGGGTTGTCGTAGATGGATGCTTTACAAGACATAACTGTTCACTGCCTGTGCGAAGAACTGGTTTCCTCAGATGTGGCGTGCCAGGAGTTCGTCCTGTTATGTCTCTTAAGTGGAGATTTGTAGATAATTCTTCTCTTTTAAACAAATTTCAAAAGGAGAACTTGGTGGTAGTTAAGAATTCGGATTCAACTTATGACGTCACGTTGACTTCGGAATATCACATTAAAGAGGCTTCCATAGTTTCGGTCACCGTTGAATGTTTTGCTATTCAGAAGGATGACACTTTAGGTCATTGGTCACATTTATCAACCCACGTGACTCTTGAATTAACCACAGGTATCGTAACATTATAATGTACTGATGAAGTTGTTTATGACCATTTTCATACAAGAATAGACATTTAGGTTAACCGAAGACCGGAAAGCTGATCTTATTTGGTTCAGATATTGAAAAAGCTATGATGTCTTAATCACTCTGTTTCTCATTATTTTCTAAGTCCTTTATCCACTCACGATCGTACAGTTTGAACCTCAGATGACTCTCCTGGTGTTGCGTGGTACCACTCTATGAAAATATGGTATTTCCTTCTGCAATATTTTACATTTCCATGAAATTCAATGAAGAAGTGTGACGCTGATTTTATGTTAGGATAGCCACTAATATTCCAACATCATTGTTCCATAGAGACCACTATTGATTGCTGCGAGAAGGCAACATCAGAACATAAAACTACCTATCTCATTTCTGCTGCTATAGCTGCTGTGGTGTCGATTGTAGTATCCTGCTTTTCCTTTGGTCTTTCAGCCCTTGGTAGGTACCGTGTACCTTATCACATACGTTGTAGCTGTGGGATACTGTAAAAGTGAATTTTGTAAAAACCGTCTACCACAAAATACCCAAACATTTCCACAAAGACTTTGCATGTGACAGCGTTTCGATTCGAAGGCTTTCACATATTGCCATAACTTCAATGATATATTAAGCTGATATGGGCAAGCCCATTCCTTTTACTAATGATCTTCAGTTGCTCAGAGTAAATGTTGATTGATACCATTGTCAGACGTAAATTACGTTAATATGCGTTTTGCTAACCTCAGTATCAATTTATTCAACAGTACATACTCGAGTAAGGAGGATAAAACAACGAAAGAAAGTGAATATAATCAAAGTGACTGCAAACGGTACGACGAACGGATAACTACCAAAACACCGTTACGAATGCCAACAAATGATACTTCTTCTAAACGGAAAGTATAGGACACATGATTGTCATTTTAAGCATATTTCTATGAAATTACTTTTAAACGAACGGTACTTCATTTCTTGCTACTTAAACGTCGGTAATTATTTCTTATACTTATTATATATAATAATACTTATTTCTCTGGTATATATTTTACGCCCGCTATATGAAATATTATAATCCACTTCAATTTTGTAAAGACATAGACTATAATCATTCCTACCCTGCACCACTTGCGATTCTGACATGAAATTTGCTGTGAATCGGAAAGTTTACGATGACTGGAAGAAGCTAAAAATCATATTTTCTCCGTTAATTTGGTCGGAAAAATTTATTTCACTTACACATTTCTCTGTAAGTGAATGCTGAAATACAGCTAAAGAGAGTCCAACAATTGGATGTTTAATTGACTGTATCATTGTTTGCTACTTGAATAAGATGCAATTAGAGCGAAGTGATAAAATGAGATAAGGTTGGTAATGAGATTTACCATACGTATCCTTTTTCTTAGTGTATGAAAGACGGGATTTTTAGCCGCATCTAAGTGGGTGATTGATGGTAATTGATTTTAAATGTTTTTTCTCTGTCGTTCTCTTCTCCCATTTTATTCTATTCTCCTCTCTGGAAGACCAATAAATATGTTTTTGATAAATATAGCTCTTATTTAGGGGTATTTTAGTTTCACATCCTTTCAAAAACAAATGCATAGAGATGTGCGACGGTGTGTTTGTATTCGTGTACTACAGTTATACAGTAAGTCATTGCGATGGCATGGGATATTATATACCGATCCTCTGAAACATTTAAGCTGTTTTAATCCTTGCTACCACGCCAGTGTGTCTGTAAATTTGGTCACAGTATAATTTACACACACTGTTAAAAAATAAACAATGTTTTGCAACAGATTTAAACAAGATGTTTAGGCTAAAGAAAAACAATTAAATGCATGAGGACAATACACGCCTCATGCAGTGTAAAATTTTGGAAATTGTGTATTTGGAACACGGTTGCAGCTATATTTAAAAAAAAAAAAAATAGACAAAGTTGCATCTGCCCGTAAGTGCTATATTTTCCCTTTAAAACTTAAGGAATTGAAATATTTGGATGTAAAACGCAGAATTTCTTAACACAAAGCATGAAAGTCAATTGCTGTTTTTGTATTTTACCATTGAAAATCCAAGAAACAAAAGTAATACATTTACCCATGTTTTTAATGTAAAATCAAATAACGTCCAATTACCACTCACTGCGTCAAATATTCGGAAGTACATACTAGTACGGTACTTGTTATCACTGAAACTATGCCAATCATTACATATTAATTGACACCTATCTCTTTTTCTGTCGAAAGTCATTAAGGTCACGTTTACCCAGAGATTCTTTAATACATGGCGTAGTTTCCTTAAAGTGATTGCGTGTGTAGGCAAAATGGAAGAACATTGAAATTTCATCTCCAAAAGTTTGGTAAGGTTTTTTATTGCACCATTCAGACAATCCGGGAAAATAAATAGGACTCAGTTGGTTAATTCTGCCATATCATTTCAAATTCTCCTATCACAACCACAAAAAGTGTAGAATATGATAATGTAGTGGTAGACAGTTTGCATTCAAATCAACGGTATATGCTTCTTTAAACAAGCCAATGGGAAGTATACGAGTGTTGAATATTCATTTAGTCAAAACAACTCCAGATCACTGACGGAGCAATATTGTGATCAGTTCGTAGCTTATTTGTAAATACAGTTCTTCCTTCCACCAAGTGCTACAATTCCCGATACCGACCAAGGAGCGACGACTTGAGTAGTATGTTTTTGATACACCAGTGAGACCTGCACTGGCGTATACCGTATTCATTTTGTAGGCGCTTATACAAAGAACCGTTAATTCTTAAATATGATTTCTGTTTTGTACTGTTTTAATGTCAATCCCGTTGCTTTTCAAAGTAGTTACTGTCATTTTCCTTCATCGAATAGTGTAGTCCGTCCATGTACAACATCGCGTGTACATTTAAAAAAGAAAAAGCTAAGATCAAACATAATCTTTGCCTTCTGTTTTTTCAGTACACACGCAATCACTTTAAAATGTACGTAAGTGGGCAAATTTTCTTTCAATTTGTCACTTAAATTGATCAAAAATGAAAAAAAACTAGAGCACCATTGGTGCAGAGGCTCATACCTCAAAATCCTGAAGGTACCATTTATGTATCATTAGGTCAAATCATAGGCACCTCTGAGTATCATTATACCTAATCATCAACATTGTACAAGAGAATCTGTAGGACTGCACAATTTTCAGAATTTCATGAAGTTGTGCTCCAACAATGCATAAGTTTGATCTTTGTCAATAAATTAAAGTTGTAAAAACTTTAATGGGTACTACCAAATAACAATGCTTATAATCAGCATCACTATTCACGTCCAATAATTATGGAAACTGTCAATTTTTACTAATTTTTCTTATTGGTTTGTACTGGCTATGGGTATATGAATTGGTACTAATGTGGAAAAGTAAATGGTCACGAGTTTTTCAAAATCAATTTAAATCATTAGCAACTCACTCATTAGTGGTCATTTACATGTGACTCATAACGGGCCCTCTTAGTTGAATTTTGATCAGTTACTTAAAGTGGTATGTTTTGTGAAGACTAACTGAAGTTCATGAAACAACTCAAAGTGCCCCTTTAAGTCCATATACTGGTCAACACACCTAAGGGCAATACAGAGTTTCAGCTAGCATACCAACTATCACTGTCCAATTACTCAATTATCATTCATGCACGATAGGGATATTTGAGATGTGTGAGACAGTTTAAAGGGGCACTTTAATGGAAGAAGGAGAAGAAATTTGCAGAATTTAATAAAATGGGCCATTGGGCCCACATGGGGTCTTGGACTACCAATTCCTGAACACCCTGAAGGGACCAATAATTGAGTATCATTGTGACAAACCATCAGCATAGTACAACATAATCTGTAGGAGAAGAAGCATTTTGTAGAATTTCCTAAAATGGACCGTAGGGTCCACATGGGACCTTAGACTGAAACTTTTTTGTACACCCCAGATGAAGAACCACCTAGGGATTATTGTGTTCAAGTTAAATATAAATCCATGGGTGCATGTGTGAGAAACAACATTTCAAACAAGATTTCACATAATGGGCCATTGGGCCCACATGGGACCTTGGACCAAAAATTCCTGAACACCCCGAAGGGACCAATAACTGAGCATCATCATGACAAACCATCAGCATTGTACAATATAATCTGTAGGAGGAGAAGCATTTTGTAGAATTTCATAAAATGGGCTGCAGGGCCCACGTGGGACGTTGGACCAAAAATTCCTGAATAACCTTAATGGTCCACCACCTATGGAACATTGTGTCCAAGTTTCAGACAAATACATGAAAGCATGACGGAGGAGAAGCATTTTGAACAATTGTGAACAGATAGATGGATGGATGGATGGATGGATGGATGGATGGATCGATGGATGGATGGATGGATCGATGGATGGATGGATAGATGGATGGATAGATGGATGGATAGATGGATGGATATGGTATGAGCTAAAAACGATTGATTTTTCATATATATTTTTTAAATAAGTAAAGTTCCTACCTATAGGAGATCATTTCATGACAATGTCGTTTTATGTTATGTAATTGTCAGTTTTTCATTATACCATTGAAAAAAGCATTGCTAAGAACGGTTGTTTTGGTATAAGGTTTAACTCTGTACCAGTCTTCCCAGTGCTGAATGTTCTTCTATAAAGGTCACACGCAGGTATCCCTTATATTGGAAATTCGTCTGCAAAAGACTGCTGGCAATTGACTCCGGTGCTGTATAACGTCTGTAAAGGTCACGCGCGTATGCTTCACTAATGAAAATAGTCTGCAAAGATTATTTTCCAGAGAATATTATTTTCCAGAAACTGGCACCTCTTTATCACATATAGCTTTTTGACAAAGGAGATTACGTATTTGTCACGCGATCGATTAGGTGTCAGGTGACAGAAATACCTTTAATTTTGAAACACTTCGAATTATATAATGCACTGAATAATTAAATCATAAAATAAACCATAAAATAATCTCAAATATTGCACCTATTGTGGTGAGTGGCAGTTATGAAAATCTGTGTTATACTTTGGAAATTTAGAGGTGTAGTTATTGTTTATGCTAAGTGACCAGACAAAGGAAAGAGAAAATCTATGGCTGATATACTACATGTTAACTTCATGTCAGGTGACTACCAACATGACAATTTTGGAACATGGTGTTTTTCCCAACAAGATCACTTTGGATCTCAGTAAAGTTTATAACCATGGTGATCAACACTAACAGAATATTTCAATTAAAGATCCATGTCTTTTACAGGTCAATTGAGCACTTACTTATGTGAAGAAAAATCATTCCCATACATCTTCATACAATGAAAAATAAAAGGTAAAATTTGTTCCCCTTATTTGCATGACCTATCTTGTTTCTAAAACCAATAAACACATTGGCAGATAATCAGCAATATTTCAACAAATTGTATTGATTATGTTAGAATATCACATTAAAGTTTTGTGATTTAATTATCTTCAAATACCTTGTATCTATTTTTAAGTTAGAGGGTCCGGTTTTTCACAGGAGCTCCTTGTTGCTGAGTTCCCACTGATGGTTGACTTTTTAAGGTCTTCAAACCCAACGGCCGCCAATCCCAGAATTCTAACTGCCTTTGCTAGTGATCCAGCATTTCTTGCTGCAGTCTGAGCTGCTTCTGATATCTATGAAGAAATATCAAGTATGTTTATTTACAAATAATAACACTTATAATGAAGCTGTTCTAAAAATCTCTCACATTCTATGTACTCTGTTTAATTACATACACTATTATCACTTCAGGGAGACAATAATGCATACTGCATAGATACATAACACCACAGGCATCCTAAAATCAGTCATTTGAGGTTTCCGTCAGTATGAAACATGCATTAGTTCATCATTTCTGCATTGTGGGCAGCATGAATGTCAAAGCACTCCAGATTTTTCAATGCTTGGTCAGAGAGTGACTAGTAGTGTGGAATATAATGATCTATTGAACTGTTGTGGCAATTTGGTACTACCAGCACAACCAGCGGAATCAAGAACATTAAAATAGCCGATAAAATTGAAATTCAGAGATACACACAAAATGTGTTTTATAGTTTAATCTTTTAGCATATATTTTCAATGTAAATCGATGCAGTTTCAATGAGATCTGAAGGTTTGAGGTAAACAACAAATATAACTCAGTGCACAATTGTATCATTTTCTTCATTCATACATTTTGCCTCTTAGCATGTGTGTTTGTAACTCTTAATTGCCTTATTCCTTCACTCTGCTACTCACCTTGGAACATGATCCTTGACACCTTGCAGAAGCGGAGGCCAGGTAAGGCTCACTTAGTAGTTGGATAAAGGACTGCATGTAAAGAAGATACATGTGAAATGATCGTTAAGCTTCATCAGCACTTTTTTATTAGACTTAAACCCAGACTAAAAACTTGTAAGGGTAGTACATTTCGGTTCCAACATAACAAGAGAAACAGAATACACACAGTTGTTACCCCTGAAGTAATTTCTCAATACACTATACAGATGCTCCAAAATTGCAACAGAGTTTGTATTTATTACTTGACTTTTGAAAATCACTGATGCTTTTAAAGGAGTCTAGTACATGAAGAATGGCTTACAAATTTCAAAACATGAATCCTACTTACTTAAGACTTTAGTTGAGATGGTTAGCTGGCTTTTTATCCTTTAGTTCAAGACCTTTGACCTGGATTTTTTTTGGGGGGCACATTTTGCATAATGCCCCCCTCATGATTACCACCCTATCAACCGTGACTAGTCCAATAATATTTCATCCAATCCTTTTATGTAGTACACTTCACATATCTGAAATATACCCTCATTAATCCATGCACACACCTCAACAGGAATAAGCTAAACAAACTATCTGTCAAGTTACTTATAAAAATGTTTTGTTGAAATTATGATTAACTTGTTCATTCTAAACTCACCTGAGCAGAATAAGACCCTTAAGACCTTGTCGGGGTTGAGGTCAGACATGGCTCATAGGTTCTTGGATGGGTGAATGACTGCATGTGGAGGAGAAATGTAGTCAGTTTTTGATGAAAAACAAAGAGTGCATGTGAACTTATTAGTACTTCACCATGGGCTCTATTGTCTTTTGCAGTATCACTATATGTGCTATCAGATATTACAATTTTATTATAGGAGCTACAAGTTACACACTTTTAAAATTCAGAGGAGGGTGCTGAAATTTTTGCCTAAGTTGAATGTAAACCAACTGAAGTAAGTCGAATGAAGATATCCCATTAACACTGATAGCAGGAATTTTAATGCATTTCTTTGTTTTCTCGACCTATAATTTTTATAAATCCACACACACTTGTACACCTTTTGTGTTAAATAACTGAGGTGTATAATGCAATAATCAAATTATTAATACTATGATTTAAATCTATGCATAACTCTTAAAATATACTGACAATGATATATAGAGTGAAAACAAAAGCTTTTCAATCACATGTGGTCTGATAATGCCATCACAATCTCAAAATGGCAGCTTAGCTATTTTTTATGAAAACTGAAATTGCAGTAACTTGGAAAGAAAACACTACATATCTAAACAAAATTTGGTGATGGTGTCCACAAAATGTTAGTCTCTCATTTCACTTTGTCAAACTTCCTGACTTTCCTTCTCCTTCAAATTCAAGATCTCTGTTACAACACATCAAAGAATTTTCACAGCTTACTTTGTAGTATACTGTAATATAAATACGGGGAAATGACGACACAATTGATTCAAACAACAGACGAGGTGGTGAATGATTCCCATGGTGCACTGACATAGTACAGTAGTTGGGTTACAAAATACATTTGCATGTAGCAAATTTTTAAACATATTGAAAGATACCCCATTCCCCAGGTCAATGTTCACACAACTAATTCAATTTCATGTTAAAAAGCCTGGATTCCTGTAAGTTATGTCTGGAGCACCTTGAAAGCAGTGTTCATGCACATGTAGGGAAAAGCAACACTTACAAAATTGTGTTCGTTGTTGCCGGACAAGGGCTGTGTCTCTGTAGGTTTGTTCCACTTAGTACCTCATTTCTGCAAGAAAAATAATGAAATTTCATTATATATTCGACAATATAACATAAAGCTAAGTCTATAAGTTGGAGATGTTGTATGAGGCATCAGTGCCTACCCCCAAACAAACTTCACTAGATCTATCCCCCCATAAAAGGAAAAAAAAATGAAAAAAATGAGCATATCATTGACTTTTTATTTTTTGAGGAGAATATGCTTTGAAACACAAGATCACAAAATGAATGTCTGGAATTTGGACACCTTCACAGAGGCATGAGCAGAGTCACTTTCTGCACTTTGGGTGGGGAAGGGGGAGGGGAAAATTTCAAGGCCTCTCAGGACAAAAGAAAAGCTATTCCTTGAAATGCACTTCGAAGTAGCAAACAGTCCTACCTTTGTCACCTTGGCAACGTTGGAACAGTCAATAAATGCTATTGCTGATTGACACAATGTAGAGGCTCTGTCAATCAATATCCCACCTCTACCACCGCATTATTATGACAGAGTTCACCAAATCAACTCACCATTTACACATGAAGTAAGCATATCCAAGTTAGGAAGATTTGCCATATTTACAGGAGATGGTGCTATCCAGTTCTGTGGGTGTTTGTTTGATGACTGAATATTGTGCTCAAAACTTTGACAAGGATTGTTGTGTGTTGGCTGTTGTAAGTTGTCCATGTAAGTATGTGACATGTGTGTGGATTTGTTTAAAGGGTGACTTTCAGCATATTGTGGGAGTGAATCTGTGTTGTGAAGGATGTTTGTGGTTTGTGTTAATAAGTCAAAACTGCTAGATTACACTGGTGTTTTGTGTGTTGTTGAATGTTTGTATGCTGTCCACAGCTGCGCTCCTGTGTTGTACATTGTTACTGTGTGTGTGAGGTGGTGTGTCATTTTCTGCTGTGGTGTGATGTATGTTGACATATGTGGTACTGACTTCTGTTTCATGTTGTGTCAAATTTGTTTCTCTGTCTTCTGCACCTGTGCTGGTATGTCCTCTGTCAGCTTCTGCACTTGAATTCTCAGTGTGTGTGTTTGTTTCTGTTGTAGTGTACTGTATGTTTATTTCTTCTGTACTGTCTTAATTGATTCCTTCCTGTGTGTTGGTCTCTGTTGTGTGGTCTGTCATCGTGTTTATATCAGTGGTAGTGTTTTGTGCAGCCATTAAATTTCTCATCTTCTCCCTTGCCTGCCTTCTCTCAAGAGCTGTGAAGAAAATAGGAGATAAAATTACTTCAGATGAAAATATGAACTACGCATGACAATGAAGGAAATTGTAACAAAACAAAATCCTTTTTGACTGCAGAAAATGGGGATGGAGGTCACCACATTCTCTTGGATATTTTTGCAATATCATAATTGTTAGCTGACAATATTGGTAATGCATAAACTTCATAAATGTTGCACAATTTTACATCATCATGTAACTGTATGCTCGAAGTAATTGATGTCCTGCAAGGAACTGTCTGAGCTACTTGCTTGCACTGTAGGTACTACATACATATACAGTATTTTACAATGTCCAAATTCACCATTTTACATTTGTACTGCTAAGGGTACATTAGCCTTCAGCCACATTTAAGAAGGGGTACCTACAATCTTGGACAAAATTGTTGGGAAACTTTGCCGTACCTTGCAAATATAATACTGAATTTTAGGTGAGAGGATAACATGAAACCCCGCGCCCCTTTCCAATCTTGCGCTATAGGGGTGAATGTACACTTTGAACAGCAATCCTACAGCCCACATTGAATGGGGGGGCGGGGTGTCCCAACGTATTTCGTCGAAGATTGTAGTTGAATGCAAATTTTGACTAGTTTCTCTCAAGAGTCCAGGGATCTGCATATGAAATGTGTTTGCAAAACCTCAAAAAGATATTGTTCAACAGTAATTGTGGTTCCACAACTGACATTGATGTCTTGTTTTCTAAGAAGGCAAAGACATTTCCTAAAAAACTCTAGCTAAGCCTTGTTTATGTGCTCTGCTGAAATTGCACAATCATTATGATACAGCTGTAAAGAAGGTGATTTCATGCGACAGTTCTGCATAAATGATATGCACAATGTAAAAAGAAGGTGAGTGGGAGCAAAACGGACCTCATATTTCTTTGCCTTTTGCATCCTCTTTTTTGGACCTTTTGACTGGGGGGGGGTGTTTTCCTTGTATTAGTCTTTTTCATGGTCCTGGTCCCGTGTGCTGCCAGTGGTGTAGTGATATCTGTAAGAGAAAATGGTGATTCAGCAAATTGATTTTAAGCACACAAGGATCAAATGCAATTTCAAATAATTTGCATGGACATCAATAGAAGTACATTTTGGAAATAAGTACACCGGACGTATCATACCAGTCCCTCTATTGACATCAGCAATTTGCATACTGCCAATGTTTATTCATGCTGCAGGTACAAGAAAGAATTAGCCAGTAAAGTCACCTGTTTTCGATGGATTTTGATGGCTGTTGTGGCTATTTTCATCACTGTTAATGGTTAATAGGCTCCACAATGTCATTATCATGTTGCACAGCAATAAACAAGCTCTTTTTATCTCAGACATATACATACCTGCCAAAGCTTTCCGCTTCTTTGTAGCAATGCCTGCTTTCCTTGATTGTGGAGTGGATTGATTTTCAAAGTCTGAAAAACAAATAATTTTGGCGTGATCAGGTCATTGAATGTTCAAGTTTGTGGACTCTCTAGCTACTGAAAACAGAAAACTCAATTCATTGGATTTTAATTAGATTACTGCTCCAAAAAATAACTAAGTTAAATAATTGTCTTGGGGGTTTTGTATCATTTTGAATAGTCCATTACTGGCCGCAACGATCTCTAATGGAAGTCTACACACTGACCAACCTTCAAAGCTGTTGTTGGACAATTTTCTAATGACTACCAAACAATTACAATTTCCCTCATTTAAGATCCAATGTTTTTATATTGTGTACATTTACATTTAAACATGTATTAGTTATAAGCCTACCACACATTTGATGATTTTCTAAAAAAATCATGAATATTTATATCAAAAGGAAATCTCATATTGAGTATAACTGAGTGTAACTGATTACATTGGGCACAAACAAATTTTTATAGTGCACCCTCCACACGCAGAAAATGTGGCAGAATCCAAGCGTTAGTTTGCAGATAATGAAAATGCAAGCTGGTGCAAGAATAATAACAGCTGTTGTGTCAGTACTACTTCACAAACATCTCTGCTTGAGAAATGAAAATGGAATATCATTGGGCATGGTAAGAGTGCATGGAAACCTCCTTACCAGGAAACATTTTCAGAAGTGTAGCTCCAATAAAAGTGAGTCTGTCACCATTCCTTGGTGCCTTAAACAACACCTCTTTCCACAACTGACCACTAAACCCATCAGCTTTTCATGTTGGGGAATTTTTGAATGAATTGGTCCAAAACATTCTCATCCTCATCATTTTTGCAAGCCGACGTGACCTCATGAATCAAAGGATTGAGGAGGGTAGTGATGGTACCAGCGTCATCCAATCGTTGTAAAACTTTCGTTACTGTTGGGGTCAATTTGCCTTGTTCTTGCAATCCCGTGAGAAACTTGCCTACGAACGTAAATGACATGAATTCATAAATTTGGGATAATAATTTTACGTTTATTTTTTAATCACAAAATATCTTTTTTCTTAACAGCTGATTATCAGGTTCTGTCAGTAAATTCAAGAGGCACTAAGAAGAAATGTTGCTGACTGTGTTTTCATGATATAAAATTTTTGTAAATACAAAACTTGGAAGTTGCTACAAGATATTAGTTTAAAGTGTAACTCACTTTTTTTTCCAATATTTCCAGTCACAAAAAGCAAACAAATAAAACCTACACATTGTTCCAAAGAATATTAAGGTCACTGCATTGGCCAATGAAAAAGTAACACTGCATTGCATACTCCAATGTTCCCCGACATACAGTATAGCCCATGAAAGATTTCCTCACGTAGGGCCTGTGCAAACACATGGTTGGTCATTAACGGCTCTCATTTAGAATCAGTGTACATAAGTCAAATTTAGTGATAAATATTATGCTTTTGCTTTTCATTTTGTGAGAATTAAACCAACTTTGGTGTTCTTACAACTTGAAAACCTGTAATGCCTGACTAAGTGACTGAAAGTCATAGTTTAAACAACAGTAGGAGAACTAATTTGATTAGGGACAGAAACAAGAGTCCAAGGGCACTGTGGTTCCTTGCACAGATGGAGAGCATATAATGTTAATTATGAAGTAAAAGGGAGCATATTGTATTACTCTGTATGATAGCCTATAGGGTCCATTTCTGACCATGAACTCTCACTTTTGTAACATAAAATCTGTAGAGAGAGAAACATATTTCATGCTTCTATAACATGGCCCATTTCAGACATTGACCCCAAACATAACAAACATGCACCCACATGGAACCACGTCCATAGCCGGCACTAATGTGACCAACCATCAACAGTGTTACATACAATCTGTAAGAGAAGAAGTATTTTGCATGATTTCACAACAGCCTATGGGCACTATGGGTCCTTGCACTTGGAATATACATACTGTAAAATGATATGCCTCAGTTCATAAATATCAAAGAAGCCATTTCAATTAATGCAATGAATTGAAGATGTTGATTTCTGCAATATACAGCAATATCCCATTCATTTTACAAAACACAAACAGCTGTGCATCTCTCATTTCAAGAAGGGGCTCTGCAAATTGCAATAAGGCTTATCCCATCTATGCCCCTTTAAAGTTCAATAAACTGATAGCATGCCCTGGAGGGAACTACTGGGTCTAGTTTAAACTGGTAAGAACACCAACTGACTTATTTTCTTTAATTGTACCTGCCCACCTCACTTGAAAAGAAACTTACATGAATGCACACACTAGCACTCAGGCACGAGGAGGTAAACTGATCCAGCCAAAACTTGTCTGGTGTGACCACCTACAGTAGTGCAAACAACACTGCTTCTTTTTCATTTGATCAAGAAACTGCTAACTCAAGCAGTACTTCCATGATGCACTGGAGGGGGAATGATGGTACATATGAGCATCCATAGCATAACAAGGTTTTCAGACTTTTGCCCCCAGTTCCCCCAGATGACCTTTGACCTCCTCCAAAAACAACAGGACACACCTCCTCAATATGGCAAACCCACATACCAAGTTTGACTTTCATCTGACTTCCCCCTATTGAGTTAGAGTGTACCTAAGCAAGTGTCACAGATGCACACACACATACACACACGCACGCCAACCTGACTGCATAGATTCCTTTGCTGATGCAAGGAACCAAAAATCAATGAAGACTTTGTCACTGATTCTAATTAGTACCTCATATCATTCTCTGACACACTCCATTCATCCTGTTATCTTACCAATTACAAGTTCAGAAACACCTGTTTCAGGTTGGTCACTTGATGTCACCTTGTCCAAGTCAACCTTGCCCTGCTGTAGGGGGAAAATGTGTGAATTATGATAAATGAAATAAAATCAAAAGGGTGACACTGCAAATTTTATATCCTCATCATCATGATATGTGAAATCAAAACTCACTTTCAGTGTTGATTTGGTAACCAGAATGCACATCGTGATTTCAATAATGTTATTATTTTGCTGATCTGACATTATCTGACATCACATTTAACATGAGGGTGTGTCACAAGCTTTAAGTTCTCTGTAGCATTGGATCAGTAATGTATCATACCATCAGCAAAGGTGTAACAACCATTTTAAATACATAGACATCTGTTGAAAAAATACTCAAAGATAAAAAAAAAGATATCATGTATAACCATTTCACAACGTTGCCCATGACAACAACTGTTTTCTGATTTCAACTTCAACAGTCCACATGCAAAGAATGGAAAGAATCATGCATGTCTTTTCTTGAGGTATCCTTTTTACACAATAGTGGTCAGCAATTAGCCCTTCTGAACTAAGATGAACTTGACCTCCCCTCAAAAATCATTGTTTTTTTTTTTTTATCTATTCTAGAAGATCTCACCTAGGGTAGAGCCACAAACACAATGGTAGAGCCACAGTTACAAGTTTCTGATTGTCATTAACACCAAGCCTAGAGAATTATATGTACCTGAAATATGGATAATTTCGCCAAACCAATGGTTCCTTTCATGGGAACAATACACTTTAACTTTAGTCCCCACATCAGGCGGCCCACCGGGGTTTGTGCAATTCTCAACAGTCTTCATCCGAGCCGCACCAAAATTGCTGATCGTCAAGTCGCTCCATTCGATTTGTACCACATTTTGCTGGAAGTAAAGTATTGGCAAATGATTAGGAATGATACTTTTATAATATTTAAAATACAAGGTACATTAGTTACCTCAATGGCAGGCAGCTGTGAGAGTTCACTAGATGGAAGATACGCTACACCAACCATTTGTCAGTATATTTACTACATTCTTAGCCCTAAAACCTTTATACTACAACCCTGGTAAACCTTTGACTAGTGCAAGTATTAATTTACAATGAGATGTTCCTTTTTAACAGGGACCTAAAGGATGAGTATGACATTTCTGGCTTCATTCAAATTAAGTAACTTTTGTTGGCTTTTGAAAGTTAGTTTCTTCTGTAATGTTAGTTCTCATTACATTCCATGTAAGAATTACTGTGTATTAATTACCAATAGTTTACTTGAAACAAACCTGATTTAAGGTTCATGTAACAAGGAAAAAAAATACTTGGAGTAATGGCCAAATTAATCTTGAAAGCAGCCCCAATTTCCATCACACCTAGTCCATTTTACAATTTTCTTTTTTATTTTTGCTTTGTGAATAAAAATATAATGTCAAAGGAAGGGTCTCTAATCACTATTCCAAGGACAAGTGAAAATTTAATATGCCGAGTGTTTTATCAAGGAAGCATGTACTGTTGTCTTCTTTAAAAATAATGATAAAAGTTAACTTAAGGTGACTCCCAACCTACTCATAGGAGAATCTTTATAGATAAATAATGTCACTGTGAAACACACCACAATTACCACATCAGTTTTGCATTTTCTCCAAACTCTGAAAAGTCATCAGCCCCAAAACAATAATACATATAAACACACTTGCAACGAAATGTCATTGAGGATTTCACTCTGCAACTTCTGAAAGCCAAGTTAGCTCGGTGCATGTTACTTAAGTGGGTGTTCAGATCAAAATATGTAATAAGCTTACACCACAAACTCAGGAGCATCTTAAACAAAAAGTTGGTTTAATATTTCTGTACAACTCTCTGCTTGCATCTTTTTATCGATACAAATCGATTAAGTAAACAGACATTCAAAGGACCTCTGTATAATCAGCCGAGTCTCATGTCCATAACTGAGGTAACTTGGTTTTACGAGCTAAGCAATAGGCTGAAAGTAAATCACGATCCCAACCTTCCTAGACCCGCAAGCAGCAGATCAAAGCTATCAGGGAGTTGTTATTTACTGCACATGCCCCTTAACCTTCCTTTTTTTTTCTCTTAACGAGCCCCTCACGCGCCATTCTGAAGTTTTCAACCGACAGGAGAAGTTTTGAGTCAGATGACATGCCCAGTGTCATGTCTGATCAAGTACAAGAGCTATGTTCAGGCACCTTTTGTATAGGTACTGGTATGTGAAGCAATGGCACAGTGTCTGAATTGGTTCCAACCAGATTTTCTCGTGCTCATAGCTACAGTATAGGCTAGGCCTAAGTTGGTACTGGTAACATTAGTAGTAAATTAATTCCATACGTGAGCATTTACTAACTTTACAGTTCCTAACACCTCTTAGTCTTATGCACACAGTATTTGGCTAGGTTAACTTCAATAATGCAAATCAAGCCAACAAATGCAGCAAACAAAATAAATATTCAAGCTTGACAGATGGTGAGATTGACAGTGTAAGGTGAACACTCCGTAACTGTTGAACATTTTAAGAGATATTTTGGCTGCCTAACAGGGTAATTCGATCTACAATCTTGGACAAAAATGTTGGGACACTTTGTCGTATGTTGCAAATATAATACTGAATTTTTGGTGAGAGGATAACATGAAACCCCGCGCCCCTTTCCAATGTTGCGCTATAGAAGTGAATGTACCCTTTGAACAGCAATCCTATAGCCAACATTGAACGGGGGCACGGGGTGTCCCAAGGTTTTTTGTCCAAGATTGTAGCTTGAGCTTTCCTCTGGCCACAAACGATTGCGTTTAGCTCACCTATGCATGTGTAATCCGCTGCATTACGAGGTGACATCCCACCAATATTAGTGACTTTATAATTTGTGTTGGCAGTAAACAGCTAATCAATTATTGTTACAAAAATAAAGTCCTAGCCTGAAACACCCAATAGGTTGGTGTTTCCTGTACTGAAAGGAGGAAGAGCATAAACCTCATATTCACTTATTTATATGAGGAGCACTCTGGATGGAGGGGAATACTGTCTAACATTGCAGGCACCTCCAATGGTACATCTGCTGGATGCACATCAGCATGAACCCAACTGTTTCCAGTAGTACCAGCAGACCAAGGTATCATTGAATTTGGATTTGTACAGTAGGTACAATTTCACTTACATCAGGATTAAGAACTCCAATCCTTCATGTTCACTTACCCTTTGTTTCACTTCCTGTTTCATCACACATGTTTCTTTACTTAGGCCTGTCTTGAAATCTAATTTGGAACCTGACAAGTTTTGCAACAAGCTAGGAGCTTTGGTATGAATCTCTACATATTCTTCAGTAAATTCGATACCCTAATCTGGAAATTCATCACGGACGCTAAATGGTTGGTTTTCAACTTTGACATTAGCATCAATCTGGGCTTCGGCCATTTCAAGTGCTCTCTTCGTTTTAATTTTCTTTAAATTGTGTCTTCAAATTACATCTTCCTTAAATTGTGCCTTGTGTCTCACTTCGGCATCTATGTATTTTAATTTAGTCTTCAGGGCTGCTGCCTTTGTGACAGCATCAACTTTAAATTTAGATGTAGTTGACTCTGTAGACTTATGTGATTTTCCTGAGCTAGACCCACCCTCAGCTTCTCTAATGGCCTTTTGGACCCTCTTAACAAGATTATAATGTTCAATTTCAATTTCTTCGAATTTGTTATACTTTGAGTCCTGTTCGTTTGTTTTGGACAAAAGATTGTCTAATCACTGTAAGTCTCTGAGATTTCCGCCAGGATTTTTTGAAGGGAATCACGAGCTTCTCTTACTTCACATAAGCCTCGTTTTTCACTTTCTGTTAGCAGGTACTCAATTTTTCCTGCTTGATACAACCAAGCAGACACCAAACTCCTAAATTTCCTTTCCTTTTGGTCTATTTGCCATTGTCAGCCCTTTTCTGTGTAAATCATCTTTATTACACAATACCATACGAAATAGCTCATTACCCTCTGGGGGGGGGGGGGGCCTCAGCTGAAATAGCTACTGTACACTAGAGTCTGTCATACTTACAGAGTACAAAATACAGTGCACCAAGTATACTAGAGCACAAGGTGACATTGGTTGCAACATGCAATGCAGCCTATATTAGGCTGCCAGATAAACATTATGTTACGTTAATAACGAATGAGGGAAATAGCTTTAGGCTATTGCAGTTCTACCCCACCCTACGAATAACAGTTGCAAACCGTGCACAGTTTGTTATATGCTACCATTACTTTACTTGGAATGGTCATCTAGTCAGAACAAAATACCTTGACGAGCTTCCGGACGTCTTGCTCGATACTTCTGTTTCAGACCCTCTTGCACATGCACCATGCAGACTCCTGGTCTTCTATTCAGTCTATGGTACAACAGTCCTTAGAATAATAGCATCAAAGCTTGAAGACATATGTATGGTACACACGAAAACGGTACTGTGCAGTTCCACGTTCGCTCATCTGTTAGCGGGGGTGCAGGCTTCTTAAAAACTCCACCATCGACTTCTGATACAGGTGGCCTAAACCAGGTACATTCGTATCTACGTTACAAAGAGTTTTCACTGAGGCCGTTTGCGACGAGGTCGACGGTGAGGGTGTAGACTCAACTAACCAAAGGACTCGACAGAAGGCAGAGACTGTTATTCTTGAATTTTTGGAGATTTATTCTGTCAACTCTGTGAAAACTGTTAAAGTACCAAATACAAAAATTGACTACCAAAACAGTACAAAGATACACAAATAGACAAAATAACTCTCAAATAACTTGGATCTGGTTTCCATATATCTACCAAAATTCTCTCTTTGGTTTGTTGTCAGAAAATGATTAAGAAGCTAAAACATGTATCCGTTACTGTTATCTGTTACTTCTAAATCCCAAATACAATGGAAAGTGACAACACACCTCTTTGGTGTCTATGGAGAAATATTCCAGTGGAGGGACGAATTTCCCAGCAGAAAGCAGACTGTTCAATCTAGAAGATCAGACATTCAATAAATCTGTGATGACAATCTACTGAATACTAACCGGATGAAGTACTACTGTAGCATTAGACTGGGATGAGGAACATGAGGCAGGGAAGAGGTATACTTGCATGAAGCAGACATTTTACAAAGAAATGAGTTACAAAAACACATCAGTAATTTACAATCTCAAGCCAGTTTTCAAACAAAAAGCTATTATTTCTATTAATGACTCAAAACAATAGAATTATTATTACAACAATGGCAAATGCACTAATGTCAACAGCTACACTGGATTATTCAAATCAGAGATGGTTAATAACGTAATGGATTTTCAGTTTGTGAGTTTGTCCATTGCTGGCCCATGGATGTATTCACAGTTTTAGATTTAAACCAAGGCTACGACCAGGGGGTTATGGTCTCATCTCCTTCCTGCTGACTTTTGAGGCTCTCTGCAGGACCTCAAGATGTTCCATCATTTCAGGACGTAAGTCTCTTGTCTGCAACAATTCATTTTGTTTTTGGCTCTTTGTCACTAATTTTCAGTTAAGTCTGGATTCTGTACACATAATGGAGCAGAGCAAGACAACATACTGTATCCAGGACTGAACCCTACCTTACACTGTTATGTATCTTGAAACTGTTGTATGTATTACAGGAGGAAATAGTAGGAGTGAGCATCCATTCATGTCAGATGACTTTGATCCCTCTGTGTTTCCTAGACTGTTCAGGTGTTATGCGACTTCAGGTGACGAAGTCCAGCGCATACATAATAGGACAAATGTTTCTGGTGTACATTCTTCAATAGTCTAGGCTGGTAAGATCACAAAGGCTTCGGGGATTTGAGCAATAATCACTACCTGGAATGTCTGTTAAATGCGAATCGTCATGATGATTTTAAGAGTGTAGTTAGACTTTACCTCCATGTTAAACAATTTAAGCAGTGCTCGAAATATCCTACAGTATGCACCAGGTGCGTGGGGTACCAATCCCTGTGTCCAGGCTTTTAAATTCTGTTACTGAAAAGCCAGTCAGGCTTTCGACATTGACAGCTGCAATGCAGTATTGTGACTATTTACTTTTGTGTTAAATCTACCAACCAAGATCTATCATAAATGGCACCTGCCAACTAAAAAATTTTGTAAGGCAAGATAATGCTAGAACATCCTTTTTTAAGTGGCATATTCTGTAGGCAAGGTATCTGCTCATTTCTAGTTGGCCATATTTTGAGAGTACTACTTTTAAAACGGGGATTTAGGTTCTAACATTCCCTCCTGCCTCAGAATTTGGAAAGGACTAAAAGCAAGCCTGATTTATGTCCCTCCATGAACAGCTCCCTAGGCCTTAAGGGGAATTCCAGTCAAGGAACATGTCTTCTGACTTATTTAAGCCATTTCAAACCATTTTCATTCATACTCTTGACTGTTTGAAGGAACTTCTTATGGGCAACATGATATGTTCAAACTTCCCGCCTAACAGCTATTATGATGTAATTCACCGTGATCTTTGTGGCTTGTGACGAAGTCGACTAACCATGACCAACATGATTAACCTACATAATTAATAATTAGACACACTGTGTAATCAATGTAGCTATCACAAGCTAAAATTAGGAATCGATAACTTAAAGATAAAACACATAAAAAGAGGAATTTCTCATCAAAAGGCCACATTGGACAGCTTAGGGTGGTTGTAAACAATACCTTGAAGATAAGGAAAACATAACCTTTGTTAAAAGGAAAATCAGGGTTTGACTGATAAAATTCTCCTTTCGTTGATTTTCCTTGAACTAATTGTTCACCGAAATATAGAGATGCTGGGGAGGTGTTTGAAGGTAGAAGAAATAGTAATTATTGCATTAATTACTGTTGAACGCAAACTCGTAATATTTGTCCGGTACAAAAAATAAATGTTCATGTACAAGACAAGACAGCCTCCTGTATACAATTATATCGAATTTGACTCGAAATTGTCCACATGTTTTGAGATAATCTTGATCATATTTGTTGGTTACAAGTCATTGTACAATACCGTTTGGGAATTGTAGTGAAACAAATTGTGAAAATAAACCCTATTTCCCCTTTAAGTATGAAGTAAACCTTTTCAGGGGGGGAGTGAATAAGCCATCTAATTACTAATTATGAAGGACAATTAGGTTGGTCGTCGTGGATTAGAGTTGGTGGTCGACTACATCCCAAGCTACAGAGATCCCGGTCAATTACATCACAATGGCCACACCCTTCGTCTACATGCATTGTTAGAAACTCTGTTGGGCAGTAGTTTGTGTTTGTTTGATTAAAGCGCAAGGTTGTGTGACTAACTTACTGTGCAAAACGATCGAAGAAGCAACATTGCTTTGAGCAGTATATAGTATGTTTAATGTAATAGCTTGAGCACTGTGAAAACATCCTTTGAAAGGGCTTTATGATTTACTTCATAAACCCAGATAGGTACAATTTTCACTAAAAATAATTTAAGACATTTTTGCTTGTTATTTCTCTGCAGTAATGAAGTAAAGTTCAGCAGCAATTTTCGGAATGTTAAAATGAACTGCCAAGCTGCTTATCAGTTTGCCAGGCCTAAGCCAGGCCTGAGCTTATTTTTTTTCAATTGATACGGCATGTAGGATAGGAGGTACATAGAACCATCTGGGAACATGGTTAAGATTGTGTACTTCATAACTTGAAAAGCATTAAGCATGAGTAAAATATATGGTCAGACTACACAAAATGAGTCATTTATTTTACCTGCTGCTTAAAAGATTAAATGGTGGATTGCATTTCTGGGATGCTTTTTAGAGTGGATGCACAGTATTCACTAGTCCTTGTGGAGCGTAATCATCCAGAAAGCCACATGTTTGTTCTTAACTTTAGTAAGCTCCATTATCAATATATGACCGGTGACAATAAGAAAGTTATATTAAAGTGGGGACAATAGTAGTGGTAATGCTGTGCGGGGTTAGCAAACAGAGCGACATGGCCGATCTTACCCGCAACTATCACTGTGTGGAATAAAAGATTGTCTGCACTCGCTGGAAAATTAGCTGACAGAAAAAAGACGCACCTTCCTAATGAGTTTGGAGCTGTTCTGTAGGCTACTACATACACAAGTACACACAGTGTGACGGTTCCAACTTTTACACAGTTTTATTTTGGGATCTTGCAAAATGCTTGGAAATGATGTACTTTAATGTACCTGTACAATCACAATATGCTTACCTCAATGCTAAAGGTATCTCTATGTTTAGGGTTATCGTTGACTGTAAAACTTGTGATCTGTTAACGAAAATGAAAGATGAGAATCCTGAGCAAGGAGAATGAACTACTTTGATGAGGTTGTATTTGATCCTTACCTCACAGCAAATTTTCCCCTTTGATCCTCTATAATACCTTTTGGGGACCACTCCTATAATATTACCTACCTGCATCCTTTGAAACTTACAGTAGATCTTATTGACTAGAATGCAGCTGAATTTTAAAGCACAGTAAAATAAAAAGTTTGGTGCACACAGGCGTATTTGATGTAAGTGATTTACTGTAGTTAAGAGAATTAAGTCATTCAATCAAACCATATATCTATCTTCTTGTACAGTGAAAAGGTTAACAATGTTTTATGCAGATGCCACATAAATTGCCCGAGATGGTTTCGTTAGGTGCTAAACTTTGCAAACAAAACAATTAGTATCTAACAGTGATAACAAAGGCAACTTCAAAATTGACAAAACAAACTACATAGCGACACACTGCATGTAAGTTTCACACTGAATCTCATGCTGTCAGTACACACAAATTAGCTGGTGCTTTGCCGAGAAAATGTCAGTGACCTCGCACTGTTACTTGGCTGTACCTGCTTAACAAGGAGCCACACACTAAGAAACCACTGTGCAGGCAATAATTTCCATGGCAACATGATGCATGAATGAAGTTGCTTTGGCGACATAATTGAACCATCATCTGCAAGTTAATGCATCGGTTGCATTTAGCTGGCAAATTTTCTGCGATGTACAGGACTTTGATCGCTGTACTGGCAGAGATCAGAAGTTTCACCATTAATAACAAAACAGATAAAGCTGATGTGACACAACCAGTAATATAATGCTGACAGGGCTGTCAATAAACATGCCACTCAACTACTGTACTACTTTCAGTGTACTGAAAAATGCACTCAGACATTTGTCACAACTGTGAAAGTTTATAGCCATCGGTGTCGATATCTACACGCACTCACCCCTTTGGCTTTGGCACCGCTCAATATGGGCTGAAAAAGACGAAACAGAATTCCATGTCAACTTGTATTCAAATTCTAAATGTTATTCTTGATTATTTAATATTTTAACATACAGTACCATATTTTGCTTAAAAAATGTTATGAGAGTACAAACTTATTTTTAGGTGAACTGACAACTTGCTAAGTGAAGTTTACGATGACAAACACATTCCTCTATTGAAACTTTAATGGTTCAAATACTGTGTTGCTTATTTGTATTCACCAAGATCAGCTAGCCTTTAAGTGCCCTACATGCCTGGGAGGACTAGTATTGAAACACAATTTGCACAAGTCATCTGGGTATATACACAATGTCCAATATGGGGGTGTGTGGTGTATCTTCAGTGATAAAGTCATGAACACAAGGAAGGTCAATATCATATTCCTTTCTGCTATGAGACTGCACTGGCAGATCCAGAGGAGGGGGGTGCATCAGGAGTGCCCCCCCTCTATCGGCATATTACACAAAATTTTAAATGAGGAGAGCGAAAAGGAGGAAAGGAAACTGACCGAGGAGAGAGACGGTATGGATGTCTGAGGTCAAGGAGATGCTGTCAGTGATTGTTCAAATTATAACATCACGCAATCTTACTTTAACATTCTCAAAATGGAGGAGGGACACTCCCATCCCTTTAAGAACCCTACTCCTGGACAAAAAAAACCATTGGCGGCCTCTATCATTAAAACTGTTAGTGTAGTCAATTGTAGTCCAGTGAGTGATGGCATACATGTTTTTGTTAGGGCCTCATTTTCACATCAGTTCATATTGGAATGTATCCAGGACTACTGACCTGGAAGATTCGCACCCGGCAGATGTTGTATTTTCGTACTTTTTACACGGTATTTATGTTTATAGTTTCACAGAGATTTATGAAGTAAATTTAGAAAGGGAACGATAACGTCTAGTCGAGCCTTTGTATATTATTTGCATCTTGTGTCTTCCCCTGATGGCCGGTCTGTGTACCTTGTCACGAACAGCTACAACATGTGATGAGAGATGTTCTTCCTTTACATTTTGCATGCTGTACGAACTTCAACATGAAACAGGATAGGAGACTTCAAAATAAAACCCAACCCAGAATGTATGACAGGAAGCCATGTTTACTGTGAGACTGGGAAATTGCTGAAGATGGAATAAGGAAACTACTAAAGTAAGGTGTTAAGGGCAGCTCTGATGATCACTGCTAGAGGTATACCTGCACAAAGTCTGTCTGTTTCAATACATTTAGTGTGTATGCGTTTCAGTATTCCAAACTTCACCTATCAACTCTGACTCATTATCACTGAGCTGAAACTGAAGAGCAGGGAATACAAATACTCCACCAGTACTCAAAATCCAACTAAATTTTAGAATTAATGTATGCTGAAGGTGACTCGATAGAAGTTGTTGAAGCATTTTGACTTGGCATCCATTTTTTTTTTTTTGTCATCAATGAGTTAAACCTGCAGCTCAGGGAGTAAAAGGTTCAACTCAAAACTATTTCCACCTTTTTGAATCTTACTGACGGTTACCTTATTTCTGGAATTGCATCAACGAAGCCACCCTAAATATTCTCAGAGAGACTTAGATCACAGAAGATCACATTCACACTGAGGACTGGAAAACATTCTGAATTAGGCAAAGAATTCCAAGAGAGAAAGAGAATGGATTCCACTCATAGAGAAAAACAATTGAGAAAGAAAAACTGCTATGGGCAGAAGAGATGACTTTAATACCTGATAAGTTTTAATCTTACCTCCAAGTTGAACATATTTAATAAGCTGAGGACGTTATCACACAAGACCATGATGCGGGCAAGAGCAGAGGCGGCTTTGAGCTGTTTGATGGGCTTCCTCTGTTACCATGGAGACAATCAACATGTATCATAAAAGAGACGACAAATAGGAAGATCAGATCTCACAGGAAAAATGACATTTAAAATGTGGAAGTTACATTGGTGTTGTCCACTGCACCTTACATAATTACTATACCATGGTGTAGTGCACCATTTGACCCTAAAGTTGGCTACCATAATGGGTATGTTCAAGAAAAAATCACTGTCACAAGGCTACACACTGTCACATGTGACAAGGCTACACACTGTCACATGGTGGTGCATGTACTGCTGGCTGCCTATACTGCACCCAAAAAGCTAACTTACAAAGTCTCCAACAGTACCACCTGATTGAAACCATGTGATCACAAGTGCTACTGCGTGTACACTGATGAAATACAATTACAACTTACTGTAGTTACTGTATGGGAGATCCTTTTTCATGGCATACTGCATGAGTTTGGATATATACAAAACAGTTTACATGTTTCTAAAACATTTTCTTTAGGTCCTATTTAATAACTTTTCACAATTGCCTTACGGTACCATTGGCCTCCCTGTACCTACTTTACTGTTTACAGTACTGTAATAGTGACACTGTATTCTGAGAGGCATAACCAAAATTAAACTAATACTGTCCAAGTCATGTATTTTTTTCGTAAAATTTACCTGTGCACCACTTTAAAAAATCACAAACACCGTACAGGGATGGCACAATATTTCAAATTAATTTATGAATTGAGCAGGCCATAATTGGTATTGGAATTACTGTACTGTAACACTGTGACAAACTTAACTTGGAAGTCTCACTCTAAAATTTCCCACACAACAGAACCTGAAAGCTTCTACTTTGTTGGCCGGCAAAATTGATTGTTAGTTTGTGCATTGAGTACCCCGGTACTAGAGTACCCCGACCAATGATATCAGGACCCGAAAGTACTAAGTTTCATCGTCATACACTTTGCAGTGCAAGTGATGAAATCTTACCTAACTACGAATATTGAACTTGGTAGTACATCACATTGCCAAGCAAAACCTTGTATTTTTACTTCAAAATGGACTAAAAATCTGATAGAAAATAAAATTTCTGATACCCAGACACCCAAATGGCTGTTGAAGTTGGGTACTAATTTTGGACCCAGTGCAAACATTGACAAATTAACTACATGCCACAAACAGCCGAGAGCGAGTATGAACATATTGTAGCCTCATATGTACAGTATGATTCTTCATTCACTACAGTACATTGTGTACCTGTATCATCTTGCATTATCATACATGTAGAGCAGCCAATGCCGCCAGAATACAATTGTGCTGCATTACTGTAAAGGTACAGCAAAATATCCACTGAAGGCTCTTGATATGACAAAAATGCTACAACAGCCAGATCAACAGGCCCACAATATGGTAACATAAGAGTTGCACATGGACAACTTGGAAATGGACTTTCGAAAGCACAAAACTCGATTCTTTATCAGAAACTTCTAAAATAATGAAATTACTGAAGTTCATTTACAGTTCTTCATTATTTTTTAGAAATAACCATCAGCCATTAAACAGTATCTGCTTTCAAGAGAAACAGTAATAGCAATCAGCCATGCAGTGGCTTCTAAATAAAGCTGTTAGCAGTTCTGTGGTGTCTAGAGATAGCCATCAGTAGTTCTGTGGCTTCTAGAGATAGCCATCAGCTGTTCAGCTGATTCTAGAAAAAGCCATCAAGTGGTCATATGTCTTCGAGAGATAAGCATTCAGGTTTATACAGTCTGGAGATGGGAACTACATTCTGTAACTTCTTGAAATCTTTTTCTTCTAAATAGTTAACCAACTTGACAAGAACAGTAATAATACCATCAGATAATTACACTGAAAATCAGTTACTGGATATGAAGGAATGCATGCATATTCTCACCGCATTTTCTTGTTTGTACATTTAGGTGACCTTTTGCTACAGATTGTTTGCCTCAGTTTGATCAAGGAATCAGCACTGTTTCGTATTTTTGCATCCATCCACAAGGCTACTCACCAAAGCAAGATGTTTGTGGTTTTGTTTTTCACTTATGTAGGTAATTTTGCCATTGGTCTGAGTCACTTCCTCCATCAAGTAATGAATCACAAAGCTGAAAAAGAATAACAAAGAAATATTTTGTGACTTCTGAATGACAAGATCAATTTGAAAAGTCTGACTAAAATTGCCTTCTGCTCATGGTCGTGTCTTAGGCAACACCCCACAGGATTCCACAGTAAAAAAAAATGATGACGGCATGGCACTACCATCTGGTCTACATCATAACAGATAAATTACTGCACTGAATTTACTGTACATTAAGACACTGCACAATGTAAGTCTAACTGGCACTTTGTATCTTCTTTTTTTATGTAAACAAAAAAATGCATGGGTGAATTAGGGTAACTGAAACAAAGGGAGATAATGATTAGCATTATCTCACTGCTATTAGGAAAAGTGGTACTGGAGGGTTAGATCAATACACCTGGCAACAAATATGACTAGAATGGATACTGGAATGCACCAACGAAATGGAATATCGAAATCTGAAGATGATGATGACATTGATGATGATGACATTGATGATGATGACATTGATGATGATGATGATGATGATGATGATGATGATGATGATGATGATGATGATGAAGATGATGATGATGATAATGACATTGATGATGACATTGATGATGACGATGATGATGATGATGACGATGACGATGACGATGATGACGACGATGACGACATTGATGACGACATTGATGACGACATTGATGACGACATTGATGACGATGATGATGATGATGATGATGATGATGATGGTGGTGATGACGACGACGACATTGATGATGATGGTTATGACATCAATGATGGTAATGATGATAATAATGATGATGAAGACAATGATGATGATGATGACGACAATGAAGATGATGATGATGGCAACAACCATGACGATTAAGGGTGTTGATTTACATTCCATTTGGTACAATGTAACTTAAGGCCCTGTCAATGAAAATGTATGCACCTCCACGTCTAGGGAGCTGTCATTTGGAAGGAGAGGTAACTGGAAGTTTAATCTATCCTAAACTAGATTTTTCAGGTGTAACAAGAAGTTTCAATTTATAAGTAGAGAGTAGGACAGCTTGGACATCATTAACTTTTGTGTGATACTGTAAATCCAATTTGAGTTACAGTAATCTTCTAGTAACAGTTTTTCAGACCTGCTTACAGTGTACCATAAAAGGATGACATAAAAACAGTGCTTTAATGCCAAAGAGATTGACGGTGTTCAATTCAGGACCACTGGCTCATAGATCAATATGACTGGTTGTCTCTTCAGAATCAAGACAGACTGGTGTATTAGAACAGGGGACTGGTATCGGATGGGGACATGAACGGAACTGTAAGATGCAGACAACCACTGCGAAAATGTCAGGAAGAAGCCAGAATGCAGATTCTTTTTAATCAAGTGAATCTTAAATGATGTGTCATACACAACACCAAGTGAAGACAGACAAAACAGTTACAGTATTTCCCTGATAACTGGCAATGCTGTGGCAGTTGGGAAACATCATACAGTATTTCTGCAACCTCTAGCAGATGACAAAGACCATACTGTGTTAACTTTCTAATCCTGTGTAAGCTAATTGCCAAGAACAATACAAAAGAGTGATTACTGTGCGACGTTGACGGTCCCCACCGATACCGTACATCAAAGCGTTGCGTCTTCTTTCAAGCTCACTTGTCCACCTGAACTGTACAGTACAATACTACAGTAGGCTCAGTAATTACATTTTATGACTAGTGATACATTTCAAACCTTACCAATCACTCGTTCCAACGTAGAGGTTTTTTCCACTGCATTCTATGCATTCAATCTGAAAAGAATTTTAAGAACATATCAGTCAAAACAAGAAACATACTATAACAGCAGAGATGCCATCCAAAAAGAAATACTGTTCTGCCTGCACAATACAGTCGCTTACTGCCTCCTCACCTTACCATTTGCAGTAGACAAACAATTTTTTCTTTCAGTTATTTTTTTTTCTATTTGCAAGAGCGTAACAAACCTGCTTAGGGCAGGCATACTGTACTGTAAGACTGGTAGAGTCGAAATGCAGTTCAGTTAGTGCAAAGAGTCAGGTTGGTATATAATGCTGTTAAGATTACAAATGTAGGCTTCCTGTGAGATATGTTTCTAACTTTCCAGTAATGTCACTGAAGGGGAGTGATAGAGGAGGGGAAAAGACCCAGGACAACTTACTGTGACCTACTGTACTGCAAATGGCTGCGGTGATACTGTACATCATAATTGTAAGGAACCCCCCAAAAAAGTGCCAATGTCCTCCTCCCATTTCTTGTGCACTCCGTAGTCCCCACCTGAGACTAAGCAAAGTCTTGAATGGGGGGGGGGGGGTGGTGTAGGGATCACTATATTAGCACCCGCTGGCACGCTGTAGATGAAGACATGCACGTTGCATCATCACAAAAATGACAATATAGAAAGATTGTGTTAATCTGCAAACTACTGTACTGTATAGCTCTGATTCAAAACTGCACTTACTGTACTGTAGTACTTTTGCTGTCTGTACCGCTGTCTCAATGAGGCGTATACTGCTTGCTAACACTACGCAATATTCAAGTACAGAAGGCAGAGTTAATTAAAAGTTAGTTGCAGGAAGATTGTCATGAACATTGGTATTAAAACTTTTACTTAACATATAAAAACGATCATTGAACAAATTATGCAAATAATTTTGAAGCAGTGAAGGCCATTCATCATACATTAAAACATTAAACATTGGGTTTTGGCGGAAGAAATTTGTCTGTATTCTCAAAGGAGGGTCCACCTTAAAAAAGGTACTTTTTATTTGCCTTAGACGTAACATTACACGTACATTTTTTGTTTGCACCCAATATGCATTGGATGCTGCTTGCTGTAAAGTTTTTCAGTTGCTTTCTCTGGGGTTCATTAGCTCTATAAGCTACACCCATGGATGGTTTGAAATCTGCTGGGACGTGTACAACAAGCGTCCTGAAAAAGTTTCCCAGGCCATTCTTTTCCAGGATACAATAAGTAAGAAACAAACTACACCTGTGAAAGTTGCCCAGAGAAATACGGTATCGGCAGAGGGTGGCCCAGCGTTGACAAAAGTTGACTGACTACAGTATTTCCAGTCATTTTTCGACAGCAAAAAACGTTAGCGAGAAGATAAAGGACTGAAGTATCCATTGATGTGCACAAGTGTGGTGTGGTACTGCAGTAAAAAGAAAATTACCTAGCTTTGCAGAGACCGCATATTGGTTGCATTGCACAAAGTCATCTCTTTCTTGTGCTGGGTTACTGCAGACTTTTGTTCCCTTTCTTTTGACGCATTCCAGATTTAATTCAAATAGAAGCAGATAGACTAGGACTTTACCAGAGACATAAGTGAGAGTAAAAACAGAACTGAGTAGCTTTGGTCCCTATTGGCATTGTACTGTATGCACTACAGTATGTGCCACATAAAGAAGGACAACATACTGTACATAATTTCACACTATTGCAAAATCAGGCGATTGAATCCTTTAAGTTTTGGTTTAATGACATGGAAATTTCGTATCATATAGGGTTAAATAACTATAAAGTAGATTATATCTGAAATTTGAGTCATCTATCAAATTTATGTCATCTTTTTATAAAAAAAGGAAAATGTAATTGATTGGATTAATTAACAATGTCCAACAATTGTTCAATTTAATATCAAAATGAACAGCTGTTACAGTATGAGCTCCTAATGAAAGAGGGAGGGAGGGAGGGAGGGAGGGAGGGAGGGAGGGAGGGAGGGAGGGAGGGAGGGAGGGAGGGGAGGGAATGGTAGACTATCAAGTAGCCGCTGTCCGTGTAGCGATTTATTTTATCAAATAGGCACTGCAGTATGCAAGCCTTGCAATCTGGAAATTTATTGCAATTAATAATATCAACTTTGACATCACCTTGGATCCTTTTCGTTTACGGACGACACTGCATGTTTTGGTGAGTTAATTTTTTACAGTTTACGTGGAGTCATTTATAGTGCGAGACTTAGTACAAGTACTGTACCTTTAGGGCTGCTTCCAATATTTGAATTGGAACCTGGCAATCCCGAGAAAATGCCTCACATTGCTCTGGATTGGTGATTTTTTTTTTCTGAATGCGGACATGAGTTTTAACAGGAATTTTGTTTAGACTAGCAGAAAGTGATAAGGCACTGAAGTAAACAGTAGAGTTAATCATGTTGTGTTTAGTCCTCAGCCTTTTTTCTGACCTCCTACAGTTTGCTTTTGCTACAGATTGTAAGGTCTCTGCCGTATAAGTCAAAAGATTCTTTGTTGTTTTCACAGCACTGGCCCACTGGCGTCAGTGTTGGTTTTGTCAATACAATCATACACTCATTTGCATTAAATCATCAGAATCGTGCCCCAGCTGCAGGCATTTTAAGTTCATTAATGTTAGCAAATTTTCTGTGCACAGATTACCAGTAAATACAGTATCATTTGGCAGCAGCACCCTTAATACTACAAAAAATGAGTATGACAAAAACTACGATCACAGACTTTCCGCTATTGTGGAAATGACCAATTTTTGAGGAAGTTTCTAAGATAAGGTACCGTATATTTTTTTACACAGAGAAACAAAATGATTACATGTTAAACTATTGTAATTGTTTTAAAATTCCTGAATAAACTAAATTACATCTGTTGTACTTTATTAAGCAACCCTTTGTTAACCGTTCACTGTTACATCCGGTTTTTTAACCTCTTCTCTGATGGCTTTTCTAAGAATTATGAGTACTTACAATGAGTCATGTAGTTACTGCACAGTGCTGAATGTAAGAACAAAGAGTCTGCTTCAGAGGTGTTTTAGACAGAGAGCAATAAACATCACTTAACTACATGCTTGCTTTACTGTGTATTGTGCTATTTCTGTCTCTGCTACTTGCTACAAACACAATAAAATTGGCGACGAAGATTTTCGATCGTTTGCATTTACTGTACCTCTTTAACGGTCTGTATTTACTCACTTTTACTACGATGTCTGGGTTATATTGCCTCCACCCCAGTTTTTACCTTCTCCTGGAGAACCTTCACGCCCGTGGACACAATGGTACCGTCTTTTTGAGAACTACTTTGTTGCTGCTGCTTTTGAAGCGAGTGCAGATCGCAAGAAAGCTATCTTACTTCACTGCCTGGGTACCGAGGGCCAGAGAATTTTCTACACCTTGCCTACAAGTTCCACGTCAGGTCTAGACGTTTACAAGAAGGCCGTCAAGACTATAGAGGAACATTTTCTGAAAACCGTCAATGTGGTTGCCGAGCGCTACAGGTTTCAACACCGAGAGCAGTTGCCAGGTGAATCGATTGAAATTTATATTTCATCCTTTTGGGAACTTGTGTCAACGTGTAAATTTGGCACATTTCTGGACGGAATGTTACACAGTCACCTGGTTGCTATGCAATTAACCACGACGCTTCACACAGTTCTATTTGAAAAGTGACCTTGAAAATGCTACGGTTGCCCAGCTGACGCAATTGCGCGGTCAAATTTTCAAACGATGATATCTTCGCCCCTGTGCATTCGATCACGCTAATATTTTCACAGCACATACACTCCCCAACTTTCCTTCCAAATTTGGCAACCATACACGATCACCCGGCAGAGATATCGATGATTTTAGCTTTTGACCGCGCCTTCAAACAACCTTCAGTAAAACATGTCAGGGAACCGCATCACCACTCCGTCAATCTAAAAACCTACTCCATGTCAATCATGGAACTTGTTTCCATATACGGTTATAATCTCCCCTTGTTCGAAAGACATTTAAGTGATATTTACATACTAAACAACTCCCATCACTTTCACTTGCCTTCGCAGTTGGTGGCTCTATACCAAACCACGTCAACTCTTGTTTCGTCATATGATAATAACATGTAATGACGTCACTCGATGTCGAAATCCGAACGAGTCCATGAACTAGTTTACAGTACTGCATTGTGGGTAGTGTATGTCTTGCATATGGGCCTATGTATCAGTAGTACGTATACAGTATGGAGTAGAAAAACAGCGGAGCCCTAGCAACCAGAAAAAGATTTTAAAACTTGTCACGGAAGTGCATCACCGCACCTCTGTTATCATTTTTTTCATTTTCATGTGGAAAACTCAATTACCTTTGTGAATGTGAAGTATGATAACGTTCGAGATTTCCACTGCGGATATTTTTGACATTTTCTTCGACGATCTAGAGGGAAAATTTTCGCGAGTGTGTTGAGATGTGCAACGTTCGTTTGGATCAAATATTTGTGCGATTTATCTAACTTGGAACGATTCTATTGGGCCATACTCTTGGATCATGTCTTCCCAATGTCCTGAGTGAGTTTTAAGAGACAATTTGCTGTAAATTGTGAGATTCGAATGATTTAAAATGTTGAATTTTTGCTCTTTCTTGGTGAGCTCCAAGGAAGATCCGCTATGTGTGTTGCAATGTTACGTAATCCAATTATCTTGATGTTAGCAACTGTGCAAAATGTGCCTAGCAACCTGGTGACTGTACAAGACAAGCTCGTCGAGAAGATGAATTCACCCAAACTTCGGGAACAACTTCTTCTTGAGCCAAAGTTGACCCTTTCAAAAGATTTGGAAGTCTCATGGAACTTTGAACAAGCGCAATGTGAAGAGCGGTCGATGTCATCGAAGCCAAGTGCATTTGCTACTTCACAAGTCTGCGACAGCAAGACACGCAATTCTGGTCAAACTACGAAATGCTATCGCTGCAGATCAAAAAAGCACCTTGCAAATTCTACAGAGTGTACAGTAAGGCCATTCATGCTACATGCAGAACTTGTAAGAAGAAAGGACATTTTGAGAAAATGTGCCTAGGCCATAATAAGGCATGTTCAGTTACGTCTACTTCGGATACTACTACTTCTTCTAACCTAATTCCTACTATCACTGCTGCCCTTACTTCACCTGCTGCTACTACCACCACACCAGAACAATCCAAGTACAGTACTACAAACTGAAAATGTTTACCATGTAAATGCTAGGCATACACCTGATGTTACTTGTGATGTGTTAATTAACAATGTATGTATTTCAGTTGTTGTTGATACAGCAAGTGATGTTACTTTAATGAACCTAAGTACATTTAAGAAGCATTTTCTAGAAGTTACCCTCAAGCCTTGTCCGAGTTCTGTTAAATCCTACACTTATACCGAAATAGCTGTTGTAGGTTACTTTGATGCTAACATTTCATTTCAAGGTCGATTTGCAAATACCGTTATACATGTTGTTTGGGAAGGCACTACACTTATTGGGAAAGAAGCAAGTCAACTTATAAATTTGCAGATTAACTGTGCTTCCCTATTTTGCTATTCTAATACAGAGGTTGAGTCACCTATAGTAGTGCGCCTTCTTCTAATGTACCTTTGGAGTTTCCTTCGCTTTCTTCGAATAATTTGGGTTAAATCAAAGGCTATCAACACCAAATTGAACTTAAATTGGAATCATGCCCAGTGCAACAGAAATTACAGGTGTACGTGCCCTACCATTTTCTGCTAGGGAAAAAGTATCACAGGAACTTGCCCAACTAGAACGGGAAGGTGTTATCAAGAAAGCCCCCGATGCTACCGAATGGGTTTCTCCTATTGTCGTACAGTACAGTAGCTTAGAAAAGGCTGGAAAAGTTCGTATTTGTGTAGGGCTACAAAAGTTCTATGAGAATGTGGTGGTGGATAAACACCTGCTACCAAATATTGATGAGATGTTTATGAATTAAGAGGATACAAGTACTTTTCTAAACTTGATCTGAAATCTGCTTAACACCAACTTGATTTGCACCCCGAGAGTAGAGATACAGTATTACTACATTTGTTAAATATGAGGGACTTTACAGATACTGTACTTACATTTGCTTTGGCCTAGCGTCAGCGCCTGCACGCTTTCAGAAGGTTATGTCACGTATTTGGAAAGATATTAAAGGTGTCACATGTTTTATCGATGATATTGTTGTTTACGGTTCTTCTCCAGAAGAGCATGCTGCTACAGTACTTTATGTAATGTTTTGTCTCGTTTACAAGAATCAGGAATGACTCTCAATGAGAAATGTGTATTCAATGTACAATCCATTCACGTATTGGGCCATGTAATTTATCATACTGGATTTCACCCTAACCCCAATTTAGTTGCTGCTATTACAGACGCCCCAATTCCTACTTCTAAAGAACAAGTTCGTTCTTTCCTAAGACTTGCCGGCTATTACGCAAAATTTGTACTTAACTTTGCTACCAAAGTTCAGCCAATCTGGGACCTTCAGACCGCTCATGAGTTCCCTTGGAATGCAGAAGCTGATGCAGCGTTCAAAGAACTTAAGTACACAATTTCGAATAGTGCAGCTTTGTCCTTGTTTGACCCTAACTTAGATGTAATTGTAACTACTGATGCGTCGAGCTATGGTATTGGTGCTACAATGACTCAGCTGATCCAAGGTCAGGAGAGACTTGTTGCATGCATCTCTCGGAAACTCACTGAGGCTGAGAAATAGTACCCAACAGGAGAGCATGAAGCATTAGCTTGTGTGTGGGCTGTAAAGCGCTGGCATACATACTTGTGAGGTCGAAAGTTTACTCTGCGCACTGATCATTAAGCCCTAGTTACTCTGTTAGCTATTCAGGTACAGGTCATAGACCTACTGTATGAGAAGTGCTCACTGGGAAGCACCAGTATTACATTATAATTTTTCTGTTGAATATAAACCAGGAGATCAGAACAAAGTGTCTGATACTCTATCAAGGTTACCACTTAATGATCATACTACTCATTCTGGTACTGATCACGATAATATTTACAGTATGCTGTACAGTATGTGGAATACTGCTTAAGGATATGTGTATTACCAAGAGTTCCTTACAGTACAACAGGCTACTGTACAAAGTCTGATCCAGTGTTAACTGAAGAACTGTCAAATTCCTTTCTTCCAGCTGGCCTATCTCTGCTAAAGGTTTAGCTGACGACTTGTTGCCATTTTACAGAGTCAGTGACAGTTTTTCAATGCATAATAATATCATTTTAAAGCAGAGAGAGTTGTTATTCCATTTACCTATATTTTTAAGATTGTTAATTTTGCCCACGAAGGTCATCAGGGTACAGTTCGGACCTAATAAAGATTGCATCAGCTATATTGCTTGCCTAAGATGGATGATACTGTAATGCAATTGGTTACAGATTGTGCAATTTGTCAAAACCATGACAAATCAGCACATGTACAGTATGTGTCCTGTGCAACCTGTTCCTTTACCCACTTCCGGCTGGAAGAATGCATTGATATTGTCGGTCCTGATAATACTGCACCAAGAGATTGTCGTTTTGCTATTGCAGTTATTGACTACTAAGTAAATGGCTAGAAGTGGTATTTGCTGGCAGTGTTACTGCTCCTACTGTAATTGATACACTTACAACTATTTTTTCAAGGGAAGGATTCCCAGAAGAGATTGTGACTGACAAATGAACCACAATTTACTTGTAATGACTTTAAGACGTACTTGCAGGAACATAATATTATTAAACATCGGTTTTCTGCCATCTAGCTATCACCCCCTAGGCAATATAGTGAGATCGAAAGATTCAATCAAGTCCTTAATGACAGTGTACAGTACAGACTACCAAGTTGACTAGACGGGAAAAAACTCTCTACCAGAGAATTTCTAGCAATTTAAAGGTCTACACCACATGCGACGACGGGTGTAGAACCATCCATTTTACTGCACGGTCGACACGTTAGGACAAAATTAGATATTACAGGAGTCACCAAAGACCCTTCTCCTGCACCGCTGCATGAATTACGTCATTGAGTCCAACATAAATAGGCAGAGAGCAAGGAACTTTGCGATAAATGAAAAGGTGTACAGTACAGAGAGTTCACAAAAGGTGACGGGTCTGAATAAAGAAACCAGGAAATGTGCAAAGTTTAGTGAACCCACACAAATTTCAAGGAAAATTGCTCCGAACACTTACGAAACTGTTGACGGGAAACAATGGAACGTTGAGAGACTTGCCAAAAACTGTACACGGGACCGCCACCTACAGAAAACGAACCGACTAGACAAAACAATGAGGAATTTGACTTCACTAATGACACCAAGCACAGTAATTGACCACAGAGTCAGAGACAAAAGCCACTGTCCGGGGAAAGATATATATTTTACTGCTAAGCTAATTCTTTACACTAACTATGTAATCAATCATGTTTAATCTTGAATTCAATTTATGTACTTTTGGATTTAGAGTTTAAACTGTTGACACTCACAAAGGGAATTAACTTCTTTTTTTCTTTTTTTTCTTTTTACAGAGGAGGGAATGTTGTGTTTTATTAAGCAACCCTTTGTTCACTGTTCACTGTTATATCCGGTTTTCTAACCTCTTCTCTGATACATGCCTTTTTGGAGAATTATGAGTAATTGCAATGAGTCATGTACTGTAGGTACAGCACCTAGTGCTGAATGTAAGAACAAAGAGTCTGCTTCAGAGGCATTTTAGACAGAGATCAATAAACATCACTAGACTATACTTGCTTTACTGTATATTGTGCTATTTCTGTCTCGACTACTTGCTGCAAACACAATAACAAAGAAGCTTAAACTTGTATCATGACAGACGTGATGTGTGACATGCAAGTCGACCCCAGCAGGGCAGCTGTAGCCGGCCACAATCACCTGCTTAACCAACCGAGTATTCCCCATGAGCATTTGAACTGAACATGATATACCTACAGTAGCTGTGAAAACACATGAGTAAAACTAATGGAGTAACTGCAAATACAATGTCCCGGTGAAAGAGTCACCCTGAAAAATCTGTGAAACGAACTACACTGTGGTTCTCCCTTGCGCTTCCAGTAGAAATCTTGTGCATAATCCTAAGCTTTCCATGTTGGATGCATTTGCCCTAGCTATATTATTCACTTTTTTTGGTTAAGTCCCACAGTTTAAGTTAGTGGTGGTGCAGTCACATTTTTTTATAGTCACCTGTCTTATGAGCTTCCCATCCAGAGTGAAGCCGCAGTCATAGTCCCAGTGGTGGCTGATCAAGTATTTTGTTGAAGACAAGACACTGATTCTACAATCTGAGTGGAGGCGCAGTCGTAGTCCCAGTGGTACAGTAGCTAACAACATTCTAAGTCCACTGATTCTATCATCTGAGTGGAGGCGTAGTAGCAGTCCCAGTGGTTGAGGATTGAATATTTTGTTGAAAATATTAGTCTAAGTCCACTGATTCTACAATCCTAGTGGAGGGGCAGTTGCAGTCCCAGTGGTGGCTTGGCTGATCAAGTATTTTGTTGAAAACAACATACTGTAAGTCCACTGATTCTATTATCTGAGTGGAGGTGCAGTCACAGTCCCAGTGGTACTGTAGCTAACAAGTTTAGTTTAGTTTAGTTTAGTTTAGTTTAGTTTAGTTTAAAAAAAAGGATCAGGAGGGACAATTAAGTCCCCATCAAGAACCCTGAAAAAAAGGTGACAAAAATCAAACCCGGTCACAGAGCCTACTGTAAAGTACTTGGCCAGTGCATTCTTAAACCCATTTACACTTCTCACCATCACTACATCCTCATGCAACACATTCCACTCATTCACTACCCTCTGAGAAAAGAAGTAACGACGAATATTGATCCTACAGTACTTTGAACCTTCTGGAGTTTAAGACAATGACCTCTAGCAATTTTACTGTAAGCAAACTTGAAAAAATCAGAAAATGATAAATTATCAAATCCATGAACAATCTTTTAAGACTTGTATCAAATCCCCATGTACCTGTAATCTTCTCAATGTAAGTGAAGTGAGATTTAAAAGACATAACCTGCTGTTATAGGGGACACCATTGAAGGCCCTAAACAATCTACAGTAGTAGCCCTGCGCTGGACTTTAAAGTAACTCCTATCTTTAGAAAAATATGGGTGCCAAGCTTGAACAGCATACTCTAAATGAGGTCTAACCAACTGCTTTAATAGAGTCTAACAACAATGTCTTGCTTAAGGAAACTAAAATTTCTCTTAATCATAGCTAAAATCCTATTTGCTTTTTTAGCTGCTTCAACACACTGCTTAGCTGGCTGCAAAGAAGAATCTATGTGAATCCCTAAGTCCCTTTCAACAGAAACCTCTTGCAGTGACTATCCATTGAAAGTGTATGAATACTGTACCTACTGTAGGATTATTATTGCCAATATGCATTACCTTGCATAATTTATCAACATTGAACAGCATTTGCCACTCCAGAGACCAAGTGAAAACCCTGTCTAAATCCTTCTGAAAACTTTTTGAATCACCATCACAATAGTTTGGTTTCATCAGCAAACTTCTTGGCTCTACACACAATATCAGCATCAATGTCATTAATGAAAGCAATAAACAGGCGAGGACCCAACCCAGACCCAACAAGGAGTGGCCATTTTGAAAACGACTCAACATGTGATTGGAATTCACTTTTGCCTAAAAATATTTCAAGTTCACCGGGCCTCAAGTGTGGTGTGAAAGCGCAGTTGCAGTCCCGGAGGTGGTTATTCGTCTACTAAATGTACATATATTGATTCACTGTGACTACGACTGTGCCTCCAGAGTCTTAGTCATATGTCTTGGAGAGACGTTGCGCATTCTGCAGTTGTACCAAACTAATAGTGCCGTAGTGTTCAATTACAACTTAAGCGAAGCCATCTTTTTTGCAAATTTAACCCTGAATCCCACTGTTTTAAACCCAAAGTACAGCTATACAACCTGTTTTGACTGCTATGCAAATAAATTTGGCTACAGTAATGCTTAGAGTACACTGTATTAAGTGCAAACATACTTTTTCTTAGAAATTCTAAATCACAAGTGTTATTACATTAGAAAGCACATACAGTATTGTCTACCTAAAACCTATTGTTTTTACGACTGGGCTTACAATCTTGTCGGACATATCTAAAAAAAAAAACATAACAAGTTCTGTTAATGTTATGTACCTAGGCCTAATTAGGCATAGGCCTATGTTATGTAAGCTCACAACATGCCCACATATGCCAGTTTCGCTGTGACCAAACAAGTCTTTCCGCCATGTCAGAAGGATTTGTTTCCTCTGGCGGAATGACTTGTTTTCTCTAGCGGAATAATCACATATTCTAAGGCGAAATGATGCGCATCCCGCCATGGCTACGAATTCGGCACGAATATTGATTCGCAGAACTGTGTCCCATTTTAGTGCCCTACAAACTTAATGTAAAGTTAGCCTACACAAAACTTAATGAAATGAACGTTTGATAGTAATTTCTTACCGACGTTTTCGTCTTATCCCCGAGGAGTTTAAGCCGTTCAACAGCGGGTACAAGTTCGAACGCTTTAAGGCTCATCTTAGTGGTATTTTAAGGCGCAATACACTTTTTTTTTTTAAATTCTCAACTTAAATCACTGATATAGAAAAGAGCTAATCGCACCCTTGACGGTTGTACCTACGTAAATATTAGCCCCTCCTTTATCGTCATCGTGAGGAGGCCACCCCCGCCCGCAAATAATTAGGACCTAATATGATGACGTCCATGCGTGCGAGCACTGTGTTAAAAGATGAACGAATTTTTCCTGCGTAAAAACGGTGTCGACTTTGGTTAGTGAGCACTATTGTGTATATTTCCTTCAAGAATAAACAACTGTTAGGCTTAAAATAAATAAACCGAATTCCATTCTTTTTAGAATTAATGTTGCTTCATAAATTTTGTTTAGTTGATGTCTACACGTTGTTTGTGACTACGAAAAAAGATATTTACTTCAGATCCTTTTATAAAGGTGATCTCATGCTAGCACGCATCGATCCCATCATAGTAGGGCCTAATTCTTCCTCCCCTTTTTATACCATCATGGTTAGGGTTTCTTCCTTCAGTGAAACCTTACCATACGCCTACATCATAACATATCAAGATTGGCTGTATATAAATATCTCAATAGTCAGCTATATCGTGAGTTGTAGTGATTGCAATTCCTACAGTAGTGAAAACTCAATGATGGATTTACAAATCACTTCCTTTAGAGATAGGTGCGTTAGAATATGTTTAAAATACTGCAAAAACTAAGGGACTGATGTTGTGGTTGAGATGCGCGACCTCAGTGTACAGGGCACCATACATATTGGAAAGCTGACAAGTATAGCAACGGTGCATCATATATGGTCGTTATACCTTTGGCCTACGAGGACTTTTAATAATTATACTGAGGCTATTACAGATGCCTTTTCTTTGACTTCATTCATCACACAGGATCATTACTCAGAATTATCAAGTTTACACAACAGTATTTGTAGTTTTCTGTCCGCTTAAGTTCATTGTTCACAGAAAAGGCTACCGTTACTGCATGCATGTGTACTGCTATTATAAGCCAGCGTCTATTGCTTCTGCCATCCTATAACAATCAGTTCACCATGAAACGAGGACAATAGGCACCTATTGTTCGTAGCGGATGACCCCTCCCCCCTTAAAAGGCTCAATGAAAGGGGAAAAAAAATCTTTTGGAAGAAAATAAAATAACTGATGAATATTCATTGGAAACTGCTTCTCCTCTCCAAACAAATGTTTCATTTTAAAGATAGATGAATTTGGTCTCAATAAAAACAGAAGCCTCGGAGACTTACGTCTCCGAGGCTTCTGTTTTTATTGAGACCTTTCTTATCAAATGATACTTACATGAAATATAGAAACGAATTGATCACGTAATGGGAACTTATTCATTTACAAAACACAAATTGGAGCAACGAAAAAAAATCCTTCGTATAAGGGGGGTGGGGTTTAGTCGTCTTGATCATGTCAACTAAAAAAACGTCTATAAAAACGTTCAAAGTTGCGTTATGCACCTTTTAAAATATATGATGTTACCACGTGCCTGCAATAACGTCTTGTGACCTGATTTGGGAATTTATAGAAAGATATGATCATTAAAAAAGAAGGGAACAACAACTGAGCTAAAGTTAAGACTTAATGGTCAGGGTATGGTAACTTGGAAGTACTGACATAAATAGTCACCTCAATAGTCAGCATTTCGTGAGTTGTAATGATTGCAATTCCTACAGTAGTGAAAACGTAATGATGGATTTACAAATTACTTCCTTTAGAGATAGGTGCGTTAGAATATGTTTAAAATATTGCAAAAACTAAAGGATTTGATGGTTGAGGTACGCGACCTGTACAGGACACCATACATATTGGAAAACTAACAAGTAACGATGCATCATATATGGTCGTATATATATATAGACAATAGTCACCTATTGATCGTAGCTGGTAACCCTTCCCCATCCTCAAAAGGTCCCATTGGAGGAAAAAAATGAAGGAAATAAAGTAACTAATGAATATTCATTGGAAACTGCCTCTCTTCTCAAAACAAATGTTTATTCTAAAGGTAAACGAATTTGGTCTGAATAAAGACAGAAGCCTCGGAGACTTACCTCTTCGAAGCTAAAACGGTGCGGGTTAGTTGGTTGAACTACGCGACCTGTGCAACACCCTATACTGATTTGAAATTTACCATGTTATATCTTCAAAGTTCTGAAAACTCAAGTTATATTATCAAGTGGGAAAAAATCGTTTAACTTAAAGTTAAGTTTATTTCATTATTTTATTCATCGTTAAGTTTTGCTTTTGAATGATGGCCACGGAGTGATTCCATTTCGATTCAGTGTAGAAGCATGATACTTAATGTCACCAAAATAAAGAATTGAATTAATTTTACACATTACAGACTGCCTATATTACTGTACCAAACATAGTTTTTGCGCTAAGCAACTAAAGTCCCCTTACTACAATAAACAATTTCATTTCATGGAGCAACGGTTAATGCAAGACAGGTACCAAACCTTTTCTTTAGTACTTAAAAAGTCACTAATCTTCATAAAACATAAAAAGATGGTAAACTTATGACGAATTATAACAGACTATAATTGGTCTCTCGAGCCCTTCATCAAAACAATAGGCAATCCACAGAGTTGAAATACTCATCAATATCGTTTTTCCATTAATGCCGTTTTTTGCATTTAAACTCAAAGGAAGCCTTTCTATTAAGTGAAATCTGTCTAATCTGAACAAATAACAACGAATCCCTATTATTTTCTCTATTCAAGTAAGTGTTACTTCTCCTAATTTTTTTCACGAACCCCCGATTGGTAGTCATTCACTTCGTCTTGCTTATTGTTATTAATAACTTGACGATGGAAACTGACCTTCCGAAACATATAGAGTTTTTATTATAATCTTTGGGTAGGCCTACATTGTAAATACATTGACGTTTGCCATCAAATCACTGATGTCATGTTATTATCAGGACTGGTCCTTCGAAGAACATTCATAATATGGTTTCCCATCATTATTGGACATGCCTACAGTATAGTATCATGATGTACTGTTTTCCCAAACCGCATATGATTCACATTCAGAAATTATCATTAAAAGAGCATTATGAATATTCAAACTTATGTAATGATCTGATTTGCTCCTCAAATTCCACACAAATTCTTGACTGTGCCTTAAAATGGCATACAGCCCGTCAAATGTATTCTCAGAGGAAAGAAATCAACACATTCGGCCACGCTGTCACTGTTGGCGTTTTGTAACAGCCCCTGAAAAGCGCCTGTCATGTTATTCAGTTTCTTCCCTACAAATTTGTTAACATGTAAACTCCTCCCATATACCACAGTGAGCAGTAAACTGACATACACCAGCGATTGAAAATCACATTGCTACCACACATAATATATTAACTAAAGGCATGGCTGCATATGTTGAAATACTGTGGGACATCCATGGAAAATAAAAGATGTGAAAAGTCATATTGACACCTTATACTAACAGCAAGTATAACATGCTGTATTATCTGTTGTAATAATGGTGACCCTTGGCCTTTAACCTACGGCATCATCTGTCGGGCGGACATAATTACATCCTACACTCGGGCACCTACCTATCAAGTCCATCCCACGGAGGAGATGATATAAGGAACATAGTAGGTATACACCGTGCACTCACATGTGCACACACACACATGCATCTGGATACCCCTTCCCGCCACCTACCACAACCGGTAATCTCTATCCTTGTCACTTATGTATCGTGAGGTACCTCCTAATGAAACCTACTAAAGCCATTTGGATTTAGCTGAATGCATATGAGGCCACGGTAAGGTGGTCAACCGTTTAAGTGTCATGTCACTAAAGCGGCTAGATGGAGTACACTGGTCTCCTCCTTATTATACTACGTATAGGGAAAAGAAAAAATAAATTTGAACCGGTGATACTATCTGCAAGGAGAATAATTGCTCATGAACTATTAACGACGACAAGTCTCAAAACTTTTCGCCAGAAGTTGAAAGCTCCCATAAACACTATCCACAACCGAAACAGTGGCAAGTTACAGATCATAGCATCAAAGATGAAACATTTTTGATTCCATTTTTGAAATTTAAATAAAACTATTTTACTACATTTAAACGAATTGGAAGCTTACATCCTTAAATTTGAGACCTCCTCCTCCGCTGGACATAATACTACATATTAAATGCCTAAAATGTATCACCCTCCCCTTGTTACGATATTCTTACTTTAAACTTCATAATTATAGGTTATTTACAAAACGCCCTTCATGAGTTAGGCAAAAATGGTATTACTTCAGATCAGTAAGTCAGTAAAGATAGTACTAAACAACACAACTTCTAACAGTCTATAACCCCCCCCCCCCCTCCCTCTAGTACAAAAACAAAATCGAAAGAATAATCTACAATCGCACAAAGACCCACTTGGAACAAAACATCCACTTTTTCGGAAGAAAATCTAACATAAATCAGACTATTCGGCTCTCCGTAATTCACATTTGGCTCATCAAATATTCTTCTACAAATGCTTTCTAGAGGTTGATAAAAGGTTTCAATAAACCGTTGCACACTGGTATCAGATACAAAATGCCCAAATTCAACCTACGATTTAACCAGATTCTTGTCTTCCTTTCTCCTCAACTGCGAAATCCAAATTCACTCAAAACACCATCCGAGCGAAAAACCTTAATGCAGGCTTCCCTTTACGTAACCTGAATATTCTCCAGGCTTCAAACTACAAATTCAGTCAATATACCGATAATAAAGGATATATGACGCACCCACACACACAAAAAAAGAAAAAAAATACACCGACCTTAACATAAAAAATTCTTACCTTAAAAGTTGGTGCTTCAATAAACTGACGTCTCGAAATTGATATTGCAAAACACCGTGCCTTTGCCTCCAAAATCTCTGCAATGCTCTTAGTAGAGCCTCTCCCAGTGCAGTTTTCCTTGGTGCCTCTTCCGAAAACAAACTTTAACTTTAAACGTTAATGCACTTAGCAATATCAATTCTTTGCTCGATGGGCACAACTGCAATATCTCCATTGCCTCCCTCTCTCTCCGATGTTCCGTCCAATATTCTCGTCAAGATTGACAACACAAAGAAAGAAAAAAAATTGTCCCGTCCTTTACTATGGGAGAATTTCTCTTACCAGTATAGCTGACGCTGATTAGCAAATTCGGAATTAGTATTTGTACTGAGTTGCAACCCATATCGACTTGCTCTTAAAATCCCTGGTTACATTAGAAGCTCTCATACCCTCAATTCTGACAACGCAGTAAACGATTTTTAAAATTTTCAGGGACTTCAACATGAACTGTACAAGGGTAACAACAACTCGGTTGTAGTTAGTAGATCTGAACGCCAGCTGGTAAAATGTCAAACCGCTACAACGCATTCGCCAAAACGTGAAAAATATGCAGAAACTCTTCTCCCCTAATCCGCATTCCTTTTAAGTCTCACTTGCATTATCTTACAGGTGAATTGCTACAGCTTTATTTGAAGAATGTAATGTGACTGTAGACAATCCTCACTTGAATGGATAATCCACAGGATAGTTTGCTTTAACAGGAAAAGAAGGTCACACGTAGCTCATTTAACCTTTCGTGAGGTTGATCAGGGGTGGTGAATCTCTGCCATTACACATGTGTATCTAGCTATATGTCCCCTGTTCTTAAAGTCCATCTGATATGCATCTAGAAAAGAGCTGGCCTTATTCAAAATTTGCAGAGTGAAACTCAGAACAAAAATCAGTCAGACTTTTGCTGACATCTGTTACCGTTTTTGATATACCCTTTTCAAAGTTTTATGAAAAGATATGATGATAAAGTGGGGTAGTGCGCAGCTTTATTATTTTTTGCAAGTAATGACAATATTATGTAAGACGGAAATACATACTACCAAAACAAAACAGACATAAAGAATATCCATGAAATAAGAGATAACGTCAGACATATGATGCGAGTCCCTATCCTGACGTCATACTGTTGCATACTTAGCCAATGCTCATTTACGATGCAGTTATATGAAATTTGTTCCAATGTTCTATAAGATTTGATGATATTTTTAAGGTTCTTAATGACTAATACAGCAATACATAGCAAAATGTATTTTCATATCTCACAACAGTTGTTCTTTTTTTAATGAGAACGGAGCCCCTACAACAACTAGATCAGTCGGAGTACCCATTAGTCAAGAGACAGAAAACAAGCTGAGTAAAGAATAAAATTGATCAGAATAACACCAGCTTTATCCCAGACTGTCCAATATCGGAATCAATGCCACCACAAACTCATTAATTAGCGTGTGTCATACGAATGGCTTAAGAAGTTTCTCATATCCCAAAATTCTTGCGTGAATGTCATCAGAATTTACTGCGAGAATGTCGCGAGGATTTCTTGTAAGTGCAATATTTTTACTAGACCCGTAACAAAGATCCATCCAAGGGGGTTAGACTTGTCTTGGGTAGAGGATAAAAATCTATATAGTGCACGACACTAATTAAGCCCAGCTAAAATATTAGGTATTGTAAATGACAGCCAAACTAATCATATGTACGAAGTGGACTTTTAATTGAAGATAACATGAAATGGATGACCTGTGGCCTATAGAGGAGAGGTGTAGGGGAGGGTACCAGCATTCTCTCCGAGGAATTTGTAACTATCACGTAACCTTAGATTGAATCAGGTTGAACAGTTTACACTGTCTGAAATCAGAGAATTTGCCAGACTGATGTCTGAGAGACAATATATTATAATCTCTGAGAAACTCAATGGCAAATTTACTAAAGAACCATCCATGCTGAACCTTTCAAAACTAATCGATGTCAGCTGTGCAATGCCTGTGTTTACAACAACATACAATGGTGAAGCAGACTAGCGTGCACATTACACTTGGGCATCCTACACACACATTGAAACATTCACAGAAGTCAAAGACAGATCAAGATATGGATCTCGCTGCTGACAACAAGAGTAAAGAAGCGCCGTCCCCCATTAACTGGCCGAGTCCACCTTAAAACCTGCCAGAGACAAGGTACCATTACAACGGTGGCACAGAGTGTTAGTGTTGTATAGAGATGGTCATTCTACCCCACCGTACGCAAAAGGTCGTACAAAGTTCAGTCTTCCGGTGTTTGCCCCAGATTTATTTAACTTTTTCTTTATTTCCCTCAGTCAGTCAGATTAGACAATACGATACATTAAAAATAGTAAACTTAGACCCTGTTCTCAGAAAGGTTGCGCAATCCTTTCGTGATTGGGTAGATCACGGATAGCGACCGCCCCACTCAATTACGTAGGTCAACCACTTGACCTGTGATTGGCCAGTGTCAGAAGTGTATCCCGTGATCCTTAGCAGTTCAGCGTGGGTCAATCCATCGACCTCGCCATGCGGCTGACACTGGCTCTCTGGACGTCCAACCATAATCATCGTCTGTCTCTCTGTATACCATGTAGGCCTCCGTCGTCTTATCTGTCCGTCGTTTTCTCTCTCTCTTTCATCATCCTCATCTTGATCCTTGCTTAATTAATCTATGTGCCAGTCTAATCATCAATAAATGGAACTAATTGCTAACTAAAAAAAAATTAAAAAAATTAAAAAAAAAACATGTAGAATATGTGGGGGTTTTAGGGTTCACAGTCTTGGAGTGACCGCCCCAGCGACGGATAACATCACGGTAACGAAAGAAACGTCAGAACAGAGAAAGATTTGACGATTAGAGTTATATAGAGATTAGAGATTAGAGATATAAGTGTATCATGTCGCTGTAAACCCACTTGGGGTCGCGGTGGAACAAACGTGATTGTATAATATGCCCTTTCATGTCCATCCTTCATTAACCACCTGTCCACATTGTTACGGTCTAACGTCGTTTCCATCTGGGCTATTGGACCATAGACCATTCGTTTGTGAAACTTACCCCCCCCCCCCCGTTGTTGTTACGCCACCATTGACGTTTCGAAAAAATATGTTACCGTGTCTCAGATTTGAGAATAAATGTTCACTGATATGCAGCTTCACTGCACTTATCAGGAATTAGTCAACCAGAGACTTGTGGTTGAGTTTGTTGTCATACGGCTGTGCAATATTCTTGCACAACGGTTGTGTGCAATTCTCTCGCTGTAAGTGATGTATCTTTGCAAGTGCGAGATTCTTCATAGACTTCTGATAATGTGACCATTCATCTAGAGTCCGTTTACAGTGAGACAAACGAAAAAAAAAAAGAAAATCATATTTTATCGAAAATTTCTTCGTTTCAAGTTCAATTAGGAGATATTTGTCTCAATGTGATTAGTTTCTTTTTATATAAAATTCTGAACCACACGTATAGTTTAAGTTTCTGTCAAATGACAAAGAAGAGGTCAATTAGGCAAATTTCGCCCCAAAAGGCCAATTGATAAGTGCTAGAAAGGCCGCACAGAAATAAGTCGGGTCGCATTTGTTCCTATGGCACCAGATTGCACACCTCTGCAGTAAAGCACTTCATTTGGTAAAAATATTGTAGACATAACGTTCAACGCTAAAGCATACAAACTATAGAACAAGTGACAAATCTGTTGGACTGAATACATGCATTGGCTTATCCATTTGAGATTTCAAAGAGAAAATTAATATAGCCTGAATCTACTCTTCTAGATTTTGAAGGAACACCGTTGCACACCTTTCCATATGCTCCTGATACATGAACTATACTTTTTTCAAACAATAAGACACAATTCGGTAATACAATAAATTCTCCTTCAAGAAAATATGAAGTTTTGATGAATACACATATTATTCACTCGAAAGTCGCCATGTTGTTGTGTAATAACGTGATTCTTGACGTCACTGTCATGTCAAGGTGATTTACAAGTGGTAATCCATGCGAGTTGACGGTGGAATGGCAAATTATCGCACTTATTTTGATATTCTCTGGTTAAAATTTTGCATGATACCGTGCATATAAGTCTCTAATTTCCTGATGTTAAGGAAACGAGTTCCAGACAAATATGTTTCTCCGACAGCACTGCATCATACCAGGAAAGTTGAACTAGAGACGTGAGTTAACAATCTGTGATATTTGTGACGATGGTTTACGAAATGTTATTTATTCTGCACACTGAAAACAAAAGAATCATGACGAGCAGAGGTTTCTCCCTGCTGGACAAATTGATCGACCTGCTTAGGGCTTTCTCTGCTGGACAAACGTCTTACCTACTTCCTACAAATTATTCTGACTGAAAGAATCCTACGGGGTCTGCATACGGACAAGTAAAGACGTTGTTTTTTTTTCTAGAGTATGGTGTTTGTTGAAAATGTAGAAAGCTCTTGAAACAACGAACGGATATAAAGGGTATATATGGTCCCTAGTTTGACATACGGACATGTCAACTTACTGACACAATTAAGTCCCAATCGGTTGACGATAAGTTCCCGATGTATTTTTAGGCACTAGCGACCGAACGCCTGCAGATCTCATTCCTATTATGGTGCCATGTTGTGAATTGAGGGGGGTATTTAAATTCGGAATAAAGAATCAGTTCCGATTTCGAGCATTCGAGACTTGTTGTCTTGTGATTCTTAGCCCTTATCCTAAATCTGTGCTACATGGTGAAAGATGAGGCAATAGGAAAAAAAAAACCGTGCAAAGAGTGACAAATAGAGAGAGGATAAATTTCAAATTGAATGATAAAGCAAAACCACATTCGATCCATTTTCAGTGCCCTTTCTGTTGCAGGATTCATTGTTCTTTTTGTTATAATAGCTTTGTACAAAAGCACATTTCTTTTTTAAATGCATTTGAAGAGAATTGTTTATGGCCTTTCATGCCCTCCAAAAGCAGTAACTAATAACTAAATGTTGGACTTTACTATTGAAATCTTTGTCTGCATGGGAAGCCGATATTGAAGTTCCTTTTTCACAAGAGACATTTCATAAACTTCTGATAGTAATTCTATGAAATAAACTGGTTTTTATTTATTTACACCCTTAAAATAAAGTTAAAAGAGTATCGTCATCGCAAAACAACTTTCTGGTCATCTTATATTTTTACATTTGTCATGTGCAACATATACAATGCAATGACAGTCTATTACGGGATTTCTTGCTGTCACAATGATTGAATGCAGTCATCACCACTGTTGAGTTTGTTTGAGGTATGCACGAAATCTATAGGGCACTACCTGCTGGTTCCTAGACCTTCTTCAGGGTCGACTCATCAGCCAGGTACGCACCCGTCATCTTTGGGGCTTGGATCTGCACCTACCTCTCTTCTGCTGTCAACACATTTAAAGTAAGTAAGGATACCTGTCACAAGTGCGCGATCCGCGCAAGGGCCATTAGTTTTCACGCAATTCTAAGGGCTTTTACAGGAATGGGGGCCACTTTCCTCTAGCTTCTTCTCAAGGAGATCTTTGAGAAACGAATGGAGTCGGGCGGAGATCCTACCAATGCCCGTCCGAGAAGCGTCTGGTCGTCAAGAATCGTTTGCCCCCTCCCCTGACGAATACCATGAGAACATCGGATGAGAGTCCGAAGAGTCTCGGACAATTACCGGCCCGAGACCGGCCGACGATCGCTTATGAAAATTCTGCATATATCTATAAAATTCGGCAGATCTCCTACCGGTTACTACCCAGCCCAGTGCGGACTCCGTGCAGGCTCCTTTTTAATGCGACAGCGTAAACCTTATTGGCCGACTTTTCCCCATCTGTAAACGCCGGCCGATCCCTTGAACTCGGTCAAATTGATAGGCAACTTGCTAAAGGTGATCTAGGCATCACTTTATCGCAACAGTAAGTCAGGCCATAACTTACTATAAAGTATGAAAACGTGTAAATAATGCGTTATATGAGAAAGAAATACCATAATTACGTGACCGTACTACTTCAAATAATTTCAAACTCATGTTATCGAATTTGGAGTGCTGCAATTTATTTTTGCTTTCCTGGTGAATATAATTATTTTGACAAACACACAAAGCAATTAATGTCTTTGTATTTTTGTTGTCTCATGTAACTTCCAACAAATATTGAGTACTATGCTTTAGAAAGTTCGTACTCATGTAAGTATTTATGATGTAATGTTCGATTACGTTACTCAACGATAACTTTTCTTCCTATGCTTAATTCAAAAACTGAAAAGGTCACTGTCCAAGGAAAGCTCAACTAATAATAACAGTTTATTCTTTAATGAAGTAGAATGTTCTTATTCATCTTAAAATTATATCATTTCCTTTTTTGGCTTGATTTCTTTTTCTGTAGATCATTAATCAATTCGTAGAACATACTGAGTCCTCGTGCTTGTAAATGTGTAACATTTTCTCTAAGTTGATAATCCTTTGCAAGCTTATAGGAGTGATTCTTACCTTGGGACAGTAAAGTCATTGTAGCATAGTTTGTGTCCTTCAACAAATTTTAACCAACAGATCATACGCGACAACATAGTTGACTAAATATATTAAACAATGTGTATCTCTGTACTCAGGGAATAATTAGGATTAATTAGGATTAATCTATGTTGCCATCTTATCGGTCTTATCTAAGATCGGTAAATTTCTGATAAAATTAGTTTTTCGTTACGGTAAACACTTTTTTCCCTAACTCAGCGAAGTTTCCACATCGTTAATCTTGCGTCAAAACAGGAAAAAGGAAATATTTATCGTACAAACCTATTACCACAAGAACGTATATGGCGGTAGTGCTGTCGCTAACATAACAACTGTAAGTTCCTTCATGACCGACCTCGACAGATTCGATAATAAGAGAATAATCATCTGACAATGTAATTGAACCATCAGGAAAATTATGAGAGAACTGAAATCTATTCACATATAAGATGTCTTCTTCGAATTTCCAACGACCTGCAGATTGGTTCTCAGTTTCACACACTAAGTCAATTGAGCTTCCTTCTGTAACATACAAGTCTTCTTGGGCCCAACCAAGAAAAGGAATTGTCAAAGAAGCGAATGACAGTAGCACAATTATCTCCAGGGAGGACATGATTCTGTAAATTCATAGCTTCAGAGAACAGAACAGTATACAGTTCCGAGAGATGTCCTCTGTAATAACCAATGGCACAAAAAAGTTACAAATTCGATGGAGTAAAGAAAGGAAATACCATCGTAAATTCGAATTATTTAGTAAACCCAATCGATTGCTGTGGTGTATCTATTAAATGCTTTACTGGGATTGTAGTGACGATGTGTTGTTAGCCAGTGATTTAGCGAATGTATGAAGTTTACAAACTCTTTCACTTTGCTCAACCCGAAAGTGATGGAAATGAAAGTGTAATCAGATATAGTTCTTTAATGACTGCCTTCTTTCAAGCATTCCAGCTCTTTCATTTCACTTTTCTGGGTATACTAATTATATGATCTTTAAAGGCAAGGGGGTGTGCATAATTCAGATCCAAACAGTGATAGGTTTCAGTGCGTTTCGTACGGACTTTGGTGTCCAAGAAACCGTTGGTTTGAAACGGTGGACCTTTAAACATTTGTAGATCCAAATATGTTACTTCCATATCGGAAGGTTCCATGTTGAACTTAGAGTGGTCATTAGTTTCGCTCAATTTATAGTTCAAAGTTCCTCGTGTATGCCATTGTACAATAAGAGTATGTCGTCTCTATAGCAAAGCCATTTAACTATGTTTGAATCTGTCGGTATTACGCTATTCTCTAAGTTGTGCATGACAATATCGCAGATTTCTGGGGATGCTTGACTTCTCATGGCGCATCTTACTTTCTGTAGGAAAAATTGGTCATCAAAATTCAGAACAATTTCTTGTGAGAACGAGTTTGACCAAGCTGCACAAGGAAGAAGAGTATATTTTGTGAGTATCATAATAACACTGCGGGGCCTCCTCGTAGGTTTTTGTACGACATTCATAACGTCCTCTTGTTGATTGTTAGTCAACATACATACAACATCCAGGGTGACAACTAGACCATTAGCCGGTAAGGGGTTGCTTCTAGAATTTCCAGTATGCGATTGGTATTTTTCACATAGTTTGTTTTTTATCTTAATGGGAAGCAAAAACTAATACACAAATTCAGATATTTTTTTTTTCTGTTGGAGATCCATTATCGCTAATAATGGGGCGGCCGGCAAAATTTGTGCCGGGTAGTGTTTTTTTTTTATGTACCTTCGGACGGACATAAATTACCGAGGTTCGGATCTTCGGGTTTAAGTATCCGTAGCCGTCTTTGTTAATATCCTGGTTGGAGTGCATTTCTCCAAACGTATCACAAACCATGACTTTAGTATCATGAGTTGTATCTCCTTCCTAATTCTCGTTATAACGTTGTCTTTTCAGTTGCCTTTCAATTTCTGCCTTGTAGTGTGTGCGATTCAAGAATGCTATATCTCTGCCTTTATCAAACAGTTTCAGGATGACCAATCGATCTTTGGCTAAATGCCGTAGAGCGAAACGTTCTGCCTTCGTCTTATTTTGTAGGGCATTGCGTATCGGTATTTTAGCAAGTTCCTGTTTCGTTGCTTCAAGATAGTCCTCCATTTTTTTTACTATATGTCAATCTTTGTGACCAAGTTGAGGGCAGACAGAACTTGGAAAGACACCTTTGCTGTTTACCATCCTTAAGGAATCGAATTCTCATTTTTCCTTTTGGGTCCTAATTAGCAGGAGCCGTTGACTTACTTTATCCTTGGGCCTTTTTAGGCGAGCGATCTCCTGTCTCCAAGCTTGCCCCAGGACCATAGGCAGCTCGAAGCGGCTGGACTATAGAGCAGGAATAACTTATTTTGGCAACTGGGTTGTTCTTTTTCTATGCAGCTTACTTTTCATAAGTCTGACATAAACTTCAAAAAGTTAGAATGTATTAAATTGTAAATTTTCTGTGCAAAATAAAGTTTTAATAATTAGAGTTAAATATAAAATTAAAACTGTTTCTTTAAAAAGAAATAAAATGGTACTTTTGGTTATTTTTTCAGTTTTTAAGTAAACAAATTTTAAAGTTGAATAATTTCTATATCTACAAACTTTATTTTTTTAAAGTACAAAGTACTTTGTCTTTTTGCCCTAATCGCTGCCCACAAACTGCAGGTAGAGTCGGTAAAACGATTTGTGAAATCCATAGTTTTGCTTTCGTTTTGACATTTAGTTAAATGCAGTGGCGGCGTTACGGGGGGGGGGGGGGGGGGGGGGCATGAGGGGCCATTTGCCCCTACAGATTCTTTCCTTCCCCCAAGTCCCCCCCCCCCTCAGTTGCTCTCACCCTTACCGATCAGATCTTGTACTCATCCAAAATTAATTTAATCACAAAACTATGTATTGGCATTGGACTGAATAAGAACAGCTTCCCGGGAACCATGATCGATAAATGCCTAATTTATGTTACACAGGCTGCCATTTTTCTTATCATGCCCGTAGCCACTTGAACAGTAGGCCAGTCTGGTCAGACCAATTTTCTCTGGAATTTTTACCGTCCAGCATAAGGGAAGGGCGGGTAGGTGGTTGTTTTCATAAATATAGGAATGTCGTTGCAACCGGGGATATTCTAAAAAAACGGGGATATCCCCGTTTCTAGATATTTTAGCAAAATGCAAATTGGGGTTTCAGAATGCGCCCTCAAGTATATATAGTCTCAATCTGACGTTTTCCACAATTACCTGTTATATGGATTTATTCCTGTGTATAGGGGTGTACATGTGTAAAAAAATATACACACAATTCCGTTTTGGGCGTGAATCGGAGATACATACAAGTCTTATATCAGTAAAGTGGGGACATTATATGTAAAGTGGGGATATCACCATTTACGTGAGGAAAAGTCCATGTCCCCAATAGGCGCCCTTAACGGGTATGTGTGTGTGTTGTTGGCTGAAACGTGCCGGGATGAGAATGTTTTCAAATGATTAGGGGAGACATTTGCTTCCGTGAAAGAAATTCCCAGGGCAAGATTTTGAGAAAATCTTTCTGTCTCAGGGTTGAGTATAGACACAAAATGAAGCTACATTTGAAATCTTCTTTTTGAAAGTTTCATTTTGTTACAAACCATTGTAATATATTTTGTGCTTAGTGAAACTCATTTTTGTACCTTAACCGTGTAATTCAGATGATAATGTAATGATAAATGATTATTTATTTTTCAAATTCTGTTTCCTCTGTCACAGCAAAAACAAATGTCGAAGAGATTTAAGAGCGCCACCAATACTTTGTCATAGAATTATATTTGAACAAAACGCACAATTGACACGAACTAAACGCTATAAACCCTATAAACAACATAGGTAGACGCTTGCTTTCGAATTTCGAATTGTCATATACTTCCTTCTGTTCTTAATACTCGGCGAACACATTAGGGGTCGCCCTACTACATGAACAATACTTCCTGACGTGACTGTTCATATGTCGTGCCTACTCGGCCGACGATGTAGACGTCTTTTCCGAGCTGTTTTCTGGCCCGTCAAACACAACCCGTGGTGGGAGTCTGTCCCGCATCGGTCACACACGAGCCACACCTCCGAATTGTCTGCCTTAAATCGGCATACCATAACCAAAACAAAAACCCAGAAAAACCACGTTTAACTGGGTATCGCGGTCAGCCAAACCAAATACACAACGAGCTCCTTCTGCCTCAATGCAGTAGGCTACAACGATACACTTGTTCTCAATAACGAGTGATATACGTAAAATAGTTGGATCAAAACTACAATGGCACATTCACATCTCAATATCTAATATTTCTTCCTTAAGACCTCATTGCATTATTTTGAAGAATCTTTTTCTTCGCTCTCAATAGCGAGGAACTTTCTCGATCTCCAGTACCGTGGCGACGTGGTTGCAGGATGGAAAGCAACTGCTTTTCATTATCATGCCGACACCCCAGCAATTAGCAATGGATTACGTAATGATGCACCCCAAGCATTTCAAACCGAGGGAAACTAACAGTTACAGGTGACAGACTTGAAACACTAGAATTTCCAAACAACTCCCTCTTTATGTGACACTCTTACCTAAAATTCAACGTACGACAAAGTGTCCTAACAATTTTATCCAAGATTGTCTGAGAAAAATCGTCAATTTGAAATAAGTTAAAGGCTGTATTGCATCACCCTAAGCTATATTTTTACCTCCCTGAAAGGAAAATTCTCAACTGGTTCTAAGTTACAGTACTCTTAGATTACCAGCAAATTCGAAAGATGCAGAGCAGCTCGTATTACACAGCGTACACAGGGATCCATTGTTTTGATGACACATGTGGAGGAATGTAAGACAGGCTGAGGGAGGGACTAGAGGTAGGTGGTTGGGAGAATTGAAACTGTCTGGGGTGATGCATTACAGCCTTTAAACGGCCAAATTGGGGGGGGGGGCGATATTCCTTGCAACATGAAACTTCAGCAGTGCATGTTCGGCATGTTTGGGGCCTATATTGAACTTGTTTTACTGTAATAATATTATTGTGTGAATGTTGTCAATGTTATTACGGAGTAAAGGGAGGAATAAGTCAGTCAAATCCATGTATTTGCACTAAATGTGCTACTTTAGAATGCAGTCATTGGGGAGGTACCATCATAACTCCAATGCATCTTGTCGACCAGGAAACTACTTTAAAACATTTTGTATGATACAAATGACGTACTTTCGGCTCAAACTCAGGTACCGAAGAAAAACAAAACAAACAGAAACAAAAACAAAAAACACCCCCCTACAAAAAAAAAAAAATAACGTGTTAGTGGTCCGTTGAAGAAGATCGATGTATATGTGTTATTTTTTCAAATTTTTCACAGTGATGACGTGGTGTCTGATATTAAAGTAACTACGCTTAATGACTATTATGACTGACTTGCAGGTTAATCTGAGTAAAAAAGTGTACTATCATTACACAAAATAAACCCCTAAAATGCAAATTTAATAAATGTGATGTTTGCTCATATTCACATAACAGTGACATTGTGGCACCCATTCTATTGTACCGTACATGGTGCACTGTAATATGTCAGTCATTTTAAGCAGTTTCAGCGTACTTCGTAGTACATATTTGTTGTCAGAGCAATACCATTATATTAATATACATATATATATTACCTTATGTCATATATGAATGAATGAAAAATGAGAAGTTGACAGATATTTGAGTTTATAATGGATAATTGAGCAGTGAAAAACACTATGGTAGTGCCGTGAATCGAACCCCGGCCTCCCCATCCAAGCTGACTTAGACCTAACAACAGCGTCCGACAGTATAGGTTAATGAAACCCACATTCTACCAAATGTTTTGACAGGAAAATTTAAGCAGCCCGTGGGTAAATTGCGTAGATTACAAGACTGAAGATTACATATGTTACCAGCTTCATGCAATGTAAAAATTGCAGTAACAAATCTTGATTTAGTGGCCAAAAATGTAAAAAACCAGCCTTTACTAACGTTCTACCATTATTTTAATATTAAGATGAATCTACAGTTCTGACTTTAACGCATTTTGGTAGAAAGTGGAGCTACTTCAAAATGTATTATAACTGGGATTCCTACCAGCATTCTACAATTGCAGTAACACTTCTGTTGCAAGGCACTGCAGCAGCTGCCCATCAATGTTATTTCTAAACGCATCTATTTCTGTCCGCATACAAAACCATGAAACAATCTATTCATTCATGATCACTCCTTTTCAACAACAAAAAAGAAAAGAAAAAAAGAATAGGTTAAACTTGTTATGTTCATAGTCGCAATTCAGAATACTTTCATTTGAAAATCCCAAGACCCATAGGCACCGATAACTAATTTCCATGATACACCTTGTCCCCGGTGGCGGCGCTACGGGGGGGGGGGGATGAGGGGGCATTTGCCCCTCCAGATTGTTTCCTTGCCGCCCCCCTCATCCCCCAGTTGCTCTCACCCTTCCCAATCAGATCTTGTACTCATCCAAAATTAATTTAATCACAAAACTATGTATTGGCATTGGACTGAATAAGAACAGCTTCCGGGGAACCATGATTGATAAATGCCTAATTTATGTTACACAGGCTGCCAGTTTTCTTATCATGCCCGTAGCCACTTCAACAGTAGGCCAGCCTGGTCAGACCAATTTTCTCTGGCATGTTTACCGTCCAGCATAAGGGAAGGGCGGGTAGGTGGTTGCTTTCCTAAATATAGGAATGTCGTTGTTTTCCTAAATATAGGAATGTCGTTGGCTGCATCATAATAAATGTGTTAATAGTAGGCCTCACTTTTTATTACTATTGGTAAGTACTGCACATTTTTATAAAGTGATTGGAACGGAAGTGTATGTAGCCTGTGTGTGTGTGCGTGTACTCGGTGGCACCCCGTAAATCAGAAATTGTACTCCCAAAGAAAAAAGTTGGGAACCTTGGAGTACGGTCAACCGAAAAAAATAAATAATATAAAAAGAAATAATATACCTGTCTTGGGACTTAATTTTCCACCCAGAGATAAGCTCAAACCTCAGACCTTACGGGGGCTTCGCCCACTGGACCCCAACCGGGGCTTTGCCCCTGGACGCCACCAGCACGCCACGCACACGCGGAATGTCGTTGTGTTGAATGTCTGTCATTAGACTTTGATATATCTATAATAACCACTTCAGAAATTGGGAGGACATGCCATTGTCTCCAATCCCTGGCAACGTCCCCCGTGGATACTAATTGCTGGAGCTTGTGGGGATGAGGGTTAATGGCAGCTGGACATTCAATTGGAATATCAAATAACCCAAGCAGAATATCAATGAGTTGTATGGCAAATAATACTGTAAATCTTACTGTCTTTATGTAAGTTGAAATAGTTAGAGTGTATGTATTGCAACTTTTCCATCTACAGACTATGAAGTAAGGTGAGTAAAATACAAGATAATTATCGTTTTCATCCTCTGTTCGATTGAAAGTAATGTTTTAAATTTCGTAGGTTCAGAAAGAGATACCAAATCCTTTTTTCATCGTGACTAGATTATCGTAAAAACTATTTTTATCATGAAAATTTTGGAAGTGATCGGATTCGGATTTTTTCATCTTACTGGCTGATACTGTTGTAATTATGGTAAAAGCTATTCTCCGAAATTGTAAGAAATTTGATACAAACGTGTAAAAATATGAAGTGTGATAGGTGCATACTTTTTGCGGCAGTGGAGTAGTCCGCGAGGTACAGAGGGAATAGTCTCCCCCCCCCCCCCCTCCAGAAAGTTTGACAAAGCGATGGATTTTACAGTAAAAGGTAGACAAAGTGGGGGGGGGGGGGCGGGCGTCACCAGTGTGATCCTTTTATGACAGATTACAAGCCTATACGCAGTTGGAAGAGTATGAGGCGTGGGGATGGAATCTGTAGAAAACTGCGTATTTCAAACCGGGCCCATTGGTAATACCCCTCCCAGAACAGTCAATCCAACCTTGGATATTGACGTCATGGATTCTAGAAACAATGTTCTTCTATTTTCCAACTAACGGAATTAAGCACAAATAAATCCCCCAAAGTATCGGTTGTCAATACCATCTCAGAATCAGAGGGTGTCATATTCTCAATATGAGTATCTCATATGCTGAAGATGGGAGCCCCCAATGTTACTTGTCGCCAGGTAGTGTATCTATTCCGTGTAAACAATCCACACACCAAGTAGGAGATCAGTCATAGTTTCTTTCATGAGATATTGTTGTCTACAACAAGTGTGGAAATGTTTCATCATTGGTGCATGCGACAAGCTAGTGTTTTGAATGGCTACACTCAAAAAGAGAACTCTGTTTCTTCGTTCTTTGTTGCATTGGATAATGTTCAACCATCTCCCCAAAATTTCATTTTCATTTTCAGGCTTTGATTCTTTCATTGACTTTTACATTGATTCTTCATTTCATGAATCTCATTAGACCGAACTGAGAAATAGCAGGCATAAGCTTCCTATTTCAAGTTTGGGTTCTTGGGGCTTGGAGCACTCGGGAAGTGCTGTTTCTGATATCAATTTCTCGTACGATCCGCCCCAACAGATGGTGGTGCTCCGTCAATACTTTTTGGACTATGATTTTAGAAAGGAAGGGGTTCCGTAACCTTACACCTTTCATCATTCCCCTAGACCTCTGTGGACCGACTGAATTGAAATCCTGACTTAAGCCTTGGTAGGGGAACACCCCTCCCAATATACCTCTTCCCCAGGACCTTAACGTCGGCCAAAATGAGGGACAATGAGTGTTCTAACACTAGTTTGCGGTAGACGTGGTCTTGTCGGTTACCAGTTTAGAGACCCTGGATAAAAAACGTCTGTGGAGGGAAAGAAAAGCCTATGAGAATTGTTAGTTTGAGCCATAGTAGGAGGATTAGAGAAAACATGTAATTCCATTCAATATAGAACAATGTAAAAGTTCAATTGCAATACAATATGACAATCTTGGATATGGAAAACTTAATATCATGGGGCTCTCAGTGGTAGCTCCATGCATATGGTAATATCAATTGTGTAGACAAAAACTGAAATACATGTGCAGTACACAAGAAATTGGCGTCGGGACTAATATGATTGGAAAAATGGTAAATAGTTTAGTGTAATACAAATTTATACAAAAGCAAGTCAAAGGTAAATGGAAAAATCAAAACAAAGGAAAAGGTTTCTATAATTGCTAATAACCCTGCTAAATAAGCTGGGATTGCTCATATTATAAAATGCACTATACAACGAAACAAAAATACAATTGAATAATAATTGCATTAATTAGTGCATACTAATGCATTTTCAATGGGAATGAAAAATATTTGTAAATGTATTTACAGTTTTAAGCTTAGAGTCCAGCTTAGTGGACGGGGCTTACAGAAATGAATTCACTTATGAAGTATCGAACGTAGGTACGGTCGTATTGGTGATGACGCGACGCGAACAAACGAACGAACGGCAACGCGGATTGTTTTACCGGCACTAATGGATTACGACACGGGGCGATATAACCCATTTGAAGGTATGTACGAAAAGGGTTTGTAAATAGGTATGCAAATTGTAAGGTTGGAGGGGGGGGGGGGTTCATGAATAAAGTCTGTAAACGATAATGGTTGTGGAAATGGAAACTCATAAGAACACGAAATACGAAAAAAAAAATCGTTAAGTGTGAAATAACAGTACTATTAATTAAAAGTTCATTCTGGATGATGACCGCTTGTAAGGGCTTGTCTCGATAAGTTCGTTGATGTTAAGCTGTGAGCCGTGGGAAGATGATTAATGCAGAATTAGTACTTGATCTGGTTGTTTGATGTTCTTTTCCCCTTCAGGCAAGACGATTCTACGAATTTTGTGCATAGTTGCAAATGGTTTCAGGTTACTGCTGGGAGTCAATACCGACTAAATTATCCTGTGAAGAAAATAACTTACAGGTAGCTGTTACGTTGCTGTCTCCATCTTTGAGAAAGATCCACTTTGGGCTCGTCCTGGATTTTCTTTTTTGAAAGAATAACAAACGACGTGGAAGGTGATTCCTTAATGATTTCGACGGACTTCAAATGGAGGCGTGTTCTTCTTGATTACCTGTTCATGCACCCCCGGAAACGGCTGTTAAAGAAAAGGTTTTTGAATATCGTCAGTGAAGATGCCAACTATAGAGGGGACGACATGGGGAGGTGGACACTAAGAACTCAGTCACCTAATATCTATTTGATGCCAATATGTATACTGCGTTCTTTAGAAGAAGTCTTCCCAAGTTTTTTCACACAGAATTATGGTAAAGCCTCAGGGCTTCCAGAGTTTCGGACCCGAACTCCAATAAAAGCGTTCCCCTGGACCCCAATTAGCCAAGTAGGTTTCGGGTTGTCACAATTTGAAATCTTTATCACTAGGTCTGTCATACTATACGCAATAAACAACACACTTATATCGTTCGTTTTACATCATGGTGATAAGATGGAGAGATGAGCTCCAGTTTGCAAGAGGTGGATTTTCAAAGCAGTATATACGGAGGTATGGCAAAGGCTATCTTCATGTTAATACCCACTGTCTCAACTTGGGAAACATTTAAAAAAAATACTGTAGCGATACATTTGACGTAATACGAATAACATTTTGGCTTGGTGCAACAGTGACGAAAATTAATTGGTGTCGCTATGAAATAAAAAGGTTACAAAAAGTCAAGATATGGCTGGACTGTTTATGTACGGTGATTGGATGGACAATTGGGAAAAAAAAAAGGGAATTTTTTTGGCAAAGGGGTTGTCCATCATAATAAACCTCCCTAGTGTTCAGGTACATCTCTGAAAAAAAAGTCACGAAAAACTTAAACTGAACATGTAGTATCTCGTCTTTCAAAAAATTCTACATAGATACCTTAGAACATCCAAAGCGGCGTGGGGTATGGTCGGATGTCAAACTTTGTGCCCTCTCCAGTGTTTTGGCATTCATTCTGCCCATAATGCAGAAATAATTACGAAATATTCCAAGCAACGATCCTGTTTGAACTCTGCAGGGAGGGTCCTAGTGAACAAACAGTCTAATAGCGCACAAAGGGTACATTAATTATGAACCAGACGGTCGGATAACGTCAAAACCTTAAACTTGAAACAGCTTATTATTTGAAAGTTAGAGAAAATAAAACATAAGTCTTAACCGTGGCATATAAACTACATTCCATACCCCCCCCCAAAAAAAATACATACCAATTTCTTGCGAAATGGATATTTTTAGTAAAGCAACGATAAACTCCTTCATGATCAGAATTGATAGAAGAAATGAGGAGAGAATAGTTCGAAGACAATTCAATGTAACCGGCGAATGTCTGATACAGCAACACTCTACTTCTGTAATATAAATAGTTTTCTTCAAATTTCCAGTGACTTTCAGACTGACGATCGGTATTGCACTCTAACTCAACTGAGCATCCCAAATCAACATAATTGTGATCCTTCGTAAAAACAGGGAACAAATGTGTTAATGAAATGAATGAAAGAGTTAAGATAATTCTCAACATGGACATTTTCATTCGAACTTCCGAAAATGTGCAAATAATATTGTCATCAAGCATTCACTACTGGAGAATTCCAAACAATAGTAACATTTATAGCTGCGAGAGATTTCACCTGTTAAATCAAATTGCAAAGTGGCGATGTAAGAAACAAATGAGGTAAAACTAGATTTATTCTACTTCATATTTTACCCCAAGAAATTCCATTGCTACAGTAAAACGAAAAATTGTTTCAGCTATAGCTCTTTCAGTAGTTAAAAGACTATGTATAATTTTTAACTAGCACTGCTTTGTTGTTAGCCAAACGTTGAGCGACTATGCATCTGATACTCCTTTACCAGGGTCGTCGACTTACATTCCCAATATATGGGAAGTGAAACAACTGGAATGTGTGAGGCAGCTCTTCCCATTATGTAAGGCTCTTCCGTTAGTGCTCTAATTACCGTTTTGTTTACTTAACTGCAATGTATAGCCTACTTCGTTTTGCAGCATGGCCTCACATTAGTTTATAACAAAAGTAATGTTGTGAAGAATACACGAACAAGTTAAAACAGTTCAGTCTTCCTCTGTTGCGTTAGGCTACCAAATAAACTCACTACAACCTTTGATATGTCCATATCATTAGACACAACAGTCGTTTACTTTGTAAGGCAGAGTATGACATATTGTTTTAAAACACTTTTTCTTCTCTCCTTTTTTGAATACAAATAGCCAACAGAACACACCGATTGAAGCAATTGAGGGAATAGTTCAAATTCAGTGGTCATGCAATGAACAATTTTCTCCCATAACTCTTCTACCTTCTGTCTTTTTCTACCAAAAATATTCGGATTAAAACAATCGATGCATAAAATAGCAGGCTACACCTAAATATCTAGACTTGCCCCAAGACTCTCACGTTATACTCCCCTGTACCTCTTTCTTGATGCCTGTTCTAACTCACAATTTTATCAGTTTGTTCACAGTCTTGATGAATAGTCTTTTACTTTCTTCAGTTATTGAATTTGTTATTTTGACTTTGAAATCAATGGGTGGTCAACTTAAGTACTGGTTTTGTGAAGGTCGTCAAATTTTATTCTCATACGTTCACATTATGATTGCACTAATCATTAGTTTCAAGAAAAAACTCCTTTCCTTTTCTTTTCATCCCCTCAGTTGGTCGCTATAAATTTTCGTCTTTTTTATGCTTTATCTTTGAAAATTATACACACAATCTCTCTCTTCTCCATATTTAGTGCATCGTTTCAGACATTCAGGACACTTCCATAGCCTACCCTCTGAGAATCCTGGCAGATGATCTCTCTCACTTGTCGAAACATTCGAACGGAAGAATTTATTAAGCATATCGCGACTGCTTTCTGAGACCACATTACCTTACTCTTCCAAAGCCAATTAGTTAATGTGACTATTCCAGAGAACAACTTTCAAACTTGATTAATAATAAACTCTCTAAAAAATCCAAACCGTCGCTGTCAAGAGACGTACTTCCATGCAGGCATAAACAGCAGATTAATTTCTCCACTAATACTTATCATTTTATTACCTGTTGCTCATTGCTCATTGCTCTCATTCAATATTCTCATTCTCTCATTTCACTCTATTTCCATATCCTCAGTTGCTATCATTTTATTCTCATTTTCCCCATTTTGCTATATTTCTATATTCTCATTTGCTATCATTTTATTCTCATTTCTCCTTTTTTCGTTAAATGTCCACGGAGGGGGGCACCAAGGGGGGGGGGCACCAAGGGGGGGGGGCAAATGCCCTCAGTCAGAGTCTTTGCCCCAGTTGCCCCCCCCCCCTCCCATTCAGCTCCTGAAATATAGTGTCCTGTCAGAACTTTCAAGGCAAAATAATTCACAAATAATTTTCCTCCCTGTTTGAATCATTCAAAAACTTTTCAAAGTAATTAAAACCAGCCTGAGAGCTCTCTGTAAAGCTATGCAAGTTACTTACTTTAACTTTCTGTCACTGAAACTTTTCACTGCAGAGCAAGCTCTCATGGGCATTGGAGTGTGTAAGAGGTTGAACACCTGAAGCTACTGACTATGGTACTATGGTCTTTGAAGAACTATACAAACTTGTGAAAATAGCAGCAATCATTCCAGTAAGTACAGCTGCTTGTGAACGCACCTTCAGCAAACTAAGGCTGATCAAGAATCATCTGAGAGCCAGCATGTCCAACCAGAGGCTTCAAAGCCTTACAGTTATCAGTGTTCACAGGGATAGAGCACTTGCAATCGACTTGGAGGAAGTAGTTGATAGGTTTATCATAAAATATCCGAACACAAGAATTACACTTAAATAGAAGTTACAACTAGCTAACAATAACGGAATGACATTGATCGAAGATGAAACAATCCTTGTGACATTTACTTTTGAATATCTACTCCTATTTTAACTCTTTTCTTATGCTACCGGTATCTTCAGTGTATTCAATATCATATCAATATTTTATGTTCTGTTTTCTTCTATACACATCATTGTATCGTTTCCACTTGTACTTCATTCAGCTTTCTGTTACATTTGAATGTACAATCAAGAATAAGCATAAGTTCCATAAGGTACTAGTTTTAATGTGTACACCTCTCAGTTGCAAATATGTTTGTGTTCTGTAGTGTGTTAGCATTTACTTTTCAATTTCTGCAGGAAGATCATGAAAGTGTACCTACAGTAAGTCCCTCTAATACATTATGAACCACCTGGTATCCTTGATATATAAACTTAAAGTGTAACAGCTACATATGTATACATCTATTCCCTGTTAATATACTGTACATATTGCATTCACCTTTCTGTTTTAAGAAAAGTGTAAAAAGTGTCAAGAGATTGCTAATAAGTAGCTTTTAAACATATTGTCGCTTTCCAACTTTTTCATGTTGTCAGCTAAGAAGAGTAATAGCCAAATAAGCCTAGCTTGCATTAAAATCTTTTGGAATCCTTGCTTTGAACGATCCACTATGGACCAACATACACCTATCCTGAGACTTAATTTTTTACCAAGAGATTTGCTAAAACCCCAGAGCTTCCGGGGGCTTCGCCCCTGGACCCTCACCTAGGCTTTGCCCCTGGACCATACCAGGGCTTTTGGCCCCCCAACATTTTCTTTTGCCCTCCATTTGCCCCCTACTTTTAAAATCCTGGTGCCGCACTGTGTTCACCCTCCCATTTACTATCATTTTCATTTTCTAATTTTGCTATATTTCCACCCTTTCATTTGTTCCATGTTGCATCCATTTGTGTCCTTTCATTATTCCCCCTCCTTCTCTTTTATGAGGTAAGACACGATCCGTGCTGTTTTTTTTTATTTTTATTTTTTACTACCAAATCGTCTTCTCTTTCTCTTCTCCTCAAGTACCACTATTTTTTACATGTAGGTGTATGTTCTTCATTGTATGTTCAATACAGAGGGTAGATAAAATTCGAAGATGACTTACGGAAACAATATCACGTATATACACTAAGGCAAGAAAAAAACAAACAAACAATCCCAACTTTCCCAAAGTTGGATCTCAACTATACCATTCCTCTAGAACGTACATGATACCGCCTCAAGCGGACATCAGAAACAAGAAAATTCCAAATTATGACAAGCCTTCCTAAGAAAATCACAATGGGAAAAATAGTGAACAAGTCCATTGTATGCAGCTTTGGTTTTACAGCACTGTACATTCAAGTCTTAGGCTTAAGGAGATTATTATGACGAAGCTGATTCACCATATAAGATGTGAGGGTATAGTTTTTGTTTCAGACTGAGACCGTCATTGGTAACTTCTCTTGGTCGGCTCGATCAATAGGAAACACTAATATAAGTGGCGGTAGCTTACACAAACGAATATCAAAGTCATACAGACCTATACAATTACTACGAATGCTTTTTTGTAAATATTATTTAGATCGATGCTGTAAATTTTACCACAACCAGAGAGTTGTTACAACGCATTTTATATGTCGGCATATTTCTTGATAGGCAGTAGTTGAGTATTGTGAAACTGGATACAGAATGACTAACCTTAATGTAGTACTTCCTCTCATTTACTTTCTCTACTCCCGGCTCCCGCTTTTGTCCAACCTAACCCCTGAAACTAACTCTCCCCACTTTTCTCCAACTTTGTGAGCATGTTTGAATGCCAGAAAATTTGTGACCAAAACAAGAGATGAACTATAGATTACATCATGAAACATCACATAACACACTTGAGCAATGAGTGTATGTTTTCATTTTCGAGCGTACCATTTGCTTTCCTAAAAGACAAATTGCGTCTCTGCAAAAGAGCTCATCCTAGTTATAAATTAATATCTTATGCACCACAGAGGGCCTTCCATCCTCTGACTGGGATGGGTCTGGTTCTCTCCTGATGAAGGCACAGCGGGTATACTTCAATCCTTTACGCTTTTCCTGCATGTGCCTACACTAAAAGACGTATTTGAAACCTCGCCATTTAAAAGAATAGGACTAAGTCATTTTATAGCTCAAAAGTCATAGTGATTCACTACTACGATTCTACCCCCCCCCCCACACCACCGTAAACATGTATGTACACTCAAATAAATAATACTCTCTGCACCCGTTTCCTTCACAGCCATTTTTGTCTTAGTTTTACAGGTTTTAGGTTTACAGCAGGTTTTAGTTTTTACAGCAGGTCTTTAGTTTTACAGATCATAGATCTTAGGTTTAGATACCAGGAAGGTTACTTCCTCTCATGTGCTTCACTAGCACTGAAAAGAGTGAACTCGTGTCGATACTGTGTATATTTAAGTGATCAGGAAACTCCAACAAAAGTCATATATTACATGGAGTACTTCTGTAATAATCGTAATCAACATTTAGATAATATGTACAGTGTGACCAGTCATAGGGCGATTATAATTTCCCTCATTGAATTAAAAATGTCCATAGATGTCAACAGTAGACGTAGAACACTGGAACCACATGCTAGCTATGTATGTGCAAATTTCCACATGTCCATAGATAAGTGCTACCATAGGTAACGATATCATGTGCGTGGCAAATTTCCAGTGTACAACCAGAGGCGAGGAGGGTAAGTGTTACGTAACATAACAAATACCTTTACTTGTCATGTAACTGGTGTAAGTTCACATAGTTTTGAGGGTTTATGACAGTAGATGTGCCTGGTGTACGGTGGTGTGGTATTTAGGGTAATGTGTGTTCCTGCCACAGAAGCAGACGTAGGATTACTGCGTTACACAGAATCATATTGGTGGGAGAAGTGATAAATGTGTGCTTTCACGATATGCAAAAATAGGAGAATTTCTGTCCCTGAGTTATGACTTTGAAAGGTGCAGAATGGTTTAACTGTGAGTTTTCACGCTCTGAACTGGGAGCTAGCGCGACCTTACTTTGAAAGTATAGCAGGAAATATGTCCCGCTTCTCCCTCACTGTGTTGTCTGTATATATTGATAATACATTGCATAATCGTAACTTCGGGCTCCGTGTTCGAAGCTTCCGGGTATTCATTGAGGATGAAGTGTACACGTAACATTATATTAGTGTACTGTACACTTATTAGTATATAAGTATCCTGTTAGTATGTAAGTAACACAGCCTGTTAAAGAGGTTCATTAGTTGATATTGTTCTCGCATCGCCCTATATATAGGGGCTTAGATGAGATATTGTATTCACTTGGCTAGTGGAGCTATATATTGTAGTGTTACATCCATGGGAGAACGGTTGCCATGCAAACGTCTGAAGTGGTTGAGTAGCGACACCCCTGGGGTATCCCATGGTAGAGTGACCACGGGTACCGGTGGGTCCTGTTAGTTGGTATAAGTGAAAACGGGTCCGTGCCAATGTGTGTATGGGTGTGTGCGTGCGTGCGTGGGCGTGAGTGCGTGCGTCCGGACCTGACCAAATTGTGTTTTTGCAAGAACACTTTGAAAAGTATATGAGCGATTAAGTTAAAACTTGGTAAGGTTGTGCAAGGTGTCAATATATTCAAGATGTATTGGTTGTATGGTAAATTGAGTCAAATTTGCTGATTTTTTTAGAACAAAAAAGCCAATTTTGCATCAAATTCGGCATTCCCAGTATATCTTGAGAAGTACTTGGGTACTTAATGCAAAATTATGCAAGGATCTATCTGAGAATGATATAGTGTATCACTTTTATAGTAAAGAGAGTCAAATTTGCTGATTTTTTAGTAAAAAAGCCAATTTTGCCCCAAAATTTGTGTTTCCAGCATATCTTGAGACCTATTAGACCAATTAACTTAAGGCTTTGTAAGGACTTATCTGAGAACACATTGTTCAACATTATATTATTGTAATGGTAAATCCAGTGAACTTTGCTGATTTTGAGGGAAAAAAGTCAATTTTGCCCCAAAGTTTGTATTTCAAACATATCTTGAGAACTACGAGACCAATTAACTTAAAGCTTTTGTAAGGACTTCCCTGAGAACACATATTGTCCAACATAATATTAATGTAATGTTAAATCCAGTGAAATTTGCTGATTTTGTAGGAAAAAAAGCCAATTTTGCCCCAAAATTTGGATTTCCACCATATCTTGAGAACTATTAGACCAATTAACTTAGGGCTTTGTAAGTACTTACCTGGGAACACATACTGTTCAACATAATAATAATACTGTAATGGTAAATCCAGTGAAATTTGCTGATTGTTTAGGGAAAAACCCAATTTTGCCCCAAAATTTGGATTTCCACCATATCTTGAGGGCTAATTAAGCATTATACGCAAAATTTCGCAAGGCCGTTCTTATGAATACAATAATGAAGTGATGAAATTGTATGATTGTTTGGTAAAAAAATTATGAGCCGGCATCCAGGTCAATAATTTTAGCAGAACCAGGTCCTGCACACTGTCAGGTAAATAGGAGACTAATGTGCAAGTAACCCATGGAGGGATGCTCTTATATCCTGCCCCTATCTCTAACCACTAAGTCTAACCTACATGGAATAACTCAATGTTATAATTGTGTTATGTAGCCGTAATATGTACAGATACTTTAGAGCCATTATTGTTATCGTTACTTGAGCCAAGTGGCACCAGGCTACCGGCTTAAGTTTGCCACCTTACAGTAGATTATCAGTATTGAGATATTATGTTCGGTTCATCTGCTTACCACCATTTTATGTTTGAAGAATATTTGGCTCTAATTCACAATCAGTACCCGAAACTAGGTTTCTCTGTGAGATGTAATTGCAGTAAACGATTACGAATCCACATGTACGTGCATGACATGTGTTGAAATCAATGCATGCTGGCGATAAGATCCGAAACACCTTGGATTGCGCTCTTGTTCATTTTGTAATATGTTTGAAGGAAACAGTTACATGCCAATACTTTTAATTAGCCTCATTACTCATGTATCTTTCATACTTTCCTTGAAAATGTGAAAAAATTGTAGATTTTATGAACAGGTGTTGCCTATGCTTAGTACTGTGTGGTAAAAATTGTCTGGTCACAGATTTCTCAGTTTCAGTTACCTATGTCAGTTGTGCGTTAGATCTTCAGAATCTCTTAGTTTGATCATTTACCATCAACACATGAGCTACATGAGCTATTCAACAGACATGACAAGATATCTGAAATTTTGTGCACCAACTCATTGAGCCCCTTTAACAAATAGCTGTATGCTTTGAAATGCAGTCAATCTCTTCAATGAAAAGGAAGCTTGGCAGGGTTTAGATTTCAGCTTTTGGTTTCTGTAAGAAGGCTTGAAATTAGCATAAGTTAAACTACATGTGTATTCATATGCCAATAAATGTAAAAAGATAGAACATTGTTGACGAAAATGGCTCTGAGTTAAGTACTTCCGCCTTTAGTATAGAATTGTATGCTGTTGGGCAGTTCAGGTTCAACAACGCAATGTAAACCAATGTTGAGAAGGCAGAGAGCTCAAGGTAAGTGTGCGTTAGCTCCGTATGTATGTGCATGACATTTGTAGACCGTGGCAGATATAGTGTATCAGATCTTTTTACTTAGAAGTCAGTAACTCATCACCCTAAGATATATTTTGGGGTTTTGGGAAAGCAAAATGCTAAACTGGTTTTAAGTTATAGTACTCTTTGATTGACAGAAAATTCGGGAGATGCAGAGTAGCTCATATTACACAGTCTACACAGGGATTCATTGTTTTGATAATACATGTGGAGGAATTTCAGACATATTGATATACAAGACGTAAGTGATTTGGAGAATTGAAATTGTCTGGGGTGATGAGTTTTTGTCTTTAAGAAATCATAAAGACATCAGAACTTAAAATTAAGTTTGAGAACTATCCACATGCATGGCAATGTTATTTTGAATACACTAAAGTCTAGGCTATTTAGTTCAACATATTTTATCGACTGATGCCAAAGTCTTGTAGTAATACCAGAAAGCCAAAAGGCTTTTTGATTCCTTGCTACATGGTTATATTACAACAAACATGAATTATTCAAATGACAAGTATAAGATCAACTGCAGTTATTTTTCTTGATACACCACAAGCCTTTAACCCAAAATGACCTTTATTTTGGTGACCTGAAATGACTGCGACATTTGATGTCCACCAAAAGCAATAGGGATCACCTACCCAGGCCATACAACCCACACATTAAGTGCAGTATGAGTACGGTATGAAATCAGTCAACATTATCTCTGAGCTCCAAGAAACACACAAGTAATCAATGCTGCTTCTAGTCTTGCCTGTTGTTAGTTGAATCAAATAACTCAACCTTACCTCATCTGAACTCAGCTTGTCTGCCATATTTACCTCAAAATTCTTCGTAAACCACCAGGATAATTTCTTCCTTGTTACTAGTAGCTTTTAACACACTCAAAGTCCTGGTAAGTTGACCCTAAGTTATGATTCCTCAGCAATATTTTTGCTTCCTCCATCTTTTCCGACATTGTGAAATATAGTTGAAAGCACTCCAATTTGATTGTTAAGAAACCTTGTTCTGCTACCAGCTGTTCCTCTGGATATTGATATTATCCAAATAAATGACAGAACATATGGTTTTTTTATTTTCTTCATTTTTTCATAAACCCATTAACATTCCATTACATGCTTTTCTATCTGACCCCATGACCTCCCATACCAAGACTCTCTCTCTGGACAACTTATTAGCCCCCCACACTAGAAGTTACTCACTAAGTTACAAATGCAGTACTGTAGGGAGCAATCCCATCGAGTTAACTGTGTGCGAGAGAATAAACACCTGCTATTGCACAATGTAGATCTATATATATTTGTACGGTAGTTTATAATAACCACAATAATGGTGTTTAGGCTATTATTATTGTTTTATAGTGAAAAATTATCCCTTCCTCTCTATTGATAAGCATTAAATTTCACAGGGTCGTGAACCTGTTAATAACAGACAACCTTATCAAGTTTAAAACAAATCTGACCCATGGATAAGGAACTATAGCAGTTTTAAAATTTTTTATGTTTTACCCCATAACCTCAGTAATATGCAAGATTTGGACACCAAAAACAATAGGGATCATCTACTCAAAATGGGCAACCTACATGCCAAAAATGAAAATACTCAGAGATACCCTTCTTGAGATAGAGTGTTTACGAGCAACCGTCACACACACACACACACACACACACATACATACCCACACATGACATCATGACTGCATAGATTCCCCTGCCTACGGCAAGGAATCAATAAACTAAGTAATTATGAGAGAAAAAAAAAACAACAACAAATGCTCAGCTTCTGAGGACACCAAGGTAAGCTGAAACTATTGGTCCGTGAGAGTTATTGAGGCAGGTAGGGTGAGCTTACAAGGACATGTGACACCATATATTTTCATCAGATTCCAAAGACTTAAAAACTTATTCAGGATCATGTAGGGTCCGAGAACTTTTCTCCCAGTAGTCTCCAACAAACAGATGAACAAATTTTGTTAGAATTTCTTGACTGCTTGAAAAATGATTTGTTTAGGTGTTTTACACCTGCAAATATCAAGAACGCAATTTTAGCCGTCATATGTAGCCTTAGAGGATGGCAGCCAAGTGAGACCCCCGGAAAGGTGCATCTATGCCGCCACTGTCTATCAAGACCCTCGAAAAATGGTCCAGTATAACTGCAACCAGTGAAGGGCAGCGGGACACTTAAGTGTGTAACTTTTCGGTTAATTGTACTTAGGAAATGACATGTAGCACCAGATTGTATGTAAGGTAATGTCACGTAATTATTGACAGAAATTCAAGATAGAAGGGCAACTCGTCCAAAATTTGACATTCCAAGAGAATAATTAGAGCACAAGGGAGAATTTGACAGACAACATATGTCAACACTGAACTAGAAGATGGTGTCATCTTTGCAGAATTTTCTACGTTGTGTTGTATTTGGCTTTATCATGATCGCTAAATGTTTGCCATTAACTCACATAAGTTATGTTTCTCGTGGTTATTATATAGTATACCTACGTGTTTGTGTAAATTAGTTCTTATTCAGGCTCATGATTCAGTCGTTCACTGTGTCGTAAACGCCACACAGTAGTGAGAATGGAAATGTAGGAGGCTATGTGACAAAATTATTTGCCAAATATATTGATTGCAAAGGCTGATACAGGCGAGGGGCCCATCCGACTCGAACTTCAAAGTACGTGTGTTCGTAGAACATGTTAAGTAGATGCTCCCTATTGATTTTCATGGATAAATCCTTTGAGATACCATGAAAACCTATTTAGGGAGGTAACTCAGCAATCGAATGTTACTGGAACTTCAAACTATTATCAGTGGCAGCAGATAATAAGTGAATTATGCCTACTATTTTAATGAAGGTCAAAGGTCACGTGAGGTCAGCAGAGGACATAGCTTGAAAACTTTACAAACACGGTATCTCAAGGATTGAAGGTGCTTGAAAATCAAGGTTGGTGATCTGGTGGTCCATTGCATATATATGATCCCTATTGTTTTCCATGTAGGTCAACGGTCATTTGAGGTCACTAGAGCTGAAAGTATGAAATCACAGTGAAGGATATATCCCAGCAACTGAATTTTGTTTAAACTACAAACCGTTATCATCGATAACACTTAATTAGTTAATGATCTCTGCCATTTTTTTTCTAGATCAAAGGTCATCTGAGGTAAGCATAGAATCTCAAGGAGGGAAATGTTCTGGAGCTTCAGAGTTAGTGGGATGATACTCCATTGTGAATTAATGCTGCCTTTTGTTTTTATATAGGTGAAAGGTCAGTAGGTCACCAAAAACTACAGTATGAAAACATGTAAAGGAAGATATATGCAACTGAATGCTGCTCAAACTTCTGACTACCAACAGTGGTAACACCATGATGGCCTCGGCCTTGGCTACAGACTTGTGGCATCGGTAATTCGTAACGAGGCCGTCACGAGACAGGAAGCAGATCATTATGAGGTATTTTTTAATTTTCTCCTATACATTTCTTTCATATTTTGTACCATTTAACACTGCTCTGCTTTGTCATGCATGCCGTTGTTACATGTCAGTGGTGGATCGATGAGCTAAAATCTTGGACAAAATTGTTGGGACACTTTGTCGTACGTTGCAAATATAATACTGAATTATAGGTGAGAAGATAACATGAAACCCTGCGCCCCTTTCCAATCTCTCGCTATAGGAGTGAATGTTCACTTTGAACAGTAATCCTATAGCCAACATTTAACGAGTTTTTTCTTTTTTTTTGTCCAAGATTGTAGCTCGCATAAGGTGTGTGCGACTTGTCTAGGACTTCTGACCGCGACATCACAACACTAGCTCTATTTCGCATGTGTGTACTAATTATAGGCAACGCGAACGCCAATCGTAGGGGTGAAAACGTCACGTAATGTTTGAATCACGTTACGATTTTTGTTCGGTTGGCATGGCGACCTCCAATATTGGGATGTTGAGCATACTTGAAGTAAGATATCTGATGATTGCCATCCAAAATCTGCGGTAATGGTTCTTCAGATGTACTTAAAAGAACTTGGGATACAAAATGAGGCAGTTGCAATGAAACAATGGCCACATAAACATGCTTGGCTCGCACGTACGATGAGGAAGAAGGGAGTTCCTAGGATGCAGAGATGTGCTGAAAAGACTGAACAACATTATGACAACCTGGATTTGAAGTTTTTCTTCAGAATACAGGGATCTACAATTTAAGTTTTTTTTACAACAGCCCTGGAACTCAACTCCAAGCCAATATACCAGACTTGGCCCTCATTTGCGATTTTGCCTGTCGGTTTGATTGGGCTTTGATTAACTTACAGTTGGCAGAGACGCCAGGATCAAGATGGGCCCTTATTGGACTGCCACTGTAATATTAATTGCAATCCAAGGTCATTGATAGATTCAGTTATCCATTCTGATAGAGGTTTTTCAAGATCATTGTGAGAGAGGATGACTATTTCCTTTACATTGATTACAGTTCTCGCTACAGTTCTATGATAATACACCTATTGTTCAAACTGAAATCACATTTGAGAAAAAAAGTCAAATTTAGCGGGATATATTGTCATAGGTATAGCCCACAAATGGTTTTGAAAAGGGTGTCTTCATTGACTGGACACACTGCTCCTGAACTTTGTGAATAGCTGACCCTTTAATGGAACTGGATAGGCCATCCATGCTTAGCAACTTTTGTAAATTGTAAATTTTGTAACTTAACTCGCAGAATTTTGTGAAAAGAATAAAGTAATTAATGTAACTTACCGACATGGTGTGCAAATTAGGAAGCAAATTAGAACATCTTCATTCTATCATTCCATCATTCCTTCAGCATTTCCTTCTTACCTTGTCAGAATGCCGACCGAATGAACAGATCAAAACTGCAATTTACGCAACTTATTTCAAGGTCTTAGTGTGAAAAACAAACAAACATGGTGTTTTTTTAAGTTTCTATTTCACCCATATCATCCAAGTCTTTTCCTGCTTAAGTTATACAATCGTATGAAGAGCGGTCAAATTTTCCTGGTTCATGCCTTGCAGTGTTGTTTCCTATACCGATTTTGCAGTACTGTGTTCACTAGTCATTTATACTCTAGATATGGACAAAGCATATGTCTCATATGTAGGGCCTACTGTAGGACTAGACCTGCCTTGATGTTTATCCTCTACGGATGTTTTCAATCCATACCTAACTACATAACCTTCTACTAACGTTAGACTACAGCGTAGGACTTACAGCATGTGCCGCTACTTTATTTGTTTTGCTTTGAAGCCTTGATATGCTGGTATTCGGCATATGCATGCCACATTCACTAAATCGCATGCGACAACACAACTTTTACAAATTTAGGTTCCATCAAGTGTCCTTCATGCCCTTTTTGCACGATGACTTTTATGCTTTTACGTGACGGTATTATAAAGTTTTGTTGCCATTTGCTAACGACGTAGTGACAGTTACGTCATATAGCTACATCAGTAACCAACCTCGGGGGCTTTTTCATTTTTTTTTTTTTTTCAGTTCAAGTCGTGACATTTTGATGACTGGTTTTACACAGTCAAACGAACATCAACTTTACTAGAGTTACTTGAGTAGACGAGTCGAAGACACTTAGTTTCAATCTGATGATAAGATTTGATTCCGTCACCTCTCGCACAAAGAGAAAAGCTGTTTGTGTGCCACATGTCTGCAAATTGTCGACGTGTCTCTTTTTCTCAATCAATCATATGTTGATTATTTTAAGTTTGTGCTTCATCTGCCTCATAGCATTAACACTTGACGTTTTACTTACATCCTTTAAAAACCATTACAGTATTTTGGCATGAGCACTAAATGGAGTATCTTCATCTGATAGAGAATGACAAAGAGTGTAGATGCTGCAAAGATCGTGCATTTATAATGGATTTTCATGTAAAGGTAAGAACACAAAAACTCGTTAAAATTATTAGAGAGAGAAATGCTTCAAAGAGGATATTATACAGCAAAGGGTCAAAATTTCAACAGACAACACGATAGAAATGTTTGAAATATATTAAGAACTTCTTGTTCCTTTTTTTGTAACCTGTATATAAACTGTTTTGTCCTTTTTCAGACAATTTTAATTCTCATGGCTGCTCTTCTGATGGAAAACTCTAGTGGTAAATATATTACATGTCGTATAGGAGTGCTCATTTAATATACAGAAAATGCTGCAATTCCATTTGTTGATAATCTTTCTTGATTTAGAATAATATTTATTAAAATATTATGTTGATGGCGATATTACATTAATATGTTTTGTTTTATTCCTATTCGCGATACAGTAAAATATAACATATATGCATGAGCAACATTTCCCTCCAGTCGCAATTGTATTATGTGTCACAGTAAGAGATCAACCTCAGTCCTTGCAGCAGACAAAATGTTCCGCTCTTGACCCCATTTAAAGCGGTTTCGGATGATGCGGCCAGAAAACAATAGTCAACTGAGAAATGAAATGGTCCTGTTTATTGTTGAGTTTTTTTATTCTTGCGTAATTAATTAACACCTTACGTTTGACTTTTGGTTCTACTGTTTGTTTTGATTCCGCCCTTGTATATCTTTTCACATGTATTCTACATGTTCTTGTCCCTATCCTAATGTTTTATTGTTGGAAACTTTTTTTAAATCTTAATTACTTGTGTTAATTAATTCGTCGTTTGTTTTGTACGTTTCAACCTTGTCCACATAGTAAAGCAACATTTACGATACAGAATATTGAACTATTCATATCATTAATTAGATTAAGATATCAAATGTTCCTTTAAAGATATCAGTAAATAAGTTAATGATATCGGCAGATATGACGTCACCTTATCAACTTCCTTAGGAGGACTACAGAAATGCCAGTGTTGGCCCGTACAATGCATATGCACAAAAACAGTACTAGAGAAGTGTATCCTAAGGTTAGACTTTGACAGAATCATTTCCGCCAGAAACCTACGATAGGATAGTGATTTTAAACGTTAGGAGCATTGCTGGCCTGCCTTAAGTCTTTATTCTCCAGAAGCTAAACCATTGCCGTCTGCTTCCACTTTTGCCAAGGTAGCAATAAGGAGGCTGCAGTTGATTCCAGTTGGACACAAACGGCGAGCAACTCTTCGAAACTCCTATTATTGCCTCCTGAAAATTGTTAGTGTAAATTAGATTCTTTACAACACAGGAATCGGAGATGGGTCATCCATCTTTAGTCAACTTCGATGATTTCATAAATTCGAAGTGAAGATATCTTTCAACAACACAGAACTAATGATATGTGACGTCATGTTTTATGACATCATCAATTCGAATTGAATATATATTTTAATAAGTCAGAATTAACGACAATGTTGTATTACTGTTAGGGTAATGCCCAATATTTGATTTCATGACGTAGTTACTAAGTTACTATCTTGGACCTGCACTGATGATGTAGTAACTCTAACTTCAAGATGATTAGCGTAACCGCTAGAACATTCCATGGACAAATAAGTACATGATGGAAAGGTGCTGGAACTTTGCTCTCTTCTACTTTTAGTATTATGTCATTCAAAACCTGTTCTCTCTAGAATATTCTTGTGTGGAATGTTCTAGTAAGTAACTTTGCTTTTCCATACCATCTGAAGTCACTTCCACCGATCCGATTACCATCATCAATTAATTTCGGTATTTACTACAAGTCAACTGTGTACAGTGTAGTGAAGTTACTACGATAGTCAGTACTCAACGCCTAGTAGTATACATTCATCATGAAATCGCTACATCGTTAATTAGCTTCATTGTTAAATCGCTAATCACATTCTCTCCAGCGCTGTATCCAGCCATTCCAGCGTCGTGGTCGCCTACGACTCCACATGAAGTCTCGAGGCCTATCCTATAATTAACTAAGTGTACAGTAATTGTTAGTTAAGTCCTAATTAATTGAACACGCAAATCATCTTAGCCTAATCAAACTTGTGCAGTGTTAATCAGAATCTGTCTGAACCTAAAGTCCGAACGAGTAATTATGTTCTAATTGAAAATTAAAGCAACACTCTTGTTCGGTCTGTCGTCTGCTTGTGTACATATTTATTAGCATTCTTTTCTGTCACCATTCCGAGACAATTACTGATATCTGTAATAATTTGATGGTATCGGTTAGCTACTTAAGTAATGACTTTAACAATTTAATCTTTGATAGCTGTATAGAATGCATCTTTCGCAGTTATCACCAAATATATTCCAGATATCATCAAGTCAATTTATTGATATCAGCAAATAGCTGAGAAGATTTAAACGAATTGTAGAAATCTTTAACCATTTAATGATTTAACCAATTATTTGATGATATCATCAAACAGGGAAAAACAACTAATGGCTTGCCATAATAGAATGATCATTGCGCGAGTATGTTCTAAATGACACACACAAAGCAAGAACTGGGCGGGGACGAAATCACTTGTAATCCCTCACCACAGATGCTGTGCTAGAAAAAAGAAGAAAGGCTGTTCCATATAAAAGACACTATGAAATACTTTTTAGTTACTTAGCCAAATCTTATTTCAAATAGTGCACATTAAAGGCTAATTCTTGGATAATCAACTTGATTAAACTATTCTTGTTGTCTTTCATGTTTTTCAGAGATTGCATCTTCATCTACTTCCGACGCCCAAGATGAGTTGGAATGTACAACACCAAACTATCTTGAATACGGTCAACATGGAGTAATCGAATGCTCCTTTGAGACACCCCTTTTCGGTGTTTATTGGTTCAATTCAACGGAATACAATAATGCATCTCATATGATAATTTACTACTCGAATTCACAGACGCAGGGAGTCGGTTTTCTTTCTGGAGAATTCGACTTGTCTCCAACGGGTTCTTTAATTATTAAGAATGTTACTTTCCAACATGAGCATGTTTTTACAGTTGTAAAGTTTAACACCATCTCGGATGACACCATTCCAATCTTTGTCAATGTTGTGGTAATAGGTAAGCAGAATATTTATTTAAGCCCACGAAGTAATCAGTATGTAAATATGTGGGTAACAATAACGATGAAATTTCTTTCGTCTTCGAAAGTATTTACTAACATTGAAAAGATCAATAATATGGTTAACTCTTGCGTTAGATTCAGTCAAAGACGGGTCTGTCCTGCCATTTTTATTCTTAAGGTATTCTCCATTACCATTCTCAATGTTTTATACCTTAATGTAACGTATGCTAAATTAAGTCACTAGAAACTCACAGAATCAAAAGAATCATACCAGGGGATAGTCTCCTTTCCTTCTTATATAAAGCAAAGCAGGTAATCGCCTTATTTTTTATCACTTGCGATATTCGTTAAGCGTACATGTTTGCTATTCCCCATTAGGGGTATCATAACTTACATGTTTATTCGTGTGCATACAGTCAAACCATCGCAGAAATTTCCAACAATAGAAACTTGCGGAAAATACAGATTTTGTCTCAGGGATGCAAGTGAAATGAAAATGCTAACTTGCTACGTTAACGACTCTTGGCCAGCAATCAATTTAAACTTTTGGCGTTACAATCAACCTCACCAAAACTGGACGAAAGTTTCCTCGTCAAAGTCTACTGCAGGTGAAAATTGGCAGACTTCAATAAACCGAATACGATTAGGTATACAGACAGACATCCTCACCGTATACGTGTGTGGAGCTGATGAGCCTCCTGTCTTGATGAATGAAAGTGAGAGTATTGTCCTTATTAAAAGACCTATCAGTCCGTCAGAAGTAGAACCAACGCATCTTTTAGTGGAAAGAGGAAGCAACGTAGAGCTACCTTGCTCCACCAGACAAATTCTCTTTGTTTTGTGGATGAAACAATCTGACAATGTTACATTAGATGTAGCACACAGAGTAATTGGGAGAGGATACACGGATGCAGAGGCCGATGAAGGATATCTTACTGACAAATGACAGTAATTTAGTGATACCAGATGTATCGATATATGACGAGGGTATCTACGTCTGTGTTGCAGGAGGTGGTGGTCATTCGGAAAGTATCAAAACTTTCAACATCACAATTACAAGTAGGTTTTGACGGCAGGATTCATCCTGAGACATACGCTTTCGTGATTGTTTCATCTGTATGGATTTTAAGTCTGAAATTTATGCTTTATTTTCTTTTATAAGGTCAAGTTTACTTAAAGGCAAATGACATTATGTGATGATAGTACTAGTTCAACTGACGTAACTGCTATGCTGTGCTTTACTTCTGTCAAGAAATTTTGTTGAGGCCATGCAAGCAAAAGAAAACAAGAAAACAATTGCAAAGACGAGAAGTGACTCTCAAGAACTAGTTGTGATTTTTATGAGATATACATGTTAAGTGTTAAGATCACGGACCTTCAGAAGACTAACGGAATTAATTTTTAATGAGCTTAAATCATGCTACTTATATACGTTAAATATTATATATCATTAAGTATCATGTCAAATCTGATACCGTTAATGATATCTTGAATCTTGTTTCAAAATGTCCCAATGTTGCAGCTTTATGTTAAAGTAAAAATACTTTCTTGCCTCCTACAACGAAAGACTGAATGATAAAGCAATTGTAGAAATTCAATAATTTATGCCATGCCAGAAGAACTGGCAGCACGGTGGTTCGATCAAAGTTGTGTGCTCATAAGAAAAGAATGGTGGAATGAAGAATAAATGAGTTGATGTAAAATCTGTTTTAAAGTAATTCCTCACTACAAAAACGGTAAATCAAAGTACTCCCTCCCCCGATATTTCTGTGTTTGTGTGTAAATATTAAACAATTTCCAAAGCTACTTTAAAATGTATGGGACGAAATGTTATATGTTGCAAACATATATCTTCTTCTACTATCCTTGCCGTGTCATAGGAAACTGGCCCAAACTTTATTCGTTGTACGAAAAGATGCAGGATGAGTTTCTAAGAATTCCTCCCTGCAGGAGGAATATATAAAAGTTTATTTGACCAGCGATGAGATGGGAAACTTTTGCTATGTTTGTTCACAGTTCAGCCGAATCCTCAGTGGGTTGTCGTAGATGGATGCTTTACAAGACATAACTGTTCACTGCCTGTGCGAAGATCTGGTTTCCTCAGATGTGGCTTGCGAGGAGTTCGTCCTGTTGTGTCTCTTAAGTGGAGATTTGTAGATAATTCTTCTCTTTTGAACAAATTTCAGAAGGAGAACTTGGTGGTAGTTAAGAATTCGGATTCAACTTATGACGTCACGTTGACTTCAGAATATCACATTAAAGAGGTTCCCATATTTACGGTCACCGTTGAATGTTTTACTATTCAGAAGGATGACACTTTAGGTCATTGGTCACATTTATCAACCCAAGTGACTCTTGAATTAACCACAGGTATCGTAACATTATAATGTACTGATGAAGTTGTTTATGACCATTTTCATGTAAGAATAGACATTTAGGTTAACCGAAGACAGGGATGCTGATCTTATTTGGTTCAGATATCCACACACACGATCGTACAGTTTTAATCTCAGATGACTCTCCTGGTATTGCGTGGTACCACTCTATGAAAATGTGGTATTTCCTTCAGTCTGCAATATTTTATAGTTCAGTGAACTTCAATGAAGAAGTGTGACGCTGATTTTACGTTAGGATAGCTACTAATATTCCAATATTATTGTTACATAGAGACCACTATTGATTGCTGCGAGAAGGCAACATCAGAACATAAAACTACCTATCTCATTTCTGCTGCTATAGCTGCTGTGGTATCGATTGTAGTATCCTGTTTTTCCTTTGGTTTCTCATCTCTTGGTAGGTACCGTGTACCTTATCACTTACGTTGTAGCCTATCCGATACTGTAAAAGTGAATTTTGTAAAAACCGTCTACCACAAAATACCCAAACATTACCAAAAAGACTTTGCATGTGACAGCGTTTTAACTCGAAGGCTTTCACATATTGTCATAACTTCAATGATATATTAAGCTGATATGGACAAGCTCATTACCTTTACTAATGATCTTCAGTTGCTCAGACAGAGTAAATGTTGATTGATACCTATTCTCAGACGTAAATTACGTTAATATGCGTTTTGCTAATCTCAGTATAAATTTATTCAACAGTACATACGCGAGTAAGGAGGATAAAAAACGGAAGAAAGTGAATATAATCAAAGTGACTGCAAACGGTACTACGCACGGATGACTACCAAAACTCCGTTACGAACGCCAGCAAATGATACTCCTTCTAAACGGAAAGTAAAAGACACATGATTTTCATTTTAAGCATATTTCTATGAAATTACTTTTAAACGAACGGTACTTCATTTCTTGCTACTTAAACGTCCGGTAATTATTTCTTATACTTATTATACATAATAATACTTATACTTATTTCTCTGGTATATATTTATCGCCCTCTATGCATGAAATATTATAATCCATTTCAATTTTGTAAAGACATAGACTTAAATCATGCTAACCCCGCACTACTTGCGATTCTGACATGAAATTTGCTGTGAACCGGAGAGTTTACGATGACTGGAAGAAGCTAAAAATCATATTTTCTCCGTTAATTGGTCGGAAAAATTTATTTCACTTACACATTTCTCTGTAAGTGAATGCTGAAATACAGCTAAAGAGAGTCCAACAATTTGATGTTTAATTGACTGTATCATTGTTTGCTACTTGAATAAGATGCAATTAGAGCGAGGTGATAAAATGAGATAAGGTTGGTAATGAGATTTACCATACGTATCCTCTTTCTTAGTGTATGAAAGACGGGATTTTTAGCCGCATCTAAGTGGGTGATTGATGGTAATTGATTTTAAATGTTTTTTCTCTGTCGTTCTCTTCTCCCATTTTATTCTATTCTCCTCATTGGAAGACCAATAAATATGTTTTTGATAAATATAGCTCTTGTATTATTTAGGGGTATTTTAGTTTCACATCCTTTCAAAAACAAATGCATAGAGATGTGCGACGGTGTGTTTGTATTCGTGTACTACAGTTATACAGTAAGTCAGGGCGATGGCATGGGATATTATATACCGATCCCCTGAAACATGGAAGCTGTTTTAATCCTTGCTACCACGCCAGTATGTCTGTAAATTTGGTGACAGTATAATTCACACACTCTGTTAAAAAATAAACAATGTTTCGTAACTGATTTAAACAAGATGTTAATGCTAAAGAAAAACAATTAAATACACAAGGATAATACACGCCTTACGCAGTGTAGAATTTTGGAAATTGTGTATTTGGAACACGGTTGCAGCTATATTTAAAAAAAAAAAATAGACAAAGTTGCATCTGCCCGTATGTGCTATATTTTCCCTTTAAAACTTAAGGAATTGAAATATTTCGATGTAAAACGCAGAATGTCTTAACACAAAGCTTGAAAGTTAATTGCTGTTTTGCATTTTACCATTAAAAATGCAAGAAACGAGTTAGACAAAGTTGCATCTGCCCGTAAGTGCCATATTTTCCCTTTAAATCTTAAGGAAGCACATACTACTTATTAACACTGAAACTATGTCAATCATTACATATTACTACTTGTTAACACTGAAACTATGCCAATCATAAAATATTACTACTTGTTAACACTGAAACTATGCCAATCATTACATATTAATTGACACGTATCTCTTTTTCTGTCGAAAGTCATTAAGGTCGCGTTTACCCAGAGATTCTTTAATACGTACTCGGCGTATTTACCTTAAAATGATTGCCTGTGTAGGCAAAAGGAAAAACATCAAAATTTCATCTTCAAAAGTTTGGTAAGGCTTTTAATTGCACCAATCAGACAATCCGGGAAAATAAATAGGTCTCATTTGGTTAATTCTGCCATGTAATTTCAAATTCTTCTATCACAACGACAAAAAGTGTAGAATATGATAATGTAGTGGTTGACTGTTTTCATTCAAATCAACGGTATATGCTTCTCTAAACAAGCCACTGGGGAGTATACGAGCATTGAATATTCATTTAGTCAAAACAACTCAAGATCACTGACGGAGCAATATTGTGATCAGTTCGTAGCTCATTTGTAAATACAGTTCTTCCTTACACCAAATACTACAATTCCCGATACCGACCAAGGAGCGATTACTTGAGTAGTATGTTTTTGATACACTAGTGAGACCTGTACTGTTGCATATTCATTATGTAGGCGGTTATAGTAAGAACCGGACCATTAATTTTCAAATATGATTTCTCTTTTTTACTGTTTTATTGCCAATCCCGTTGCTCTTCAAAGCAGTTACTGTCAGTTTCCTTCATTGAAAAGTATAGTCCGTCTATGTACAACATGACGTTTACATTTAAAAATGAAAAAATGAAAAAAAGATGAAACATAATCTTATCCTTCTGATTTTCAGTCCACACACAATCACTTTAAAATGTACGTACGTGGGCAAATTTTCTTTCAGTGTGTCGCTTCAATTGATCAAAAATGAAAAAAAAAGATTGTTTTTTCATATGTATTTTTTTAAATAAAAGTAAAGTTCCTACCTATAGGAGATCATTTCATGGCAAAGTCGTTTTATGTTAAGGTTATTGTAAGTTTTTCATTATACCATTGAAAAAAAAAAGCATTGCTAAGAACGGTTGTTTTGGTATTAGGTTTACTGTAACTCTGTACCAGTCTTCCCAGTGCTGAATATTCTTCAATGAAGGTCACACGCCGGCATCCCTAATATTGGAAATTCGTCTGCAAAGACTGCTGGCAATTCACTCCGGTGCTGAATAACGTCTGTAAAGGTCACGCGCGTGTGCTTCCCAAATGAAAATAGTCTGCAAAGATTATTTTCCAGAGAGTATCATTTTCCAGAGAAAAACGTGTCATATGAATCTGGCACCTCTGTATCCCATATAGCTTTTTGACAAAGGGGATTACGTATTTGTCACACGATCGATTAGGTGTCGGGTGACAGAAATACCTTTAATTTTGAAACACCTCGCGGTCAAATAGCAATACGGAAGCCCATTAACGGATATAGTTGATGATGTCATTTTCGTGACAGGTTACAGCTCATTACCAACCTTAGTGGTGTCTCGATTGCGTGTAAAAGGGTTTATAATAGGGTTTTTTATCGATTCTTAAAACTAGGGATCGGGTACCCGGGTTACCCGTGAAAATACTAGTTTATAAAGACTGTGAAAGTGATGGTGAATACGGCAACGTCCTTGAATATGTACTGCCATGAACAGACACTATAGGTTGACACAAGCTCCGGAGGGTAGAATTAAAAACGTTGGGTAGCTCATACTAGATCCTCTTCGGCCGTATCACCTTTGTTGCATGCACACAAGGTGTCCCGTATACATTCCCGTTCACACACCACGGTTTATTCCGGTACATGGAGGGTTATGGTGTGCCATATGTCAGTATCTCGCAATTCAATTGGATGTATACATCAAATTGTCTGTTGATTGTCTGTTGCTCGTATTTCTATTGGACAAGGACGGCACATGACAGCCCCTAGAATTCTGACTGGCAGAAATTCATATGTGAGAGTAATAACAATTTAACTGTCAGTTTCTTGCGATCCTATTGGACTATTGGTTTCTGGACTAACAACACCTTAAGATGGAGGAATTACTCATAACTGAAATTCAAATAGCTGTCCTGAAATATTTGCACAACTTGTTTCTTCTCCCCAGCACTCACAATCTTTAAGTTGAAAGTGTGAGGTTATAATGACAACTCCCAGGACAGGCAGGGTCATCTTAAATGCTTCCCAGCGAATTTCAGTATACCTTTGCAAAAGCGTGTTTCTCAATATTGTAGCACATTTTGATCAACACAAGTAAACAGAGACAGTGACCTTGATTGGATCCTGAATACAATAAACTTATAATAGCATACACTGCCAAGCAATAAAAACCAAAAGAGTCTATATGGTAAAGCCCATTATGCGTGTTTTTATTTTTTATAAAATCCACCAAAGTGTTCTTGGTGCTTTCCAGAGCAAGAAGAAAAAAAAAAGAAAACATGGTCAACCAAATTTACCAATACAACCAAATAAGGTCATGAATAAAGCACTATCATGTAAGCTGGGTAAATTTCACGATAAAAAAAATTGGCATTAAGTAGAAACAATACCGAAATGCATTCAAGACCTGTGAAATGTATTTCATACATAAATAAGGGAAATGAAAGTTACTCATTACACTCCGTATGTAATTAGCAAACAAACACACCATCCTTCACTACTTGCATAAAGAATGTGTAACATGACATTAAGTTTCCTTTCTGTGGAGATCTTTCTTCTGTACAACAAATTCTGTATATTACGTTTGCAGAAGTCTACAACCCACTGGAACCTGTTTTGATCAATATTAAGTGAACTGGTAGAGTAATACTGATTGGCATTTGAATGGATTTTTTTTTTGATGAAAAATAACATACAGAGCAAAAAACCAATACCATCAGTTTAGACACACAGAATATGGTAATTTTGTTACAGCAGGGAGTTGCTATTTGACAACTACCTGGTTAAAGTTTATTTCTCATTCCTGTGCAAGGTTTTTTTCATTATAAATTACATGAAATAGAAGAAAGTATAAAATCTACCGGGAGCATATTTTCCAACTGGTAATTCCTTCACACATCAACATAAAGTGTAAGGGAGAGCTTGCTCATGGATGGAATATGTCATTCAATGAATGAAAATAACCGTAACTTCTTTGTAAAGAAATGACATGAAAATGGTTTAAGAACAAAATCACACTTAAAAATTATCACTTCTTTGTATAAGCCCCCTGTGTAATGAATATGCAACAGTGCAGGAATGAACCGGTGTAAGAAGAACATACCACTCAAGTTGTCAATCCTTGATGTTAATCATGAATTCAACTGATTTAGTGAAATAAAATACTAACAAAACTGATGGTCTAATTGTGATGCCGATCAGTTGTCTCCACTAACATAATATTTACTACCAACATACTTCCAATTGGTTTGTTTAAAGCAGCACAGTGTTCAGTTGAACTCGAACGCCAAGAGGCTTAGTGATTCCTTGCCTTCATTACACTTGAAATGTCCAAATGCCTTCCTCAGATACTGTGCCCCAGAGAAATTAGCTGTGAGACCCCCATCTCATTTCAAGAACTCATTTTGTCTGTTTGTATATAATGATGTGGCAAAACTGAAAAATAACTTGAAAGTGGTGAAAGCAGTAAGACAGGTTTAAAATAAATTAGCCTTTTTTCTGGTTCTAATGTAAAAGTATGAAACTGAAAGACCTTTTCCTAAAAGACCTTTTCCTAAAATACCCTTCCAGGTTTTTAATTGATTGCCAAGAATTCTGCAGCAAGCAAATGATTTATTACACTTAAGATTATATCTTTAAAGTCAGTCCATTACAGGGTGCCACTGACTCTTTCACTGGCTGAAAATACACAAAATGTAACTACTTTCTGATCATATCTCACAAGTAAAAAAAAAAACTCATAGGTAATCCAAACTGACATGACATATCACCCCCCCCCCCCCCTTATGCTTTTACAGGCTGGCCCCTTTTCATACGTCCATTCTCCTCTCTCTGTGCAATTCATGGATCTTATTTCCAATTACTTCATTCACATAGGATCTGTTCATCCTGAAATGAAGGACCATGAAATCTGAAAAAAAAAATAAAATAAACACAAGAGCATATAGTTAAGTTTTGATGGCTTCAGAAACTTAAACAGTGAACCAATTACAACAAAGAATAATGTCAGTCAAGTTTAAATTAACTCAATAGAAGGTTCCTATGTAAAAACATATGCTTTATTTCAATACACCAGTGCATGAGATATACTTGTGATATGAATGATATATGACAATGATAAATGATAATGATATATATAATACAGATATAAATGTGTTGTTTTTCACCAAGCACAGATACCTTCAGCCACCATTATGGGACACCTTGATTATATAGTACACTGAAGAGTTACTCAGGAGACCCTTTTTGGATGTCACGGTATAGAGTGGCTAATAGTTTTATCTATTCCATGAATGAATCATGATATAATGCAGTGAATTATATAATGCACTGAATAATTAAATCATAAAATAAACCATAAAATAATCTCAAATATTGCACCTATTGTGGTGAGTGGCAGTTATGAAAATCTGTGTTATACTTTGGAAATTTAGAGGTGTAGTTATTGTTTATGCTAAGTGACCAGACAAAGGAAAGAGAAAATCTATGGCTGATATACTACATGTTAACTTCATGTCAGGTGACTACCAACATGACAATTTTGGAACATGGTGTTTTTCCCAACAAGATCACTTTGGATCTCAGTAAAGTTTATAACCATGGTGATCAACACTAACAGAATATTTCAATTAAAGATCCATGTCTTTTACAGGTCAATTGAGCACTTACTTATGTGAAGAAAAATCATTCCCATACATCTTCATACAATGAAAAATAGGAGGCAAAATTTGTTCCCCTTATTTGCATGACCTATCTTGTTTCTAAAACCAATAAACACATTGGCAGATAATCAGCAATATTTCAACAAATTGTATTGATTATGTTAGAATATCACATTAAAGTTTTGTGATTTAATTATCTTCAAATACCTTGTATCTATTTTTAAGTTAGAGGGTCCGGTTTTTCACAGGAGCTCCTTGTTGCTGAGTTCCCACTGATGGTTGACTTTTTAAGGTCTTCAAACCCAAAGGCCGCCGATGCCAGAATTTTAACTGCCTTTGCTGGTGATTCAGCATTCCTTGTTGCAGTCTGAGCTGCTTCTGATATCTATGAAGAAATATCAAGTACGTTTATTTACAAATAATAGCACTTATGATGAAGCTGTTCTAAAAATCTCTCACATTCTATGTACTCTGTTTAATTACATACACTATTATCACTTCAGGGAGACAATAATGCATACTGCATAGATACATAACACCACAGGCATCCTAAAATCAGTCATTTGAGGTTTCCGTCAGTATGAAACATGCATTAGTTCATCATTTCTGCATTGTGGGCAGCATGAATGTCAAAGCACTCCAGATTTTTCAATGCTTGGTCAGAGAGTGACTAGTAGTGTGGAATATAATGATCTATTGAACTGTTGTGGCAATTTGGTACTACCAGCACAACCAGCGGAATCAAGAACATTAAAATAGCCGATAAAATTGAAATTCAGAGATACACACAAAATGTGTTTTATAGTTTAATCTTTTAGCATATATTTTCAATGTAAATCGATGCAGTTTCAATGAGATCTGAAGGTTTGAGGTAAACAACAAATATAACTCAGTGCACAATTGTATCATTTTCTTCATTCATACATTTTGCCTCTTAGCATGTGTGTTTGTAACTCTTAATTGCCTTATTCCTTCACTCTGCTACTCACCTTGGAACATGATCCTTGACACCTTGCAGAAGCGGAGGCCAGGTAAGGCTCACTTAGTAGTTGGATAAAGGACTGCATGTAAAGAAGATACATGTGAAATGATCGTTAAGCTTCATCAGCACTTTTTTATTAGACTTAAACCCAGACTAAAAACTTGTAAGGGTAGTACATTTCGGTTCCAACATAACAAGAGAAACAGAATACACACAGTTGTTACCCCTGAAGTAATTTCTCAATACACTATACAGATGCTCCAAAATTGCAACAGAGTTTGTATTTATTACTTGACTTTTGAAAATCACTGATGCTTTTAAAGGAGTCTAGTACATGAAGAATGGCTTACAAATTTCAAAACATGAATCCTACTTACTTAAGACTTTAGTTGAGATGGTTAGCTGGCTTTTTATCCTTTAGTTCAAGACCTTTGACCTGGATTTTTTTTGGGGGGCACATTTTGCATAATGCCCCCCTCATGATTACCACCCTATCAACCGTGACTAGTCCAATAATATTTCATCCAATCCTTTTATGTAGTACACTTCACATATCTGAAATATACCCTCATTAATCCATGCACACACCTCAATAGGTATAAGCTAAACAAACAATCTGCCATGTTACTGATAAAGTTTTGTGGAAACTATGATTCACTAGTTCTTTCTCAACTCACCTGAGCAGAATAAGACCCTGAAGACCTTGTAGGGGTTGAGGTCAGACATGGCTCATAGGTTGCTGGATGGGTGAATGACTCCATGTGGAGGAGAAATGTAGTCAGTTTTAATGAAAAACAAAGAGTGCATGTGAACTTAGTGGTACTTCACCATGGCTCTACTGCCTTTTGCAGCATCACTATATGTGCTATCAGATATTACAATTTTATCATAGGAGTTACAAGTTACACACTTTTAAAATTCAGTGGAGGGTGCTGAAATTTTTGCCTAAGTTGAATGTAAACCAACTGAAGTAAGTCGAATAAAGATATCCCATTAACACTGATAGCAGGAATTTTAATGCATTTCTTTGTTTTCTCGACCTATAATTTTTATAAATCCACACACACTTGTACACCTTTTGTGTTAAATAACTGAGGTGTATAATGCAATAATCAAATTATTAATACTATGATTTAAATCTATGCATAACTCTTAAAATATACTGACAATGATATATAGAGTGAAAACAAAAGCTTTTCAATCACATGTGGTCTGATAATGCCATCACAATCTCAAAATGGCAGCTTAGCTATTTTTTATGAAAATTGAAATTGCAGTAACTTGGAAAGAAAACACTACATATCTAAACAAAATTTGGTGATGGTGTCCACAAAATGTTAGTCTCTCATTTCACTTTGTCAAACTTCCTGACTTTCCTTCTCCTTCAAATTCAAGATCTCTGTTACAACACATCAAAGAATTTTCACAGCTTACTTTGTAGTATACTGTAATATAAATACGGAGAAATGACGACACAATTGGTTCATTCAACAGACGAGGTGGCGAATGATTCTGATGGTACACTGACATAGTACAGTAGTTGGGTTAGAAAATACATTTGCATGTAGCAAATTTTTAAACATATTGAAAGATACCCCATTCCCCAGGTCAATGTTCACACAACTAATTTAATTCCATGTTAGAAAGCCTGGATTCCTGTAAGTTATGTCTGGGGCACCTTGAAAGCAGTGTTCATGCACATGTAGGGAAAAGTAACACTTACAAAATTGTGTTCGTTGTTGCCGGACAAGGACTGTGTCTCTGTAGGTTTGTTCCACATAGAACCTCATTTCTGCAAGAAAAATTTATTATATATTCGACAATATAACATAAAGCTAAGTCTATAAGTTGGAGATGCTGTATGAGGCATCAGTGCCTACCCCCAAACAAACTTCACTAGATTTATCCCCCATAAAAGAAAAAAAATTGAAAAAATGAGCATATCATTGACTTTTTATTTTTTGAGGAGAATATGCTTTGAAACACAAGATCACAAAATGAATGTCTGGAATTTGGACACCTTCACAGAGGCATGAGCAGAGTCACTTTCTGCACTTTGGGTGGGGAGGGGGGTGGGAAATTTCAAGGCCTCTCAGAACAAAAGAAAAACTATTCCTTGAAATGCACTTCGAAGTAGCAAACAGTCCCACCTTTGTCACCTTGGCAACGTTGGAACAGTCAATAAATGCTATTGTGGACTGATGCAATGTAGAGGCTCTGTCAATCAATATCCCACCTCTGCCACCGCATTATTATGACAGAGTTCACCAAATCAACTCACCATTTACACATGAAGTAAGCATATCGAAGTTAGGAAGATTTGCCATATTTACAGGAGATGGTGCTATCCAGTTCTGTTGGGTGTTTGCTTGATGACCGAATATTGCGCTCAAAACTTTGACAAGGATTGTTGTGTGCTGGCTGTTGTAAGTTGTCCATGTAAGTATGTGACATGTGTGGGGATTTGTTTAAAGGGTGACTTTCTGCATATTGTGGGAGTGAATCTGTGTTGTGTAAGATGTTTGTGGTTTGTGTTAATAAGTCAAAACTGCTAGGTTACACTGGTGTTTTGTGTGTTGTTGAATGTTTGTATGCTGTCCACAGCTGCGCTCGTGTGTTGTACATTGTTACTGTGTGTCTGAGGTGGTGTGTCATTTTCTGCTGTGGTGTGATGTATGTTGACATATGTGGTACTGACTTCTGTTTCATGTTGTGTCAGATTTGTTTCTCTGTCTTCTGCACCTGTGCTGGTATGTCCTCTGTCAGCTTCTGCACTTGAATTCTCAGTGTGTGTGTTTGTTTCTGTTGTAGTGTACTGTATGTTTATTTCTTCTGTACTGTCTTAATTGATTCCTTCCTGTGTGTTGGTCTCTGTTGTGTGGTCTGTCATCGTGTTTATATCAGTGGTAGTGTTTTGTGCAGCCATCAGATTTCTCATCTTTTCCCTTGCCTGCCTTCTCTCAAGAGCTGTGAAGAAAATAGGAGATAAAATTACTTCAGACCAAAATATGAACTATGCATGACACTAAAGGAATTTTTAACAAAACAAAATCCTTTTTGACTACAGAAAATGGGGATGGAGGTCACCACATTCTCTTGGATATTTTTGCAAGATCATAATTGTTAGCTGACAATATTGGTAATGCATAAACTTCATAAATGTTGCACAATTTTACATCATCATGTAACTGTACGCTCAAAGTAATTGATGTCCTGCAAGGAACTGTCTGAGTTACTTGCTTGCACTGTAGGTATTACACACATATACAGTATTTTACAATGTCCAAATTCACCATTTTACATTTGTACTGCTAAGGGTACATTAGCCTTCAGCCACATTTAAGAAGGGGTACCTACAATCTTGGACAAAATTGTTGGGACACTTTGCTGTACCTTGCAAATATAATACTGAATTTTAGGTGAGAGGATATTAAACATGAAACCCCGCGCCCCTTTCCAATCTTGCGCTATAGGGGTGAATGTACACTTTGAACAGCAATCCTACAGCCAACATTGAATGGGGGAGCGGGGTGTCCCAAGGTATTTTGTCGAAGATTGTAGTTGAATGCAAATTTTGACTAGTTTCTCTCAAGAGTTCAGGGATCTGCATATGAAATGTGTTTGCAAAACCTCAAAAAGATATTGTTCAACAGTAATTGTGGTTCCACAACTGACTTTGATATCTTGTTTTCTAAGAAGGCAAAGACATTTCCTAAAAAACTCTAGCTAAGCCTTGTTTATGTGCTCTGCTGAAATTGCACAATCATTATGATACAGCTGTAAAGAAGGTGATTTCATGCGACAGTTCTGCATAAATGATAAGCACAATGTAAAAAGAAGGTGAGTGGGAGCAAAACGGACCTCATATTTCTTTGCCTTTTGCATCCTCTTTTTTGGACCTTTTGACTGGGGGGGGTGTTTTCCTTGTATTAGTCTTTTTCATGGTCCTGGTCCCATGTGCTGCCAGTGGTGTAGTGATATCTGTAAGAGAAAATGATGATTCAGCAAATTGTGCAATTTCAAATAATTTGCATGGACATCAATAGAAGTACATTTTGGAAATAAGTACACTGGACGTACCATACCAGTCCTTCTCTTGACATCAGCAATTTGCATACTGCCAATGTTTATTCATGGTGCAGGTACAAGAAAGAATTAGCCAGTGAAGTCACCTGTTTTTGATGGATTTTGATGGTTGTTGTGGCTGTTTTCATCAGTGTTAATGGTTAATAGGCTCCACAATGTCATTATCATGTTGCACAGCAATAAACAAGCTCTTTTTAACTCAGACATATACATACCTGCCAAAGCTTTCCGCTTCTTTGTAGCAATGCCTGCTTTCCTTGATTGTGGAGTCGATTGATTTTCAAAGTCTGAAAAACAAATAATTTTGGCGTGATCAGGTCATTGAATGTTCAAGTTTGTGGACTCTCTAGCTACTGAAAACAGAAAACTCAATTCATTGGATTTTAATTAGATTACTGCTCCAAAAAATAACTAAGTTAAATAATTGTCTTGGGGGTTTTGTATCATTTTGAATAGTCCATTACTGGCCGCAACGATCTCTAATGGAAGTCTACACACTGACCAACCTTCAAAGCTGTTGTTGGACAATTTTCTCATGACTACCAAACAATTACAATTTCCCTCATTTAAGATCCAATGTTTTTATATTGTGTACATTTACATTTAAACATGTATTAGTTATAAGCCTACCACACATTGATGATTTTCTAAAAAAATCATGAATATTTATATCAAAAGGAAATCTCATATCGAGTATAACTGAGTGTAACTGATTACATTGGGCACAAACAAATTTTTATAGTGCACCCTCCACACGCAGAAAATGTGGTAGAATCCAAGCGTTAGTTTGCAGATAATGAAAATGCAAGCTGGTGCAAGAATAATAACAGCTGTTGTGTCAGTACTACTTCACAAACATCTCTGCTTGAGAAATGAAAATGGACTATCATTGGGCATGGTAAGAGTGCATGGAAACCTCCTTACCAGGAAACATTTTCAGAAGTGTAGCTCCAATAAAAGTGAGTCTGTCACCATTCCTTGGTGCCTTAAACAACACCTCTTTCCACAACTGACCACTAAACCCATCAGCTTTTCATGTTGGGGAATTTTTGAATGAGTTGGTCCTCATCCTCATCATTTTTGCAAGCCGACGTGACCTCATGAATCAAAGGATTGAGGAGGGTAGTGATGGCACCAGCGTCATCCCAATCGTTGTAAAACTTTCGTTATTGTTGGGGTCAATTTGCCTTGTTCTTGGAATCCCGTGAGAAACTTGCCTACGAACGTAAATGACATGAATTCATAAATTTGGGATAATAATTTTACGTTTATTTTTTAATCACAAAATACCTTTTTTCTTAACAGCTGATTATCAGGTTCTGTCAGTAAATTCAAGAGGCACTAAGAAGAAATGTTGCTGACTGTGTTTTCATGATATAAAGTTTTTGTAAATACAAAATTTGGAAGTTCCTACAAGATATTAGTTTAAAGTGTAACTCACTTTTTTGATTTTCCAATATTTCCAGTCACAAAAAGCAAACAAATAAAACCTACACATTGTTCCAAAGAATATTAAGGTCACTGCATTGGCCAATGAAAAAGTAACACTGCATTGCATACTCCAATGTTCCCCGACATACAGTATAGCCCATGAAAGGATTTCCTCACGTAGGGCCTGTGCAAACACATGGTTGGTCATTAACGGCTCTCACTTAGAATCAGTGTACATAAGTCAAATTTAGTGATAAATATTATGCTTTTGCTTTTTATTTTGTGAGAATTAAACCAACTTTGGTGTTCTTACAACCTGAAAACCTGTAATGCCTGACTAAGTGACTGAAAGTCATAGTTTAAACAACAGTAGGAGAACTGATTTGATTAGGGACAGAAACAAGAGTCCAAGGGCACTCTGGTTCCTTGCACAGATGGAGAGCATATAATGTTAATTATGAAGTAAAAGGGAGCATATTGTATTATTCTGTATGATAGCCTATAGGGTCCATTTCTGACCATGAACTCTCACTTTTGTAACATAAAATCTGTAGAGAGAGAAACATATTTCATGCTTCTATAACATGGCCCATTTCAGACATTGACCCCAAACATAACAAACATGCACCCACATGGAACCACGTCCATAGCCGGCACTAATGTGACCAACCATCAACAGTGTTACATACAATCTGTAAGAGAAGAAGTATTTTGCATGATTTCACAACAGCCTATGGGCACTATGGTTCCTTGCACTTGGAATATACATACTGTAAAATGATATGCCTCAGTTCATAAATATCAAAGAAGCCATTTCAATTAATGCAATGAATCGAAGATGTTGATTTCTGCAATATACAGCAATATCCCATTCATTTTACAAAACACAAACAGCTGTGCATCTCTCATTTCAAGAAGGGGCTCTGCAAATTGCAATATGGCTTATCCCATCTATGCCCCTTTAAAGTCCAATAAACTGATAGCATGCCCTGGAGGGAACTACTGGGTCTAGTTTAAACTGGTAAGAACACCAACTGACTTATTTTCTTTAATTGTACCTGCCCACCTCACTTGAAAAGAAACTTACATGAATGCACACACTAGCACTCAGGCACGAGGAGGTAAACTGATCCAGCCAAAACTTGTCTGGTGTGACCACCTACAGTAGTGCAAACAACACTGCTTCTTTTTCATTTGATCAAGAAACTGCTAACTCAAGCAGTACTTCCATGATGCACTGGAGGGGGAATGATGGTACATATGAGCATCCATAGCATAACAAGGTTTTCAGACTTTTGCCCCCAGTTCCCCCAGATGACCTTTGACCTCCTCCAAAAACAACAGGACACACCTCCTCAATATGGCAAACCCACATACCAAGTTTGACTTTCATCTGACTTCCCCCTATTGAGTTAGAGTGTACCTAAGCAAGTGTCACAGATGCACACACACATACACACACGCACGCCAACCTGACTGCATAGATTCCTTTGCTGATGCAAGGAACCAAAAATCAATGAAGACTTTATGTCACTGATTCTAATTAGTACCTCATATCATTCTCTGACACACTCCATTCGTCCTGTTATCTTACCAATTACAAGTTCAGAAACACCTGTTTCAGGTTGGTCACTTGATGTCACCTTGTCCAAGTCAACCTTGCCCCGCTGTAGGGGGAAAATGTGTGAATTATGATAAATGAAGTAAAATCAAAAGGGTGACATTGCAAATTTTATATCCTCATCATCATGATATGTGAAATCAAAACTCACTTTCAGTGTTGATTTGGTAACCAGAATGCACATCGTGATTTCAATAATGTTATTATTTTGCTGATCTGACATTATCTGACATCACATTTAACATGAGGGTGTGTCACAAGCTTTAAGTTCTCTGTAGCATTGGATCAGTAATGTATCATACCATCAGTAAAGGTGTAACAACCATTTTAAATACATAGACATCTGTTGACAAAATACTCAAAGATAAAAAAAAAGATATCATGTATAACCATTTCACAACGTTGTCCATGACAACAACTGTTTTCTGATTTCAACTTCAACAGTCCACATGCAAAGAATGGAAAGAATCATGCATGTCTTTTCTTGAGGTATCCTTTTCACACAATAGTGGTCAGCAATTAGCCCTTCTGAACTAAGATGAACTTGACCTCCCCTCAAAAATCATTGTTTTTTTTTTTATCTATTCTAGAAGATCTCACCTAGGGTAGAGCCACAAACACAATGGTAGAGCCACAGTTACAAGTTTCTGATTGTCATTAACACCAAGCCTAGAGAATTATATGTACCTGAAATATGGATAATTTCGCCAAACCAATGGTTCCTTTCATGGGAACAATACACTTTAACTTTAGTCCCCACATCAGGCGGCCCACCGGGGTTTGTGCAATTCTCAACAGTCTTCATCCGAGCCGCACCAAAATTGCTGATCGTCAAGTCACTCCATTCGATTTGTACCACATTTTGCTGGAAGTAAAGTATTGGCAAATGATTAGGAATGATACTTTTACAATATTTAAAATACAAGGTACATTAGTTACCTCAATGGCAGGCAGCTGTGAGAGTTCACTAGATCGAAGATACGCTACACCAACCATTTGGCAGTATATTTACTACATTCTTAGCCCTAAAACCTTTATACTACAACCCTGGTAAACCTTTGACTAGTGCAAGTATTAATTTACAATGAGATGTTCCTTTTTAACAGGGACCTAAAGGATGAGTATGACATTTCTGGCTTCATTCAAATTAAGTAACTTTTGTTGGCTTTTGAAAGTTAGTTTCTTCTGTAATGTTAGTTCTCATTACATTCCATGTAAGAATTACTGTGTATTAATTACCAATAGTTTACTTGAAACAAACCTGATTTAAGGTTCATGTAACAAGGAAAAAAAATACTTGGAGTAATGGCCAAATTAATCTTGAAAGCAGCCCCAATTTCCATCACACCTAGTCCATTTTACAAACAATTTTCTTTTTTATTTTTGCTTTGTGAATAAAAATATAATGTCAAAGGAAGGGTCTCTAATCATTATTCCAAGGACAAGTGAAAATTTAATATGCCGAGTGTTTTATCAAGGAAGCATGTACTGTTGTCTTCTTTAAAAATAATGATAAAAGTTAACTTAAGGTGACTCCCAACCTACTCATAGGAGAATCTTTATAGATAAATAATGTCACTGTGAAACACACCACAATTACCACATCAGTTTTGAATTTTCTCCAAACTCTGAAAAGTCATCAACCCCAAAACAATAATACATATAAACACACTTGCAACGAAATGTCATTGAGGATTTCACTCTGCAACTTCTGAAAGCCAAGTTAGCTCGGTACATGTTACTTAAGTGGGTGTTCAGATCAAAATATGTAATAAGCTTACACCACAAACTCAGGAGCATCTTACCCCATAAAGTTGGTTTCATATTTCTGTACAACTCTCTGCTTGCATCTTTTCATCCATACAAATCGATTAAGTAAACAGACACACAAAGGACCTCTGTGTAATCAGCCGAGCCTCATGTCTACATCTGCAGTAACTTTGTTTTACGAGCTAAGCAATAGGCTGTAAGTAAATCACGATCCCAACCTTCCTAGACCAGCAAGCAGCAGATCAAAGCTATCAGGGAGTTGTTATTTACTGCACATGCCCCTTAACCTTCCTTTTTTTTTTCTTAACGAGCCTCTCACGCGCCATCCTGAAGTTTTCAACCGACAGGAGAAGTTTTGAGTCAGATGACATGCCCAGTGTCATGTCTGATCAAGTACAAGAGCTATGTTCAGGCACCTTTTGTATCGGTACTGGTATGTGAAGCAATGGCACAGTGTCTGAATTGGTTCCAACCGGATTTTCTCGTGCTCATAGCTACAGTATAGGCTAGGCCTAAGTTGGTACTGGTAACATTAGTAGTAAATTAATTCCATACATGAGCATTTACTAACTTTACAGTTCCTAACACCTCTTAGTCTTATGCCCACAGTATTTGGCTAGGTTAACTTCAATAATGCAAATCAAGCCAACAAATGCAGCAAACAAAATGAATAAATATTCAAGCTTTATAGATGGTGAGATTGACAGTGTAAAGTGAACACTCCGTAACTGTCGAACATTTTAAGAGATATTTTGGCTGCCTAACAGGGTAATTCGATCTACAATCTTGGACAAAAATGTTGGGACACTTTGTCGTATGTTGCAAATATAATACTGAATTTTAGGTGAGAGGATAACATGAAACCCCGCGCCCCTTTTCAATGTTGCGCTATGGAAGTGAATGTACCCTTTGAACAGCAATCCTGTAGCCAACATTGAACGGGGGCACAGGTGTCCCAAGGTTTTTTGTCCAAGATTGTAGCTTGAGCTTTCCTCTGGCCACAAACGATTGCGTTGAGCTCACCTATGCATGTGTAATCCGCTGCATTACGAGGTGACATCCCGCCAATATTAGTGACTTTATAATTTGTGTTGGCAGTAAACAGCTAATCAATTATTGTTACAAAAATAAAGTCCTAGCCTGAAACACCCAATAGGTTGGTGTTTCCTGTACTGAAAGGAGGAAGAGCATAAACCTCATATTCACTTATTTATATGAGGAGCACTCTGGATGGAGGGGAATACTGTCTAACATTGCAGGCACCTCCAATGGTACATCTGCTGGATGCACATCAGCATGAACCCAACTGTTTCCAGTAGTACCAGCAGACCGAGGTATCATTGAATTTGGATTTGTACAGTAGGTACAAACTCACTTACATCAGGATTAAGAACTCCAAACCTTCATGTTCACTTACCCTTTGTTTCACTTCCTGTTTCATCACACATGTTTCTTTACTTAGGCCTGTCTTGAAATCTAATTTGGAACCTGACAAGTTTTGCAACAAGCTAGGAGCTTTGGTATGAATCTCTACATATTCTTCAGTAAATTCGATACCCTCATCTGGAAATTCATCACGGACGCTACATGGTTGGTTTTCAACTTTGAAACTAGCATCAATCTGGGCTTCGGCCATTTCAAGAGCTCTCTTGGTTTTAATTTTCTTTAAATTGTGTCTTCAAATTACATCTTCCTTAAATTGTGCCTTGTGTCTCACTTCGGCATCTATGTATTTTAATTTAGTCTTCAGGGCTGCTGCCTTTGTGACAGCATCAACTTTAAATTTAGATGTAGTTGACTCTGTAGACTTATGTGATTTTCCTGAGCTAGACCCACCCTCAGCTTCTCTAATGGCCTTTTGGACCCTCTTAACAAGATTATAATGTTCAATTTCAATTTCTTCGAATTTGTTATACTTTGAGTCCTGTTCGTTTGTTTTGGACAAAAGATTGTCTAATCACTGTAAGTCTCTGAGATTTCCGCCAGGATTTTTTGAAGGGAATCACGAGCTTCTCTTACTTCACATAAGCCTCGTTTTTCACTTTCTGTTAGCAGGTACTCAATTTTTCCTGCTTGATACAACCAAGCAGACACCAAACTCCTAAATTTCCTTTCCTTTTGGTCTATTTGCCATTGTCAGCCCTTTTCTGTGTAAATCATCTTTATTACACAATACCATACGAAATAGCTCATTACCCTCGGGGGGGGGGGGGGGCCTCAGCTGAAATAGCTACTGTACACTAGAGTCTGTCATACTTACAGAGTACAAAATACAGTGCACCAAGTATACTAGAGCACAAGGTGACATTGGTTGCAACATGCAATGCAGCCTATATTAGGCTGCCAGATAAACATTATGTTACGTTAATAACGAATGAGGGAAATAGCTTTAGGCTATTGCAGTTCTACCCCACCCTACGAATAACAGTTGCAAACCGTGCACAGTTTGTTATATGCTACCATTACTTTACTTGGAATGGTCGTCTAGTCAGAACAAAATACCTTGACGAGCTTCCGGACGTCTTGCTCGATACTTCTGTTTCAGACCCTCTTGCACATGCACCATGCAAACTCCTGGTCTTCTATTCAGTCTATGGTACAACAGTCCTTAGAATAATAGCATCAAAGCTTGAAGACATATGTATGGTACACACGAAAACGGTACAGTGCAGTTCCACGTTCGCTCATCTGTTAGCGGGGGTGCAGGCTTCTTAAAAACTCCACCATCGACTTCTGATACAGGTGGCCTAAACCAGGTACATTCGTATCTACGTTACAAAGAGTTTTCACTGAGGCCGTTTGCGACGAGGTCGACGGTGAGGGTGTAGACTCAACTAACCAAAGGACTCGACAGAAGGCAGAGACTGTTATTCTTGAATTTTTGGAGATTTATTCTGTCAACTCTGTGAAAACTGTTAAAGTACCAAATACAAAAATTGACTACCAAAACAGTACAAAGATACACAAATAGACAAAATAACTCTCAAATAACTTGGATCTGGTTTCCATATATCTACCAAAATTCTCTCTTTGGTTTGTTGTCAGAAAATGATTAAGAAGCTAAAACATGTATCCGTTACTGTTATCTGTTACTTCTAAATCCCAAATACAATGGAAAGTGACAACACACCTCTTTGGTGTCTATGGAGAAATATTCCAGTGGAGGGACGAATTTCCCAGCAGAAAGCAGACTGTTCAATCTAGAAGATCAGACATTCAATAAATCTGTGATGACAATCTACTGAATACTAACCGGATGAAGTACTACTGTAGCATTAGACTGGGATGAGGAACATGAGGCAGGGAAGAGGTATACTTGCATGAAGCAGACATTTTACAAAGAAATGAGTTACAAAAACACATCAGTAATTTACAATCTCAAGCCAGTTTTCAAACAAAAAGCTATTATTTCTATTAATGACTCAAAACAATAGAATTATTATTACAACAATGGCAAATGCACTAATGTCAACAGCTACACTGGATTATTCAAATCAGAGATGGTTAATAACGTAATGGATTTTCAGTTTGTGAGTTTGTCCATTGCTGGCCCATGGATGTATTCACAGTTTTAGATTTAAACCAAGGCTACGACCAGGGGGTTATGGTCTCATCTCCTTCCTGCTGACTTTTGAGGCTCTCTGCAGGACCTCAAGATGTTCCATCATTTCAGGATGTAAGTCTCTTGTCTGCAACAATTCATTTTGTTTTTGGCTCTTTGTCACTAATTTTCAGTTAAGTCTGGATTCTGTACACATAATGGAGCAGAGCAAGACAACATACTGTATCCAGGACTGAACCCTACCTTACACTGTTATGTATCTTGAAACTGTTGTATGTATTACAGGAGGAAATAGTAGGAGTGTGCATCCATTCATGTCAGATGACTTTGATCCCTCTGTGTTTCCTAGACTGTTCAGGTGTTATGCGACTTCAGGTGACGAAGTCCAGCGCATACATAATAGGACAAATGTTTCTGGTGTACATTCTTCAATAGTCTAGGCTGGTAAGATCACAAAGGCTTCGGGGATTTGAGCAATAATCACTACCTGGAATGTCTGTTAAATGCGAATCGTCATGATGATTTTAAGAGTGTAGTTAGACTTTACCTCCATGTTAAACAATTTAAGCAGTGCTCGAAATATCCTACAGTATGCACCAGGTGCGTGGGGTACCAATCCCTGTGTCCAGGCTTTTAAATTCTGTTACTGAAAAGCCAGTCAGGCTTTCGACATTGACAGCTGCAATGCAGTATTGTGACTATTTACTTTGTGTGTTAAATCTACCAACCAAGATCTATCATAAATGGCACCTGCCAACTAAAAAATTTTGTAAGGCAAGATAATGCTAGAACATCCTTTTTTAAGTGGCATATTCTGTAGGCAAGGTATCTGCTCATTTCTAGTTGGCCATATTTTGAGAGTACTACTTTTAAAACGGGGATTTAGGTTCTAACATTCCCTCCTGCCTCAGAATTTGGAAAGGACTAAAAGCAAGCCTGATTTATGTCCCTCCATGAACAGCTCCCTAGGCCTTAAGGGGAATTCCAGTCAAGGAACATGTCTTCTGACTTATTTAAGCCATTTCAAACCATTTTCATTCATACTCTTGACTGTTTGAAGGAACTTCTTATGGGCAACATGATATGTTCAAACTTCCCGCCTAACAGCTATTATGATGTAATTCACCGTGATCTTTGTGGCTTGTGACGAAGTCGACTAACCATGACCAACATGATTAACCTACATAATTAATAATTAGACACACTGTGTAATCAATGTAGCTATCACAAGCTAAAATTAGGAATCGATAACTTAAAGATAAAACACATAAAAAGAGGAATTTCTCATCAAAAGGCCACATTGGACAGCTTAGGGTGGTTGTAAACAATACCTTGAAGATAAGGAAAACATAACCTTTGTTAAAAGGAAAATCAGGGTTTGACTGATAAAATTCTCCTTTCGTTGATTTTCCTTGAACTAATTGTTCACCGAAATATAGAGATGCTGGGGAGGTGTTTGAAGGTAGAAGAAATAGTAATTATTGCATTAATTACTGTTGAACGCAAACTCGTAATATTTGTCCGGTACAAAAAATAAATGTTCATGTACAAGACAAGACAGCCTCCTGTATACAATTATATCGAATTTGACTCGAAATTGTCCACATGTTTTGAGATAATCTTGATCATATTTGTTGGTTACAAGTCATTGTACAATACCGTTTGGGAATTGTAGTGAAACAAATTGTGAAAATAAACCCTATTTCCCCTTTAAGTATGAAGTAAACCTTTTCAGGGGGGGGGAGTGAATAAGCCATCTAATTACTAATTATGAAGGACAATTAGGTTGGTCGTCGTGGATTAGAGTTGGTGGTCGACTACATCCCAAGCTACAGAGATCCCGGTCAATTACATCACAATGGCCACACCCTTCGTCTACATACATCGTTAGAAACTCTGTTGGGCAGTAGTTTGTGTTTGTTCGATTAAAGCGCAAGGTTGTGTGACTAACTTACTGTGCAAAACGATCGAAGAAGCAACATTGCTTTGAGCAGTATATAGTATGTTTAATGTAATAGCTTGAGCACTGTGAAAACATCCTTTGAAAGGGCTTTATGATTTACTTCATAAACCCAGATAGGTACAATTTTCACTAAAAATAATTTAAGACATTTTTGCTTGTTATTTCTCTGCAGCAATGAAGTAAAGTTCAGCAGCAATTTTCGGAATGTTAAAATGAACTGCCAAGCTGCTTATCAGTTTGCCAGGCCTAAGCCAGGCCTGAGCTTATTTTTTTCAATTGATACGGCATGTAGGATAGGAGGTACATAGAACCATCTGGGAACATGGTTAAGATTGTGTACTTCATAACTTGAAAAGCATTAAGCATGAGTAAAATATATGGTCAGACTACACAAAATGAGTCATTTATTTTACCTGCTGCTTAAAAGATTAAATGGTGGATTGCATTTCTGGGATGCTTTTTAGAGTGGATGCACAGTATTCACTAGTCCTTGTGGAGCGTAATCATCCAGAAAGCCACATGTTTGTTCTTAACTTTAGTAAGCTCCATTATCAATATATGACCAGTGACAATAAGAAAGTTATATTAAAGTGGGGACAATAGTAGTGGTAATGCTGTGCGGGGTTAGCAAACAGAGCGACATGGCCGATCTTACCCGCAACTATCACTGTGTGGAATAAAAGATTGTCTGCACTCGCTGGAAAATTAGCTGACAGAAAAAAGACGCACCTTCCTAATGAGTTTGGAGCTGTTCTGTAGGCTACTACATACACAAGTACACACAGTGTGACGGTTCCAACTTTTACACAGTTTTATTTTGGGATCTTGCAAAATGCTTGGAAATGATGTACTTTAATGTACCTGTACAATCACAATATGCTTACCTCAATGCTAAAGGTATCTCTATGTTTAGGATTATCGTTGACTGTAAAACTTGTGATCTGTTAACGAAAACGAAAGATGAGAATCCTGAGCAAGGAGAATGAACTACTTTGATGAGGTTGTATTTGATCCTTACCTCACAGCAAATTTTCCCCTTTGATCCTCTATAATACCTTTTGGGGACCACTCCTATAATATTACCTACCTGCATCATTTGAAACTTACAGTAGATCTTATTGACTAGAATGTAGCTGAATTTTAAAGCACAGTAAAATAAAAAGTTTGGTGCACACAGGCGTATTTGATGTAAGTGCTTTACTGTAGTTAAGAGAATTAAGTCATTCAATCAAACCATATATCTATCTTCTTGTACAGTGAAAAGGTTAACAATGTTTTATGCAGATGCCACATAAATTGCCCGAGATGGTTTCGTTAGGTGCTAAACTTTGAAAACAGTGATAACAACAGTGATAACAACAGTGACAAAAGTGATCTAACAGTGATAATAAAGGCAACTTCAAAATTGACAAAACAAACTACATAGCGACACACTGCATGTAAGTTTCACACTGAATCTCATGCTGTCAGTACACACAAATTACCTGGTGCTTTGCCGAGGAAACGTCAGTGACCTCGCACTGTTACTTGGCTGTACCTGCTTAACAAGGAGCCACACACTAAGAAACCACTGTGCAGGCAATAATTTCCATGGCAACATGATGCACAAATAAAGTTGCTTTGGCGACATAATTGAACCATCATCTGCAAGTTAAAACCATCGGCTGCATTTTGTTTGCGAATTTTCTGCAATGTACTTCTAGAGCCACACTGTGGTAGAGATCAGAAGTTTCACCATTAATAACAAAACAGATAAACCTGATGTTACACAACCAGTAATATAATGCTGACAGGGCTGTCAATAAATATGCCACTCAACTACTGTACTACTTTCAGTACACTGAACAATCCACTGAGACATTAGTCACAACTGTGAGAGTATAGCCATCGGTGTCAATATCGTACACGCACTCACCCCTTTGGCTTTGGAACCACTCAATATGGGCTGAAAAAAAAGAAAGAAAAAGGAATTCTATGTCAACTTGAATTCAAATACTAGATATTATTCTTGACTGTGTAATATTTTAGGGTACCATTACTTTGCTTAAGCATGTTATGAGTGTAAAAACTTATTTTTAGGTAAACTGACAACTTGCTAAGTGAAGTTTACAATGACAAACACTTTACTCTATTTGAAACTTAAATGGTACAAATACTGTGTTGCTTATTTGTATTCACAACAATAAACTGTTCTTTGAGTGCCCTACTGTACAAGCTCCATCCAAAATGATTTAAATATAAGACATCTGAGTCTGTTTCTTTTGCTTAGAGGACTAGCATTGAAACAAGCAATCCACAAGTTGCACAAGTTATCTAGCAATATACACTATGTCCAATATGGGTGTGTGGTGTATCTTACAGTGATTAAGTCATGAACAAAAGGAAGGTCAACAATATTATTCCCTTTTGCTATGAGTCTGCACCGGCAGATCCAGAGGGGGTGGGGGGGCGGGGTTGGGATGCATCAAGGTTGCCCTCCTCTATCCGCATACAACACAAAATTTTAAATAAGGAAAGCAAAGAGGAGGAAAGGACACTGACCGGAGACAGATCGTATAGATGTCTGAGGTCAAGGAGATGCTGTCAGTGATTGTTCGAGTTATAACAGTATGCAACCTTACTTAATATTCTCAAAATGGAGGAGTGGCACTCCTATCTCTTTAAGAACCCTACCCCTGGACAAAAAACCATTGGCGCCCTCTATCAGAAAACGTCCACTATGTCACTGGTGAGTTATTCTTCATTAAAAGTGTTAGTGTAGTCAATGGTAGTCCAGTGACTGATGGCATACATGTTTTTGTTAGGGCCTCATTTACATATCAGTTCATATTGAAATGTATCCAGGACTAGTGACTTGGAAGATTCTCACCCGGCATTTCATAGTTTGTTAAACGGTATTTGTATTTATAGTTTCGCAGAGATTTATGAAGGAAATTTAGGAAGGAAACGATAACATCTAGCCGAGCCTTTGTATATTATTTGCATCTTGTGTCTTTCCCTGATGGTCGGTTTCCAGACCATGTCATGAACAGCTACAACATGTAACGTGAAATGTTCTTCCTCTACATTTTGCATGCTGTACATACTTCATTATGTAACAAGATAGGAGACTTCAAAATAAAACCCAACTCAGAATGTATAACAGGAAGCCATGTTTACTGTGAGACTGGGAAATTCCTGCAGATGGAATAAGGAAACTAAAGTAACATGTTGAGGGCAGCTCTGACTATCACTGCTATATGTACCTGCACAAAGTCTGTCTGTTTCAGTGCATTTAGTGTGTACATGCATTTTAGTATTCCAAACTTCACCTATCAACTCTGAATCATTATCACTGAGCTGAAACTGTGGAGCAGGGAATACAAATACTGTACACCAGTACTCAAAATCCAACTAAATTTTTTTTTTTACTGTATACTGAAGGTGACTCGTAGAGGTTGTTCAGCATTCTGACTTGGCATCCATTTTTGTGTTGTCATCAGTGAGCTAAACCTGTAGCTCAGGGAATAGAAAGGTTCTACTCAAAATTATTTCTACCTTTTTTGAATCTTACTGACGGTGACCTTATTTCTGGAATTGAATCAACGAAGCCACCCTAAATATTCTCAGAGAGCCTTAGATCACAGAAGATCCCATTCACACTGAGAACTGGAAAACATTCTGAATAAGGCAAAGAATTCCAAGAGGGAAAGGGGATGGATTCCACCCATAGAGAAAAACAAAAAAGAAAAAAAAAACTGATATGAGCAGAGGAGATGACGTTAGTACCTGATCAGTTTTAATCTTAACTACAAGTTGAACATATTTAACAAGCTGAGGATGTTATCACATACAGTAAGACCATGATGCAGAGAAGAGGCGGCTTTGAGCTGTTTCATGGGCTTCCTCTGTTGCCATGGAGACAATCAACACCTATCATAAAAGAGATGAAAAATAGGGAGGTCAGATCTCACAGGAAAAAAGACATTTAAAATATGGAAGTTACATTGGCGTTGTGCACGGCACCTTATGTAATTACTATACAATGTTGTAGTGCAATATTTGACCCTAAAGTTGGTGACCCTAATGGGTATGTTCAAGAAACAATCACTGTCACAAGGCTACATACTGTCACATGGTGGTGCATGTACTGTTGGCTGTCTATACTGCACTCAAAAAGCTAATTTACGAAGTCTGCAACAGTACCACCTGATTGAAACCAAGTGATCACAAGTGTTACTAGTTAACGTGTTTACACTGCTGAGATACAATTACAACTTTCCACATAATACTGTATGGGGGATCCTTTGTCATGGCATACTTAGACAAACATGAGCAAAACTGTCCAAGTCATACATTTTTTCGTAAAATTTACCAGTGCACCACTTTCAAAAAATCACAAATACTGTAGAGGGATGAAACAATATGGCCATAATTGGTATTGGAATTACTGTACTGTAAAACTGTGACAAACTTTACTTGGAAACTTGTCTCATTCTAAAATTTCCCACACTATAGAACCTGAAAGTTTCTACTGTTGATGGCAGGCAAACATGAATTTTAGTCTTTGCATCAGGTATCCCGGTACAAGGGTACTCGACCAATGACATCAGGACTGGAAAGTATTACCACAATCAAAAGTTTTATCACCATACACTTTGTAGTAAAAGTGATGAAATCTTACCTTACTAAGAATAACTTCATTATCTGGTCTCTACTACTGTATGGTAGTACATCACATTGCCAAGCAAAACCTTGTATGTTTACTTCAAAATGGACTCACAGTTGAATGGAAAATAAATTTTCTGATAGCCAGGCACCCAAATGGTTGTTGAAGTTGGGTACCAATTTTGGACCCAGTGTAAACATTGGCAAATTTACTGTATGCCACAAACAGCCAATAGCGAGTATGAACATATTGCCTTCTGCTCATGGTCGTGTCTTAGGCAACACCCTACAACACACTATTAAGTCACTGAAAAATGGCACATAAAAAGTACAGGATATTACTGCATGATGTAATTCTAACTGGTACTGTACTTTGTATCTTCTTTTATTGTTTTAATGCATTTGTGAATTAGGGCAACTGAAACAAAGGGAGACAATGATTAGAATTATCTCACTGCTACTGTATTAGGAAAAGTGGTACTGGAAGGATAGATCAGTACACCTGGCAACAAATATGACTAGAATGGATACTGGAAGTCACCAACATCTACAGCAAAATGGAATATCGAAATCTGAAGATGATGATGATAATGACATTGATGATGATGATGATGATGATGATGATGATGATGATGATGATGATGATGATGACGATGATGGTGATGATGATGATGATGGTGATGATGATGATGAAGACAATGATGATAATGATGACGGTGGTGATGAAGATGGTGATGACGGCAACAACCATGACGATATAATTAAGGGTGTTGATATACAGTACATTTGGTACAATGCAACTTAAGGCCCTGTCAATGAAAATGTATGCATCTCCACGTCTAGGGAGCTGTCATTTGGAAGGAGAGGTAACTGGAAATTTAATCTATCCTTACCTAGATTTTTCAGGTGTAATAAGAAGTTTCAATTTATAAGTAAAGAGTAGGACTGCTTGGACATCATTCATTTTTGTGTGATACTGTAAATCCAATTTGAGTTACAGTAATCTTCTAGTAACAGTTTTTCAGACCTGCTTACAGTGCACCATAAAAGGATGACATAAAAACAGTGCTTCGATGCCAAAGAGATTGACGATGTTCAATTCAGAACCACTGGCTCATACTGTAGATCAATACGACTGGTTGTCTCTTCAGAATCAAGATAGACTGGTGTATTAGAACAGGGGACTGCTATCGGATGGGGACATGAACGGAGCTGTAAGATGCAGACAACCACTGCAAAAATGTCAGGAAGAAGCCAGAATGCAGACTCGTTTTCATCAAGTGAATCTTAAATGATGTGTCATACACAACACCAAGCGAAGACAGACAAAACATTTACAGTATTTCCCTGATAACTGGCAATGCTGTGGCAGTTGGGAAACATCATAGTATTTCTGCAACCTCTAGCAGATGACAAATACCATACTGTGTTTACTTTCTAATCCCATGTAAGCTAATTGCCAAGAACAATACAAAAGAGTGATTACTGTGCGACGTTGACGGTCCCCACCGTTACATTAAAGCGTTGCATGTTCTTTCAAGCTCGCTTGTCCACCTGAACTGTACAGTATAATTCTACAGTAGGCTCAGTAACTACACTTTATGAATAGTGATGTACATGTACATTTCACAACTTACCAATCACTCGTTCCAACGTAGAGGTTTATTCCATTGCATTCTATGCATTCAATCTGAAAAAAATTTTAAGAACATACCAGTCAAAACAATAAACATACTATAACAGCAGAGATGCCATGCAAAAAGAAATACTGTACTGTCTTGCCCTTCATGCACAAAACAGTACTGTAGCTTACTGCCTCCTCACCTTGCTATTTACAATAGACAAACAATTTTTTTCTCAGTTTATTTTTTCCATTTGTGAGAGCGTAACAAACCTGCAGAGGGCAGGGCATACTATACTGTAAGACTGGTAGAGTCCAAATGCAGTTCACTTATTGTAAAGGTTGAGTTTGGTATAATGCTGTTAAGATTACAAATGTAGGCTTACTGTAAGAGATTTTGTACATTTCCAGTAATGCCACTGTTCGGGAGTTGAAGAGGAGGGGAAAAGAGAAAGACCCAGGACAAGTTATTGTGACCCACTCTACTGCAAATGGCTGCGGTAATACTGTACAGTACGTCGTAATTGTCAGGCACCCCCAAATAAGTGCCAATGTCTTCCTCCCATTTTTTGAGCACTCCGTAGTCCCCACCTGAGACTAAGCAAAGCCTTGATTGGGGGGAGGGCGGTGTAGGGACCACTATGAGCACCCGTTGGCACGCTGTAGAGGAAGACATGCACATTGCATGATCCCGTCCATTAAAATATGGAAAGATTGTGTAAATCCTGCAAACCACTGTACTGTATGGTGATGATGCAAAACTACACTTACAGTACTTTTGCTGTCTGTACCGCTGTCTCAGTGAGGCATACTGTTTGCTAACAATACGCAATATGCAAGTACAGTGGGCAGAAGTAATTAAAAGTTAGTTGCAGGAAGATTGTCATATATATATTGGTATTCATTAAAACTTTTACTTAAAAGATAAAAAAGATCATTGAACACATTATGAAGGTAATTTTCAAGCGGTAAAGGCGATTCATCATACATTAAAATATTAAACCTGGGTTTTGGGGGAAGAAGTTTGTCTGTATTCTCAAAGGAGGGTCCACCTTAAAAAAGGTACAGTACTTTTTTTTTGCCTTACACATAACATTACACCTATTTTTTTTTGTTTGCACCCAATTTGCATTGGATGCTGCTTGCTGTAAAGTTTTCCAGTTGCTTTCTCTGGGTTCATTAGCTCTGTAAGCTACGCCCACGGGTGGTTTGAAAACTTCTGGGACATGTACAACAAGGGTCTTGAAAAAGTTTCCCAGGCCATTCTTTTCTAGGACAAAATAAGTAAGAAACAAACTGCACCTGTGAAAGTTGCCCAGAGAAATACAGTATCAACAGAGGGTGGCAGAGCATTGACAAAAGTTGGCTGACTATTTCCAGTCATTTTTCTACAGCAAAAAAAGTTAGCGAGAAGATAAAGGACTGAAGTATCCATTGATGTACACAAGTGTGGTGTGGTACTGCAGTAATAAGAAAATCACCTAGCTTTGCAGTGACCGCATATTGGTTGCATTGCACAAAGTCATCTCTTTCTTGTGCTGGGTTACTGCAGACCTTTTTTTCCCCTTTCTTTTGACGCATTCCAGATTTAATTCAAATAGAAGCAGATAGATTGAGACTTTACCAGAGACATAAGTGAGAGTAAACATAGAACTGAGTAGCTTTGGTCCCCATTGGCGTTGTATACGCTACGTGCCACATAAAGAAGGACACATACTGTACATAATTTCACACTATTGAAAAATCAGGCGATTGAATCCTTTAAGTTTTGGTTTTAATTACATGGAGATTTCATATCAAATAGGGCTAAATAAAGATAAAGTAGATTATATCTGAAATTTGAGTCATCTATCAAATTTGTGTCATCTTTTTATAAAAAAAGGAAAATGTAATTGATTGGATTAATTAACAATTTCCAACAATTGTTCAATTTAATTAAAAAATGAACAGCTGTTACAGTACACTATGAGCTGTTAATGAAAGAGGGAGGGAATGGCAGACTATCACGTATACGCGGTTCGTGTAGCGATTTATTTTATCAAAAAGGCACTGCAGTATGCAAGCCTTGCAATCTGAAAATTTATTGGAATTGATAATACCAACTTTGACATCAACACGGATCCTTTTCGTTTACGGACACTGCATGTTTTGGTGAGTTAATTTTTTATGGTTTACACGGAGCCACTTATACTGCAAGACTTGGTAGAGTACCTTTAGGGCTGCTTCCAACATTTGAATAGGAACCTGGCAATCCGAGAAAATGCCTCAAATTGCTCTGGATTGGTGGAAGTTTTTTTTTTCCTTTTCTAAATGTGGACATGAGTTTTAACAAGGATTTTGTTTAGACTACCGGAAAGTGATAAGGCACTGAAGTATATACTTAATCATGTTGTGTTTAGTCCTCAGCCCTTTTTCTGACCTCCTACAGTTTGCTTTAATTGCTACAGATTGTAAGGTCTCTGCCATATACAGTACTGTACGTCAAAAGATTCCTTTCTTGTTTTCACAGCACTGGTCCACTGGCGTCAGTGTTGGTTTTGTCAATACAATCATACACTCATTTGCATTAAATCATCAGAATCGTGCCCCAGCTGAAGGCATTGTAAGTTCATTAATGTTAGCAAATTTTCTGTGCACAGATTACCAGTAAATATCATTTGGCAGCAGCACCCATACAACTACAAAAAATGAGTGTGACAAAACCTACATGATTTTCCGCTATTGTGGAAATGACCAATTTTGGAGAAAGTTTCTAAAATAAAGTACCGTATATTTCTACACAGAGAAACAAAATGATAAAAAATATTTACATGCTAATCTATTGTAAATTTTTGAAGATTCCTGAATAAATTAAATTACATCTGTTGTAGTTTATTAAGCAACCCTTTGAACATTAACCGTTCACTGTTATATCCGGTTTTTTAACCTCTTCTCTGATACTGTATATGGCCTTTCTAAGAATTATGAGTACTTACAATGAGTCATGTGCAGTAGATACAGTACTGCACCTAGTGCTTTGGCTACTTGCTACAAACACAATAAAATTGGCAACGAAGATTTTGGATCTTTCGCATAATTTACCTCTTTAACGGTATTTACTAAGTTTTACTACGATGTCTGGGTTATTGCCTCCACCCCAGTTTTTACCTTCCCCTGGAGAACCTTCAGGCTGGTGAACACAATGGTACCGTCTCTTTGAGAACTACCTTGTTGCTGCTGCTTTTGAAGCGAGTGCAGATCGCAAGAAAGCTACCTTGCTTCACTGCCTGGGTACCAAGGGCCAGAGAATTTTCTACACCTTGCCTACATGTTCCACGTCAGGTCTAGACGTTTACAAGAAGGCCGTCAAGACTATAGAGGAACATTTTCTGAAAACCGTCAATGTGATTGCCCAGCGCTGCAGGTTTCAACACCGAGAGCAGTTGCCAGGTGAATCAATTGAAATTTATATTTCATCCTTGGGGAAACTTGTGTCAAGGTGTGAATTTGGCACATTTCTGGACCAAATGTTACGAGACAAGCTCGTCGAAAAGATTAATTCACCCAAACTTCGGGGACGACTTCTTCTTGAGCCAAAGTTGACCCTTTCAAAAGATTTGGAAGTCTCAAGGAACTTTGAACAAGTGCAACGTGAAGAGCGGTCGATGTCATCGAAGCCAAGTGCATTTGCTACTTTAGTCTGGGACAGCAAGACGCGCAATTCTGGTCAAACTACGAAATGCTATTGCTGCAGATCAAAAAAGCACCTTGCAAATTCTATGGAGTGTAAGGCCGTTCATGCTACATGCAGAACTTGTAAGAAGAAAGGACATTTTGAGAAAATGTGCCCAGGCCGTAGTAAGGTACGTTCAGTTACGTCTACTTCGGATACTACTACTTCTTCTCACCTAATTCCTACTACCACTGCTGCCCTTACTTCACCTGCTGCTACTACCACCACACCGGAACAATCGCAAGTACTACAAACTGAAAATGTTAACCATGTAAATGCAAGGCATACACCTAATGTTACTTGTTATGTGTTTATAACAGTGTATGTACTGTATTTCAGTTGTTGTTGACACAGCAAGTGATGTTACTTTAATGAACTTAAGTACATTTAAGACGCATTTTCTAGAAGATACCCTCAAGCCTTGTGCGAGTTCTGTTAAATCCTACACTAATACCGAAATAGCTGTTGTAGGTTACTTTGATGCTAACATTTCATTTCAAGGTCGATTTGCAAATACCGTTATACATGTTGTTCGGGAAGGCACTACACTTATTGGGAAAGATGCAATTCAACTTTTAAATTTGCAGATTAACTGTGCTTCCCTATCTTGCTATTCTAATACAGAGGTTGAGTCACCTAGTGCGCCTTGTTCTAATGTACCTTTGGAGTTTCCTTCCCTTTCTTAGAATAATTTGGGTTAAATCAAAGGCTATCAACACTGAATTGAACTTAAATCCGAATCACGCCACGTGCAACAGAAATTACGTGCCCTACCATTTTCTGCTAGGGGAAAAGTATCACAGGAACTTGCCCGACTAGAACAGGAAGGTGTTATCAAGAAAGCCCCCAATGCTACCAAATGGGTTTCTCCTATTGTCGTAGCTTAGAAAAGGGTGGAAAAGTTCGTATTTGCGCAGAGCTACGAAAGTTCTATGAGAATGTGGTGGTGGATAAATACCTGCTACCAAATACTGATGAGATGTTTACAGATCTAGGATCTAAGTACTTCTCTAAACTTGATCTGAAATCTGCTCACTGTATCACCAACTTGATTTGCACCCCAAGAGTATAGATATTACTAAATTTATTACTCATGAAGGACTTTACAGATACAAACGCGTTTGCTTTGGCCTAGCATCGGCGCCGGCACGGTTTCAGAAGGTTATGTCACGTATTTTGAAAGATATTAAAGGTGTCACATATTTTATCGATGATATTGTTGTTACGGTTCTTCTCCAGAAGAGCATGCTGCTACTTTACGTAATGTTTTGTCTTGTTTACAAGAATCGGGAATGACTCTCAATGAGAAATGTGTATTCAATGTACTGTACAATCCCTTCAGGTATTGGGCCACGTAATTTATCATACTGGACTTCACCCTAACCCCGATTTAGTTGCTGCTATTAGAGACGCCCCAATTCCTACTTCTAGAGAACAAGTTCGTTCTTTCCTAGAACTTGCCGGCTATTACGCAAAATTTTCACCTAACTTTGCTACCAATCCGGGACCTTCAGTTTGCATAGGAATGCAGAAGCTGATGCAGCGTTCAAAGAACTTAAGTACACAATTTCCAATTGTGCAACTTTGTCTTTGTTTGACTTAGATGTATGTACTAATTGTAACTACTGATGCATCAGGCTATAGGATTGGTGCTACAATGACTCAGCTGATCCAAGGTCAGGAGAGACTTGTTGCATGCATCTCTCAAAAATTCACTGAGGCTGAGAACAACTCAACATGTGATTGGAATTCACCTTTGCTTAAAAACATTTCAAGTTCACCGGGCCTCAAGTGTGGTGCCAAGGCACAGTTGCAGTCCCGGTGGTGGTCATTCGTCTACAAAATATACATATATTGATTCACTGTGACTACGACTGTGCCTCCAGAGTCTTAGTCATACTGTATGTCTTGGAGAGACGTTGAATTCTGCATTTGTACCAAACTAAATAGCGCCGAAGTGCTACATTACAACTAAAGCGAAGCCATTTTTTTTGCAAATTTTAACCCTGAATCTCACTATTTCAAACCTGCAGTACAGCTGTACAACCTATTTTTACTGCTCTGCAAGTAAGTTTGACTAATGCTTTGAGTATACTGTAGTGTAGTAAGTCATTGTAAGCTCAAAACATGCCCACATGTGCCAGTTTCGCTGTGACCAAACAAGTTTTTCCGCCATGTCAGAAGGATTTATTTCCTCTGACGGAATGACATGTTTTCTCTAGAGGAATAACCACATATTCTAAGGCGGAATGATGCGCAACCCGCCATGGCTAGGAATTCGGCAAGAATATAGATTCGCAGAACTAGGTCCCCTGTTAGTGCACTTCAAACTTAATGTAAGGTTAGCCTACACAAAAATGAAATGAACGTTTGATAATAATTTCTTACCGACGTTTTCGTCTTGTCCCCGAGAAGTTTAAGCCGTTCAACGGAGGGAACGAGTTCGAACGCTTTAAGGCTCATCTTAGTGGTATTTTAAGGCGCAATACACTTTTTCTATATTTCTCAACTTAAATGGATGGAATAGAAGAGAGCTAATTACCCTCTTGACGGTTGTACCTATGTAAATATTAGCCCCTCGTTATCGCTATCGTGAGGAGGGCACAAATAATTAGGCCCCAACATGATGACATCCATGCGTGCGAGCACTGTGTTAAAAGATAAACGAATTTTTCCTGCATAAAAACGGTGTCGACTTTGGATAGTGACCACTATTGTGTATATTTGCTTCAAGAATGAACAACTAACTGTTAGTCTTAAAATAAATAAAACCAATTCCATTCTCTTTAGAATTAATACTGCTTAATGAATTTTCTTTAGTTGATATCTATTCGTTGTTTGTGATTACGAAAAAACATATTTACTTCAGATCCTTTTATAAAGGTTACCTCATGCTAGCACGCATCGATCCCATCATAGTAGGGCCTAATTCTTCCTCCCCTTTTCATACCATCATGGTTAGGGTTTCTCCCTTCAGTGAAACCTTACCATAGGCCTACATCATAACATATCAAGATTGGCTGTATATAAATATCTCAATAGTCAGCTATATCGTGAGTTGTAGTGATTGCAATTCCTACAGTAGTGAAAACTCAGTGATGGATTTACAAATCACTTCCTTTAGAGATAGGTGCGTTAGAATACGTTTAAAATATTGCAAAAACTAAGGGACTGATGTTGTGGTTGAGATGCGCGACCTCAGTGTACAGGGCACCATACATATTGGAAAGCTAACAAGTATAGCAACGGTGCATCGTATATGGTCGTTATACCTTTGGCCTACGAGGACTTTTAATATACTGAGGCTATTACAGATGCCTTTTCTTTGACTTCATTCATCACACAGGATCATTACTCAGAATTATCAAGTTTACAGAACAGTATTTGTAGTTTTCTGTCCGCTTAAGTTCATTGTTCACAGAAAAGGCTACCGTTACTGCATGCATGTGTACTGCTATTATAAGCCAGTGTCTATTGCTTCTCAGTGCCATCCTATAACAATCAGTTCACCATGAAACGAGGACAATAGGCACCTATTGTTCGTAGCGGATGACCCCTCCCCCCTTAAAAGGCTCAATGAAAGGAAAAAAAAATCTTTTGGAAGAAAATAAAATGACTGATGAATATTCATTGGAAACTGCTTCTCTTCTCAAAACAAACCTTTTATTCTAAAGGTAAATGAATTTGGTCTCAATAAAAACAGAAGCCTCGGAGATTTACGTCACCGAGGCTTTCTGTTTTTATTGAGACCTTTCCTATCAAATGATACTTACATGAAATATAGAAACGAATTGATCACGTAATGGGAACTTATTCATTTACAAAACACAAATTGGAGCAACGAAAAAAAATCCTTCGTATAAGGGGGGTGGGGTTTAGTCGTCTTGATCATGTCAACTAAAAAAACGTCTATAAAAACGTTCAAAGTTGCGTTATACACCTTTTAAAATATATGATGTTACCACGTGCCTGCAATAACGTCTTGTGACCTGATTTGGGAATTTATAGAAGGATATAATCATAAAAAAATAAGGGACAAAAATTCACCTCTTGTAACTACAGTTAAGACTTAATGGTCAGGGTATGGTAACTTGGAAGTACTGACATAAATAATCACCTCAATAGTCAGCTATATCGTGAGTTGTAGTGATTGCAATTCCTACAGTAGTGAAAACTCAGTGATGGATTTACAAATCACTTCCTTTAGAGATAGGTGCGTTAGAATATGTTTAAAATATTGCAAAAACTAAGGGACTGATGTTGTGGTTGAGATGCGCGACCTCAGTGTACAGGGCACCATACATATTGGAAAGCTAACAAGTATAGCAACGGTGCATCGTATATGGTCGTTATACCTTTGGCCTACGAGGACTTTTAATATACTGAGGCTATTACAGATGCCTTTTCTTTGACTTCATTCATCACACAGGATCATTACTCAGAATTATCAAGTTTACAGAACAGTATTTGTAGTTTTCTGTCCGCTTAAGTTCATTGTTCACAGAAAAGGCTACCGTTACTGCATGCATGTGTACTGCTATTATAAGCCAGTGTCTATTGCTTCTCAGTGCCATCCTATAACAATCAGTTCACCATGAAACGAGGACAATAGGCACCTATTGTTCGTAGCGGATGACCCCTCCCCCCTTAAAAAGCTGAATGAAAGGAAAAAAAAAACTTTTGGAAGAAAATAAAATGACTGATGAATATTCATTGGAAACTGCTTCTCTTCTCAAAACAAACCTTTTATTCTAAAGGTAAATGAATTTGGTCTCAATAAAAACAGAAGCCTCGGAGATTTACGTCACCGAGGTTTCTGTTTTTATTGAGACCTTTCCTATCAAATGATACTTACATGAAATATAGAAACGAATTGATCACGTAATGGGAACTTATTCATTTACAAAACACAAATTGGAGCAACGAAAAAAATCCTTCGTTTAAGGGGGGTGGGGTTTAGTCGTCTTGATCATGTCAACTGTAAAAAACGTCTATAAAAACGTTCAAAGTTGCATTATGCACCTCTTAAAATATATGGTGTTACCACTTGCCTGCAATAACGTCTTGTGACCTGATTTGGGAATTTATAGGAGGATATAATCATTAAAAAATAAGGGAACAAAAATTGACCTCTTGCAACTAAAGTAAAGACTTAATGGTCAGGGTATGGTAACTTGGAAGTACTGACATAAATAGTCACCTCAATAGTCAGCTATATCGTGAGTTTGTAGTGATTGCAATTGCTACAGTAGTGAAAACTAATTAATGATGGATTTACAAATCACTTGCTTTAGAGATAGGTGTGTTAGAATATGTTTAAAACATTGCAAAAACTAATGGATTTTGTGGTTGAGATACGCGACCTGTACAGGGCACCATACATATTGGAAAGCTAACAAATATAGTAACGAGTATAGTTAGAAGTGTATATAGTCGTAAATATATAGACAATAGTCACCTATTGATCGTAGCTGATAACTATCCCCCCCCCCCCTCCAATGGGAGGAAAGTATTGCAGAAAATAAAGTAAGTGATGAATATTCATTGCAAACTGCCTCCCTTCTCAAAACAAATGTTTTATTCTAAAGGTAAATGAATTTGCTCTAAGTAAAGACAGAAGCCTAGGAGACTTACGTCGTCGACGCTAAAACGGTGGGGGTTAGTTGGTTGAACTATGCGACCTGTACAACTCCCCTTATACTGATTTGAAATTCACCAAGTTATATCCTTAACGTCCTGAAAACTTAATTGATATTATCAAGTGAGAAAAATCGTTAAGCTTTGTTTTTGAAAGATGGCTACGCAGTGATGGCATCTCGATTCAGTGTAGAAGCATGATACTTAATGTCACCAAAATAAAGAATTGAATTAATTTTACATAATACAGACTGCATATATTACTGTACCAAACAAAGTTTTTGGGCCAAGCAACTAAAGTCCCCTTACCACAATAACCAATTTTATTTCATGGAGCAACGTTTAATGCGAGCAAGGTACCAAACCTTTTCTTAAAGTCACTAGTCTTCTTAAAACAAAAACAGACGTTAAACTGATGACGAATTATAACAGACTATAATTGGTCTCTCGAGCACTTCATCAAAACAATAGGCAATCCACAGAGTTGAAATACTCGTCAATATCGTTTTTCAATCAATATCGTTTTTTGCATTTAAACTCAAAGCAACCCTTTCTATAATGTAGAATCTGTCTAATCTGAACAAATAACAACGAATCCCCATTATTTTTTTCTTTTCAAGTAAGTGTTACTTCTCTTAAATTTTTTCACGAACCACCGATTGGCAGTCATTCACTTCGTCTTGCTTATCGTTATTAATAACCTGACGATGGAAGCTGACCTTCCGAAAACATAAAGTGTTTTCATTCTAATCGTTGGGTACATTGTAAATACATTGACGTTTGCCATCAAATCAGCGATATCATGTTATTATCAGGACTTGTCCTTCGAAGAACATTCATAATATCGTTTCCCATCATTATTGGACAGGCCTACATAGTATCATGCTGTACTGTCTTCCCAAACCGCATATGATTCACATTCAGAAATGATATTTAGAGGAGCATGCTGAATATCCAAACTGATTTAATGATCTGGCAAGTCACAAAACATTTTTGAAGATGTTGAAAACTCCCATAAACACTATCCATAACCCAAACAGTGGCAAGTTACAGATCATAGCATCAAAGATGAAACATTTTTTTTACTATTTTTACGATTTAAATGAAAATATTTTACTATATTTAAACGAATTGGAAGCTTACATTCTTTCATTTGAGACCTCCTCCTCCCCTGGACATAATGCTATATATCAAAGGCCTAAAATTTACCACCCCCCTTCAGGAATTCGACCACAATGGTATCACTCTAAATCAGTAAGTCAGCAAAGATCGTACTAAGCAAAACAACTTCTAACAGTCTACCACCCCAGCCCCCTCAGCTCTGGTACAAAAACAAAGTCGAAAGAATAATCGACAATTGCACAAAGACCCACTTGGAACAAAAGATCCACCTTTTCCGGCAAGGCAAATAGAACATAAATCAGGCTTTTCGGCTCTCCGAAATTCACATTTGGCTCATCAAATATTCTTCTACAACTGCTTCCTAGATGTTGACTTAAGGTTTCCTCAAAGCGTTGCACACTGGCATCAGATACGAAACGCCCAAATTCAACCTCCGATATCACCAGATTCTTGTCTTCCTTTCTCCCTAACTGCGAAATCCAAATTCACTGCAAACACTATCTGAGCGATACCCGTAACGCTGCAGGCTTCCATTTACGTAACCTGAATATTCTCCAGGGTACAAACTGCAAATTAAGTGTCAGCATACTGATAATAAATGATATATGACGCACCCACAAAAAAAAAAAAAAAACACTACACCGACATTAAAATAAAAAATTCTTACCTTGAAGGCTGGTGCTTCATGAAACTGACGTCTCGAAATTGATATTTCTTAATATAGTCTTTCTTTTGTATTACTCTTTTTTTTTTCATAGACTCTTTCTTTTCTAAAGGCAAAACACGGTGCCTTTGCCTTCAAAATCTCTGTAATGCGTTTAGTAGAGCCTGTCCCAGTGCAGCTTTACTTGGTGTCACTTCCGAAAACAAACTTTAACCTTAAACGTTAATTCACTTAAAAATACTATTTCGTTGCTCGATGGGCTACAGCTGCAATATCTCCATTGCCTCTCTCTCTCTCTCTCCGATGTTCCGTCCGATATTCTCGTCAAGATTGACCACACAAAAAAGAAAAAAATCGTCCCGTCCTTTGCTATGGAAGAATTTCTCTTACCAGTATAGCTGACGTTGATTAGCAAATTCTGAATTAGCATTCGTGCTAGTTGTAACAAATCTCGACTTGCTCTTACAATCCCTGGTTGCATTAGTAGCTCTCATACCCTCAATTTGGACAACGCAATAAGTGATTTTTGCATTTTCAGGGAATTTAACATGAAACCTTACAAGGTTAACAACAACTCGGTAGTAGTTAGTATAGATCCAGGTAGGTGCTGAACGCCAGCTGGTAAAATGTCAAGCCGCTACAACGCATTCCCAAAAACGTTGTAAATATGCAGAAACTCTTCTCCCCATAATCCGCATTCCTTTCTACTCTAACTTCCATTATATCACAGGTGAACTTTTACAGCTTTATTTAAAGAATGCAGCGTGACTGTAGACAATCCTCTTTTGAAGGGGTAATCCAAAGGATAGTTTTGCTTTAAAAAGAAAAGAAGAAAAAGAAGGTCACACGTAGCACATCCACACTCCCTTGCAGGAACTTTCGTGAGGGTGTGAAGGGGAGGGGGTGAATCTTTATCATTATACATATGTATCTAGCTATGTGTCCCATGTTCTTATAGTCCATCTGATATGCATCTACAAAAGAGCTGGCTTTATTCAAAATTTGCTGAGTGACACTCAGAAAAAAAATCAGTTAGAATTTTGCTGACATCTGTTACCGTTTTTGACATACTCTTTTTCAAAGTTTGATGAAAAGATATGATAATAACGTCAGGTAGTTCGCAGCTTCATTATTTTCTAGTGAAAATTTTTAATGTTTTGCAAGTGATATCAATATTATATTACGACGGAAACACATGCTACAAAAAAAACGACCAAAAAAAAAAAAACCCAAACCAAAACACACTTAAAGAATATCCTTGAATTCAGGGATAACATCAGACATATAATGCGAGTCCCTCTCCTGAAGTCATATATTAGCATACTTAGCCAATGCTCATTTACGATGCAGTCATAGGACAGGAATTCTGTGTCTGTAAAATCGTTCAATGTTCTATAAGATTTGATGATATTTTTAAGGTTCTTAATGACTAATACAGACAATACATCACTAAATGTATTTTTCATATCTCACAATAGTTGTTCTTTTTATGAGGATGCAGCCCCTATAACAACTAGATCAGTCGGACTACCCATAAGTCAAGAGACAGAAAACAAGCTCAGTAAAGAATCAAATTAATCAGATTAATACCAGATTCATCCCAGAATGTCCAATATCGGAAATCAATGCCACCAGAAACTCATTAATTAACGGATCCCATAAGAACGGCTTGAGGAATTTCTCATATCCCAAAAGTCTTACGTTAACTTGATGTCATAAGAATATATTGCGAGAATCTCGCGAGGATTTCTTATAAGGGCAATATTTTCACTAGACCCGTACAAAAGATCTTTCCAAGGGGGTTAGATTTGTTGGGGATAGAGGATAAAAATCTTAGCTTATCGCAAAGCTAGATTCTTACTTATTTTTTTCAAAATTGATGGCATATTTGCGCACAAGTTCGCATCCTCGGAAATCTCTTCTAATATTACTTAATAATTGTGACAAAGACAACAGTATGTCTGTACTAGGAAATAGGTGGCGCTATATCTTTCCTACAACCAGAGCTACAACCACAGCCGTATATCTATATATGGCTCTGTCCAAAACTGTTGCTTAACCTCCAGTAATCCTGGATGATAGGCCTTTGTACCAATTCATGAGGGTTTACAGCTTTAGAATGTCGGAACAGATGCTTTTACTCCATTCGTAGTAGCTCAATGGTTATACGATAACGCTATGATACGATTTCTTCTACCCTTACACAGAGCAGTTGTGTAAAGGTATTAATTTATTCGCGGTTAATACTGTACCTTTTAGGAGAATTGGCTGTTACCAGTCAGTTGTGAAAATGGAGTTGTCCCCGTCACACGCTAACGCTTTGATACGGATGGAATTTAAATACACAGCAATCACGTAACTCACACACGTGACACATTTTATACATTGTGTAGGCCTTGCAAAATACAAATGGCATTATAGTATATTCAGTTCATAGAGTTTCAACAAGGGTTCTATACTTTTAGAAAGCGAAACAGAATTATACACGATTTGTGTCAAGGCAAGTTCGGTGCTACTATGTCCTCCATTCAAAGACAACAGCTAATTCTCTGTTAGTAAAGGTTGCATGCTTTCTTAATTTCTCTTCTTACCTTGTGTGTAACACAATATTTGTATTTCCGATAGAAAGAACGCCTTGAGAGTGTGGTAATTTCGCCAGGTGTTTAGGTCAAAATTCATGCGTAATACAGATGCCGATATGCACGTTAAATAAATTACTTGTAAGATACTTGAGGTAAAACATTTAAGGCACATGTAAATGATTAATTAATCCTAATTGTTGCGGTTGTAGGTGACGAAATTTCAATTTTTTGCCGTGAAACGGCCTGTCGAAGGATACCTTAGTTGTCCATTGCCCAGTATCTCGAAATGATCCCAGCATATCTTTAACAACAAGTAAGAATTTCTGACACGTAATTTGTTAAACACACCCCCTCCCCCTCATTTTTATCTTTGACGTTTCTATGAAAAGAGGGGAGATGTTGTAATGATCTTGCTGATTTTGATGGTGTCAGGAGAAATATGCGAGATTTAGAACCTATTTCAATATCATAATACTTATTGATAAATTGGGAAACTAAAAAGAGTTAAAATTTTTTTTTTTTAAATCGGTTTATTCAGTGTGCGCTTATCAGTAAAAATAAGGGTAAATAACAAAAAGAGTTTTTGTTAACTTAATATTAAGAGACTAAGTGGCTTTGTATTATCCTTTGTGAGTAATTTGGTTTGTTCTCGGCGCTTCTTTAAAATTTCCCCCACCTCTATTTTATTACTGAGGTATATTTTGTAAATGACTCCATTCTCATGAACGCAACCAGTCCATGACGATCGAAAGTGAATTTAATGAGAGATTTTTTTTAATACCAAATTTGGGTATTAATAAAAAGTCTGGAACTTGAGTCGGGAGTAAAGGGGGAGGGCAATGTTTTCTATTTTTAAGTTGGAATGGAAATGCAGCATTTTCCAGGTTACTCGTTAAAATATCAGCAAAAAATATGTTAGCCACGACAACGATTAAGATCCTCTACAGATACTACTTTCCAACAAATAAATGTTTCTCAGCCAGCGACAAGTTCATTTGAATAAAAAAGTGAGTGGCATCTCATAACTATTGTTGTCCACAATCATTCGCTCTTTTACATATAGCATGGGGGTACTATGAGTCGATCATCTGACAAACATTTTAATCCTAAAAATATGAAAACATTATTATAATATATTTAACTTGACAGAAGTACTCATAAATTTGCCTCTTTCAATCTAATATCTTTTGCTTGTGTTAAAAATAAGTAATTACTTGGAAATAGGTCTTGAATTTAACGTGGCCGTACATAACACTAGGCTTATGATGAAACCTCTAATCGATCACGTCAGAATAAGATCTATCAAAATACTGCTTATTATCAAATAAATATATAATAATGCCAAAAGACATAAAATAGTGTCTTCTATCTAAACGCTGAATGAGAGTTTTACCGAAGACATTCTGGTCGCTATTTTGGTACAATTTGAAATATGATAGTCAGCACCATTGCTGAAACTTAAAAATTTGACTGTGAGTAAAATTTTCCATGGCACTGAAAAAATAACTCGGCAAATACTTGTTTAGATGTTCTTTGAAGTAAATATGATGTAGGCGGTGCTTACTTTGGAATTCCTTTGCGTCTACACGGCCTTACTGGAGTTTAAAATGCATTGATTGACTCAAATTACCGATAAACTGACGGTACACGTAGTATATGTATCATAGTCGATCGAGCGTTTGATCGAACACCCAGCGCATTTAGATTATACACAGTACATAAGTACACGTATAGCTAGGCGCAGTACACTTGCATGTGAAAGGAACGCGCAAGTGTTGTGTGAATGCAGAAGTACCATGCACGTCAAAGTAGGCCTGCATATTCCCACGCAGATCACGTGTACGTCAAAGTGAATCCTTTCATTTATTTTATTTTTCAGAGCCATGTAGACATATACTGTACCTCTCTGTTATTTCTCAAATCAGCGCCCAGCCACTCTAAGCGTTTTGTAATAGTTCTAAGAAACACGTCACAATCATTTGTATTACTCAATTTCTTTTTCCACCAAAACGTACAGTAAATCACTCAATTGCTTGGCTAGTGTGTACAGGGCATGAAACCGTAAAAACATACTAGTGGGGATATTACTAAAAGCATGGAAGATGATATTATTATTGTAAGATTATATGTAAATCTTTATGTATAGCGCCATCAGTTGCTGTGGAAACGGTGAACTTTCCAGTGGTTGAGCTCGTGTACATGTGCCCTCTGTTTGGTAATAACCTGTGAATATTTCAGTAAAAAGGGTTTGTGGAGATTGTTCCAAGACTAAGGTTTTCTGACCCTTTACTACAGTTATTATGTATAATCGCTCAGTCCAAACATGGTTGCATAGGTTAAAAATTAGTTCACATTGTATCGAAAAGCTAAGGTCTAATAAGTTACGTTTCACCTTGTAGTAACAGAACCTACCGTGCTGTATTATGTACCCTATTGACCTATGATGTCACCGATCTTGTGAGCAGTAGGTTACATATCACAACCAGGCTTCTAATGAATGAACAAGTTTGAAATTCATTAGACTTACTGTTTAGAGAGAAATGGTGAAAATTTTTTTTCAAAGCCTTTTGTCGATTAGAAATTTGACCCATGGCCTCTGATCTCTGACCTTAAATTTAGATCATGGGTCATCTATAGACCAAATTTGACCCTCATCAGCTTTTGCGGTCTAGGAGGAGTTGCGGAAGCAAACTTTTCGGTGTCAAATTTGACCTCTGACCCCTGAACTTGATCTTTGACCTAAAAAACACATACAAACATGATTTTTAGATAAAATCTAGTATACCTGCCATATATTTGAAGGTCCCATGTAAATAGCCATTTTGGATTAAGAAATACAGCAAATGTATGATTTTCACAGATTTGACCTTTGATCTCTGACTTTAAATTTTGACGGGAGACGCAACTTTAGACCATGTGTTAACTATCTACCAACTTTGACTTTCATTGCTTCGCGGTCTAGGAGGAGTTGCGTACGCAAAGTGTTCGGTGTCAAATTTGAACTTTGACCAGTGAACTTGATATTTGACCTCAAAACACGTATATACATGTTTTTTTCGATAAAATCTTGTATACCGGTCATATATTTAAAGTTCTCATGTAAATAGCCATTCTGGATTAAGAAATACAGCAAATTTAACATTTTCATTAATTTAACCTTTGACCACTGACCTTAAAGTTTGACGGGAGACACCTGTCTACCAACTTTGATCATAATCGGCTTTGCGGTCTAGTTGCGGAATAAAATACCGTAGAAGACTCTTCATTGCCAGTTGAGTTATTATAATTTTCTTGACAAGACTGTTTCATTGATTGAGACAGAAATTTTATGATACCACTTTTTAATGCAAAGTGAGAGACACTAGAAAAAAAGTAAGTAACTTCTTAAAGAGGGTTGATTGAACTACCTCAAATGTCTCTGTAAATATGATAAAAGTTTGCCCTAACAGAGCGAAAATTTTTCGTTTCAGCTTCTTTAGTGGGTTATGAATGCGAAAGGGTTGTAATTGGAGGTTGAGTTACGTTGGCCGTTTTCCACATGCTTTAATTACCGTGAACCATCTGAAACCTTACATGAATGTGAATATAATCTTTGTTTTGTCCCTGCTGTTTGAAACCAATAAAACTAATGTATGAAATAAGGTAATCCATGTATATTAAAAAAGACCACATGTGTCAGATAGGCGGAAATCCATTTCTTGTTTTCACTATGGCCATCAACACGCTTTAGTTCTTCATCATCCAGAAGTACGGCAAAGAAAAAAAAAAGGATGGTCAATTTCTGTTTTATCGACGGTAAATTCCACCAGTTACTGACAGACCTGGTTAGAATTTACAATAAAACCAATTTTAACAGCATCATTACTGCCTTGCAAGCCATCAACCTCTTACCTGTGCAAGACAGTAATGATGCAAATGTTCGCTGCAATTTACATAGCAACACTCCGCAGTCTCTTCATAATTATCGCTTTCTTCTAAGAATGTCTAGAAAAAAAAAAAAAGATAAATGAAAAGCAATGGATTACACCTGGCAATATATATCCAACAAGACTGCACTTTACCGTATATATACAAAGCCTACCTCGGCATTTAAAGGCAAGAAGTTGCATATCTCATCCCTATCGTTTCTTTCACACGTATGTATCATACATACGCTGTCGAAATCATCTATACTATAGCTAGAAGTATTATCCCACGATAAGAAAATGGCCGACATTGGAGGGTCACGTGCCGTGGGAATGTTATCTTGCGATGAGTATAATAAGTTTAAGCACCCTAATTGTTTTTTTAATCATCTTCACAAGATGTACAAAAGATGACAATCTTACCTTAGCCGTATGAAATAAGGAGTAACTTACAAGACAGAACAAATTTTCTGCATTTGAGGCGCAAATCACCGGACTGTTACTCTACAACAAACTGCTGAAATGTCTCAGGTAGCGGTACAGTACTGTGTAGTGTACGTCGAGCAATGTACGCGTCGTTTGTTCGAGCTATTGCCGGTGTTATTATCAAGCGCGAACGTATGAAACTATTACACCTACCATACCAAACCATTCCCGCGCCAAGTGACACTCCATGCAGGGGAGAGTTTGACGCCATTTTGTCCATTGACGAGCTTCTTCACCCCCAGGGGTCTCCATACAATGTCTCACGAGAATGACGTTTCATTTATTTTTTACATTTCCCAAGCAGTGTATCACCCACATGTGTTCGGATCGCCTGCATAAAAACAGTGGTATGATAATATATCCATACAACAGTGTTTTAAAACTATCAATATATGCTTAATATGGGAGTGGAAGGCCAAAGAACATGAGAATTGACAAAGAGTTGAAAGAGTCGTTACAGTCACTATAGATGTCTTTCGTTTATTGGATATTTCCAGTGAGCTTAAAAATATATTTGTGGAATGAACGTAAACTTCGCCATGCTAGTGCACAAAACCTTTCGTGACATCCGCCAAATATATGTACACAGGAAGTAAATGAAGATGTTTCAACCATGTATCTTGTTGGAATTTGTTAACATTTACAGAAACACAGGTTTTAAGTAAACATCTCTCTTTAATTTTTATTTCCTTTTACCGTTGACAAAGGAATGTTGGTAGATTTATCTGATTGGTTGAATATAATGCGACCAACGAAGCACTGTCGGACCGTGGATTTGATTGGTCAAAATATGTCATCTTTTCAGTCAAAATGGTTTTATTTTCCTACTTTCGGTAAAATTTACTGCTGCACGATCGTTGAAATTCGTCAATACTTAATTCGTAACACGTCTATGATGACATTAACTCCTTCCCTTAGGTGGACACCAAAACGAACAAAAAGCGATCCATATAACGTTCTCTACACAGGACGTTCTTTCTGACCACTTTTACAAGGAGTTCGATCCAAGCATGTTAGTTACCATACGCTACTAACGCAATGGTTGAACATGCCCATTTGTGAACCAGTGTTTCTTAAATCTGTGAAGAAGTAAACAGTTAACCGATTACGTTCAAAGAAATGACCGAGACGTATAATTGATCAAAATGCATAATACTGAACACTGAATTTCAATTGAACGTACTGCTATCCGAATACTGTCTTCCTCTCATTGTAATGATAAGATACGTAAATCAGTAATGCATCTATAGGTGAACTTTTTCTTCAGGAAGGTACTGTATAACTTCATGATTTTCTTTTGATTAAGTTACGTACGGTATAACATGAAATGCCATTCAGTGTTGTACACAAATAAGTGAATTAAATGGAGGAAACATACCTCTTCGCTTTGTATCCATGTTTGTGCTTTATTGGTTTATGCGTTATTGGGACAACCTTGTTAAACGTTTGGTTTATTTAGTTCATCTGGTCTACTTAAGCTATCGTGGCAAACACTCGCATTAACCAGGCTCATCTGTCAATAGCTTCCTCTTCATGATGGTTGCAAGATTTTCGATATTAAGTCTTTACGTTGTTTTTTAATCGTTGATAAACATTTACATTTTTTTTTTATAATTGTTTGTAAGAAACCATTACTCACCGACACCTTCTAGAGTGACAGCTTTCTTTACCCCTAAACCTGCATATTTTTTTTTTTGGGGGGGGGGGGGACTGTATGCTTATTTTCATAGCGTGGGCGTTATGTGACTTAATGATAATATATATATATATATATATATATATATATATATATATATATATATATATATATATATATATATATATATATATATATATATATATATATATATATATATATATATATATAATGGCCCTCATAAGTCACATTCAGTGGACGCACAAGTCAAAATGGCTACTAATTATATCTAAAACTACCTTAAGGTACGATTAGTTTTACAATAATACACCTTCTAATTGTAATGTCTCTTCTTGAATTTATACACCTACGCGTGTTGGCGGCAAAAAAAGAAAACACACCTGTGACATGGAGAAAATACTTCCTCTCCACAGATTCTCGAAGACAGTAGTAACTTCCTTCGTGTAAAAAAGAAGCGTTACTAACAACCAATGAATAATTTTTTGTTAGTCGAAAGCTGTCTCCTGGCAGAGTAACAATGTTTGCTCTCCCTGTAAATAGAATTTCACCTCTGTGTTCCCATCTGTTCCCTGAGCCAGATTCACCTGGACATGGTAATGTGACTGACGAGAACAGCTCAACTTCGATTGTTCCTTCTGTGGCATTCTCTTGTCGTGCTTCTGGCAAATAATTACCAAAAACTAGACAAATGAGAGAAAAATATTGAAACGTTTTGCGACTCATCTTCATATTGCAACCTAATACAGCGAAATGAAACTGTTGCACAGTACGATGTCCAGCTTACAGTGTCTGAATCAGTTTACTTCCTTCTGTGAAACACTTCCTTGTACACATGTCCTTTTATTGTCTGTTTGAATTTTTATTGGTCTATATTTAATGCCAGCAGAGTTGTTAATTATTCAACAAATGGTGTCACATGTACACACACAAAAGTACTCATTTGCGATACGCTTATCTAACAAATGAGTTTCATATCTCTAATTCTTTCACGTATACTTGAGTGATTGTTTTTGTTTTTGTCTTTTGTTTGATTTATTCAACTTGACAAGAATAAAAATATAGTTACGCGATTAGGTCATGATCTTTTCAATATAGCATCAAATTAAATAGAACGTCCTTTCTTTCATCTTATTGTCTGCAGTTTCGCGACAGCTATTGTCTTAAGTTTTCATAAAGGTACGTGATGTTCATTTTCAGTGGCAAGGATCTCGGATGATTACCTCCGCTGATGTTGGAATGAAGAAAACGACATTTTAGAATTTTAGATTGTATAAGACGAAGTTGTAAAACGATCCAATTTTTGACTACATTTCACCGAGAAGTATCGTATGATTTATTTCATTTTCACAAATTTTAAGTTTTGAAAATTAAGTCACAATCAGCCTATTATTTCGCCACTTGTTGCAGTGGGCACATTGATTTCCATAGTGAAACAAAGGGTCAATGATATACAATAAAGGTTATGAGTTACATTGCGTAAAGGGAATACAATGTACCTCCGATACAATGGCGCTCCCAGTATTGTCGACTGGGTGTGGGGGTGGTGATAATTTATTGAGAAGTTTATTTAAGCAGAACGCTACCATAATTTGCACCACGATGAGCGTACCAGAAAAAAGTGTGGATAAAAACCCGTAGAGCGCCGGGATTCGCCCTTCCCAGGCCTCGTCCTGGAAATGGTACGTTTTCAGTACTTTCTTATGTAAGACACTTCTTAACATTACAGCAAGTTTTCGATGTACTGACGTCTGTATGGTTGTGCGAATCAAGTAAAAGGATGATATAAAGCTCTGCAAGTCGTATAAAACCTTTAAATGTAAAATGAAATCTCATCTCATTGGTAATTACGTGATTTGAACTGTATGCTTTTTCTGACTCGAGCCTTCTTTCTTTTCTTCTTTTCTCCTTGTTTTTGTTTTTTGTGTGTTTTTCTGTTTCCTTTAAGGTCGCTAGCTGCGATAAACATATTCGTGTTTTTTTTTTTTTTTTCTAGCGTTCTGTTCATATTCCACTACATTGTACGACTGCATCTTATTATGCCTGTATGTATATATGTAGTATGAACGAAATACATGAAACGAAACGAAGTACTCGAAACAAAGATCCCATGGCAATCATTGGCTCATTTTTCTGTTTTTTTTTATATTTTCATTTTCACTTCCAGTATCCGGTAGACTAGTTCGTTTTCTTTTTAATTGCCAACTGGATCGTTCACCACTGATTACGCAATTTCCTCTACTGACCAGTTTCCCCGACTTACCCGAAGGTGGAGCATCCCCCATCCATTTCCGCACGTCACTGAACCTAGGTAACATCAGTTCCATGGTGACGTAGAATACACATACGGGGCTTTTCTTCAGGTTTACGGTGTTCACTTATGAGGCAAACATCGCCTGACTGTGTGGCCTTATTTGTCCCATAAAAAAGTTGTAACTTTTAAGAGACAAGAGAGAAAAGGGTTCTGACCCCAAATTTCAACAATATTGACGAAAGTACTTTTTCTTTAGTGCCCGGAAATTACGGCAGATAGCCGATGGCAGGGTACCGTAAAGTTACTTCGATATACAATATTATCTTATACGCACAATGATTGACAGCATCAGTTCATGTTGCTGAAGGAACTTTCGCAGATATAGGTGGATCCGAATATCCCCACCACTTTCAAGGACAATTATTCCAGCTCACTGCGAGCTTGAAGAAAACACTTATCCAGAGATCCGCTGATGTTTTGCGACCGTGCCAAACTTTCAATTCATCCGATTAGCTGAGATATTCTGACACTAATTTGTGCGCCACTCCAAGCCACGTCGCGCGCCTGACAAGTGGCGCGCACGCCGCTATTTGAAGAAGCCTGCTTTAGACAACAACGTAAGTTTAGACAACAGTGTAAGATAAAACATCAACAAAGGCAGTTGCATCAAAGTAATTTTAAACATCAACGCTAGTTGAAACAACAACGTAACTTGAAACAACAACGTAACTTGAAACAACAATGTACGTTTTAACTAAAACGTAAGTTTAAACAGCAAAATAAATTTGAACAACAATTCAAGTTGAAACAACACAAGTTTAAACAACAACGGAAGTTGAGTAAGTTTAAGCAACAACGTAACTTCTTGAAACAACAAAGTCATCATTACCATTTGGCGTTCCATACACAACCACTAGCCTACGAAGTATGAGATCGGATGCTGTTACTGGCTGATAGTTTCAAGCCGATAAGAATCTATGTCTGTATGTGTCGAGTAAGTCCTGTACTGTGTATTTTACAAGGTCAGCCTATTGTTAGACTAGTTGCAACGTGGATCAAATATCTTCAGCTCATAGCTGCATATGACTTAGTTCAAGCTGCTTTCAAGCACATGTGCCACGAAAGTGACGAAACAACATCGCAGACATAGAGGAATATTTTTGAAGAAACCCTTAAAACATTTGCTTACCCATCCAGAATGGCAGATTCATCGGACAAATATGAACAATATAACTACGACGATGCACCCGTGAAAAGCGGTTCCAGTGGAAAAGGAAGGTCGAAGAAGGAGTTGCACGAAAAGGAGCATATGTTCGAGGATAAAAAGTCAACGAGGGAAGGGCGAAAAGTGGAAGACCAAATTACGAATGCGGAACAAAAACAGAAAGAGAAAGTTAAAAAGCAGAGCAGTAGAGATTAATTGTTGCAGGGATTGAATCGTTCTCAGAAATTGTTCGATATCGGGTATGCAAAAACATCTCAAACTAACTATCCTACAGTAGGCCCTACCAAATAATCGTTAGGCTATGTTACAATGTCGCATAGAACTGTTTGCCAAGCCTTAGCCTAACGTACGGTTTAGCGTCAAGGCTAACCGTTAATTATTCCAAGGCCACACCACACACCTGTGCAAACAATGTAAGGCCAAGGCTAAGCCTAATCTGCTGAGTGTAGACGACATTGCAAAATGTGCAAATCTGTACTGCAGAAGGAAAGTGTTTGTTATCGCTTAAAGCTGTGATAGGTTATGAGTTGAACATTTTCCAGTCTGCATTCCATGCACTACAAATGAGAAGATCTTTGGCGTAAGTGCCGACTCTTTCTTGTCATAGTGCTGGTGAAATGTTTACCTTGGCGTGCTGGCTTGCACACAAAAAATAGCCTTGGCGTACAATGTCTAAGGCCATGGGCTAAATCACTGTGCTGCAAACTACTAAGTTTTTGACCTAAGTCAAAAGCACAGCGAGTTTTTGCTGTAGCATGTATCAACTTAAAGCAGGATGTGCTGTTATTCCTGCATTTTCCAAAGTATACCAAAGGACTCCTTATACTTCTTAGAGTTGCAGAAAGTTATAAAAACTCCTGTACAGGTATATTTGTCCACATATAGCCTAATTTCTAAAGGAAATGCTTTTGCGTAGGCGTTTCGTTGTAGCAGTGTTCACATGGAAGTCCCGCACATTTACCACAGGGTCCAGTTCCGCTAGCTTTTTACCCGGAAAAACTAAATCGCTCTTCTTTCTACTGTAATTAGGACTCTAATTAATGAAATCAAATGACAGAAAATGATAGAAGATCAACATAAAGGCTATATTTATTCCTTCAAACAGCACATCCTACTTTAACTTGTGTTAAGTGCAACACAAAATATTATTATTCCCTGCCAAATATGAAAGAACATGTGTAAATGTATGCTTAAGGTGGAAGCACCATCATCATACAGCAGGACAAGTTGTATTACGAGTGCGACTGAGGTATAGCATCCTGTGCTTGTTGACGTATGAACACTAACACCTTGGTGTATGAACGCTAGCATCTCAGCGTAACTTCGGCATTCGGCTTTGCATGGAATGCACGGTGGAAAATTTATCAGTTGAAAGTCAAATTCTGCAGAATACCATAGCCACTATGAAATAACATTGCTTTTACCTCATTTTTGCATACATGAATATTCATATCCATTCCACTGGTCTGTTTGATTGTAAGTAACAGAGAGACAGCTATGCTTTCTTGGAGAGTAAATTTTGTAGGGCCTACAAAAACATTGTGTTAATTTTTGTATCCAGACATCTAGAAGATGACTGCATACCAACATCACAGTAGTTCTTTTACAGAGTTTGAGACAGGTGATATTTCTCCCTACATTCTCTACCATGCAACACTGACAAAAAAAAAACAAAAACAGAGTAGATGACCAGGCTATTGATTGCTAGTACAACTGAAATTCCAGCTTTGACTTTTGCCATCTTTCTACCATTACCAGCAATGACATGTATCCAGAAATGATGAAAGATTGAAAGAATATTTGCGGCCTAGTTTAAACAACTGGTGTGCATTCCATACATCCACTCAGATGATGTATTGCCTGGCCCTCAGTCTGCATTTCATGCACTAGTACGATTGGAAGATCTTCAGTTTGGGCTCCGACTTTATCCTGGTGTACCGTAGCAGTGGCAAAATGGTACCTTGGCACGCCGGTGTACATAAAAGCATCGGTCTTACTGTACCCTTGGTGTAAAACTTCTGTAGTACTGCATTGTATTTTGTACATGCAAAGCTACTTCTTTACAGTCTGCATTCCATGCTCTACAATGTGAAGATCTTCGGTGTGAGTGTCAACTCTTTGCTGGCGTAGCAGCTGTGAAATGTTTATCTCGGCAGGCTGGCATGCACGAAAAAAATCAGCCTTGTTGCACAACCTGTAAGGCCTAGCCGAGTCATTGTACACTTTGTACTGCAAACTACTTCTACTGGAAGTCAAAACCGCAGCTACAAAAGTTCCTGCTGTAGTGTTTCCTTTTAATTCACATAAAATCCAACACAAAATATGATTATTTCCTGTCAAGTATGAAAGAACTTCTGTAGCTGTGTGCTTCAAGTTGGAAGCACAATCATTGTACAGCAGGTTCTGTTATGTTTCATTATGAGGTACTGCAGGCTATACAGTGGCTGGTGTTTTTTGGCGCGTGAATGCTTACACCTTGGCGTATGAAAGCTAAAACCTCGTTGTAACTTTGGCGTCAGCATTTCATGGAATGCACCCTTCATGCTACTTTAGAAAAAGAAGTCAAAACTGCAGCTATGTAACATTTCCGGGTTAAGAGGGACAAATGTGTGTAACTTAATGCGTCATGTGTGAGGAATGATCATGTTACAGTGTGTAACAGTATGCTATAACAACTGTTTTGTTAGCATATGAACGCTGACACCATGGCATAACTTCAGCATAATTACATGGAGTGTGCCCTGGCTAGGGCCTAACCTAATGTTGAAGGAAATGTTAAAATAACAAGCTGTAAAGCTACATTGCAGGTGTGCAGTACAGTAGATACTGTACTGTACACAGTTCTAGAGGTCAGGGTCGCATGGTGGGTGGTGAAGGACTCTGTAGGATAAACCAAAAACTGTGTGTTCCTTCAGATTGTGAACCTCTTCGTGTGTGCAAGGAGTGTTGGCACAATTCGTTCTCTTTCAACTCAGCAAGGTGTTAGTGCTTGGAACATATAAACACAATAACGTCTAAATGTAAAGTGATGTACTTTACAAATTCATTGAAAATTTGCAACGATGCCTCATGAGCATTCAAAAGGTGCAGAAATTGTGATTTTGGACATTTCCAGGTAGCCCTTCTGTGCCTAATATCTTCAACTTGGATAATGGTACAAAACCTCAATAATTGACTATCTGGGGTATCATTTGACCAAGTGTCAACAAATAAAGCTAAAATAGCTAAAATGGGCTGCAGCAGAATGAATTAATGCTAATGGGTTACACGTTTGTGCAGTGATGCCTCATCATGCACGTGTAACTGGTCATTGTGTGCAGTATGTGCATTAAGACATGTATTGGCAGTTGCTGGGCAATTGCTTGTACAGGTACAGTAATACATAGTATTGTCTTTAAATGAAGTGTCATACAAGAAATTAAAATAGCACATGCTACAGATTTATAGTACCTGTGACTGCATCATGTACAGTTGGAGCCCCTTTGATGGTGTCGCTCAGTTTGGCATTCCATAGTGTGCCTCTTTATAGTGCCTCTTTATAGTGCCGAGCTTTTTGCCATAGTTAGAGATTACTGAACCGCCTCTGCTTTCTTTCCTTTGTTTTTTTATGATGGTTTCATTGTTTCTTCTTCCCCCCAGATGGAATGGCAGCCGGATCAGATTTCTGTTCCCTGGTTCCATCTCCAAGATGCATGAGGTTTCAAGCAAGACATGTTTCAAGAGTAACAGAAGACGTTGACTCAGAAGCATCGGGATGCAACGAAAATTTTTTTAACAAATATGGCCGCATGACAAGGTTTACTTGAATAGTCAGTCCACGAGTAAAGTGGACCAGCAGCCTTGAAATGTTGCCTTACTGAAAAGATATTAAAGTAAAATCATAAATTGTGTTAAAAAGATAAAAAATAATTGCCATATATTTGTGGATCGGGCCAACAAGCGAGGAGATATCTATTGGGTGTGTGAAGTGCATATATGCCGAGAAAGAATCACACACACAGTACTAGCATCGTTGACCTACAGTAAGGCTTGTGAAATGTGTGCACTATCTGGATTGAACAAAAATTAAAGTTTTGTATGTATTTTGTGAGAGAGTTTTGAGAGGTAGTGTTGATGTGATCTGTCGTTCAAAAAGAAGTAAAACTAAATAAGATAAGAGCCCAGGAATGGTAGAGAAAGTTGAGCGGTGGCAATTAAATGTGCAAATTTCATTACTTTCATTGTTTCTATCCAGCAATTGTGACATTATTTTGACACTGTTACATGCTGATGACTGGATTCATCAAAATTGAGGAGGGAAACTAAATAAGCTTTTTTTTTTTTTTTCTTGCACCAACTGTTGATTAATTGTAAATCAGGAAAGAACTTACCGACAAGTCCTACACGTTCTACTTTCAAGCAACTGAAGTGTTAAGGTATTAGGTATTGTGATTCAATGGGCAAATACCTTGAGGAATGATTACATGTCTACAGTGTCTGTTACCAGTCTGGTCGTTACAGGCACATATATGTCTGCTCATTCCCAGCAGTTGAGGGCATCATGTTTTTTGAGATTCGGTAGGTGAAGGCATGGCATCTTTCATCTGCTGCTGTAGTAATTAAGGGCATTGTGTCGTTGACCTCTGGTGGTACAGTACGTTACGTGTCTCCCCCCACCCTACGAATATTTTACAGTAAACATTTGTTGGTTAAGGTTATTGTCACTTCTACCTCTGGGCATCAAGTACATTTTCTCTTGACCTTTGGTCATTAAGGGCATTGCATCTTTGACCTCTGGTTGTCAAGGACATTAAGGATATTATGCTTGTGGCCTCAGGAGATACAATTGTGGTATCGTTCACCACTGGTGGTTAAAGAGCATTGTCTCTCTGACCTCTGGTGGTCTAGGGCATCATTGTCTACTGTAGCTCTTGTTGATACGGGCATTGCATCTTTGACCTCTGGTTGTTTTTAAAGTATGATGTCGTTTTCCTCTGGTGGTGAAAGGTCATGATGGTTGTCTTTGACCCCTGGCTAATCACCAGAGGGTTGAATGTTAGTTTTCTTATTGTCTATATGTTGACTGTCAATCGGTTGCCTTGCTTACAATATTTTGTGAACAACTGCACAGATTACCACCATCCATGCCCTTTACCATCAGATGTGTAGTAGTAGTAGTAGGTTTATTGGGGTTCTGATAAGCTCCCAGTTTAGCATATATACAGTATTAAGTCTTCCAAATGGCATTCAATCAGGATAGTTTAGGAATACTACGAAAAGAAATGAGCAGATCTGCTTGCACAAAACAAAAATAAATAAAAAAACAAACAAAATAATGCTTTTACGATAGTTAGCAACTTAATCTTTCAAACAAACAACTGCCTGTGTAAGGCCTACAATGACAGAAAAGGCTTGATTGTTCTCAGCCAGTTGTTCTTTTGAACGATCTCTAGGTAAGGTCCCTGTGAACGTTTCTTGACATCTGCAATCCCTGTGAAATATCTTATGGCTAGCCACAGCCATAGCAACATATTAGCTTCCTATCGTTAAAAATTAATTGGCACTTTGTGCTCAGTATTCATATCTTGTCGTCAGCATGTTCCGTTTCTTTTCCCATCTTTGTCTCTTTTCTTCTCAGACCAATTCAAGTGAAGCATATATGATTATTTCTTTAAACTCCGTCATCCTTTGAAAGGTCACTTAAAACATTTTTCACGTGGTTTTGCTATCGTCAGGACTAGTTGCCATGATTCTTTTGTTCTTATTGTTCCAGCTGGAATATTCCTTGATGAAGACACTCAATTGTGTTTGGTAATTGTTTGTGTTTCATTTACGCTATTGTTTTTTTTGTTTTTGTTTTGGCTTTATGGTAATGTGTGTTTACTGCAACTCCTAACTGCCGCCATGGACAATTGGCATTATTAAATACGATGTGTTCATCAGACATGGATCAAGGATTGCTATTTAATGTTTCAAGTTTTTGGTTCAAAATTAAAAGTTTTAAATGGAACAATGATTTCAGGAAAACAGAGTGACTCACAAATGTCGCAATTCAGTACTAGTTGTCCATGTTGCAGCCAAGTCTATAGCTAGCCCATTGTTACCAACTCCACTGTTTGTAAACGCCTGCATTTTACACCAGAAAGCAACTGTTAAACCTCTGATGTCCTTCGTGAAATACCTGTATGGTCTGTATATCGTCAACTGTGGTACATCGCGAAGTCTGGCTTCCAGTTGATGGTAAAAAGTTCCATCTCCCAAGTCGGGGGAGCATTTTCCTCTTTTGGACTTACTGGTGGGTTGAAATATGAACCAAATGTTGTATTTGAAGGTGAATTTGGGAGTTCCATCATATTTACATAAAAAAATGACCAACAACCCTTGACAGAGATTTGATGACCAGACAGAGAAAGTTGTGAGAGAGAAGCTTGGAAATTCTGTTAATGTCAAGAAGAAAATTTTTGAATAGTCAGCTGTGTTATTCACTTAAGCCCGGTTGTGGTGCAAAATCCATAGTTTTGTTTTGTAAGGTTTCACATTCATGTCTCGGGACACACACGCTGTGTCATGCCGGATAGACATGACAAGGTTAGGCTAAGGTGAGAGAGGTAACAAAAGCTTTGTGAATACAAATGGACAAACTTCTGGAAGAGAATGCTATCATGGTATAGATTGGGTGTTGTGGTTGCTTGGGAAGCTGCTTCCCTTGAGAGGATTTAAATTTGGAAGTGGACATGTGATGTGTCTATGGACACACTCAAAGATGTGGTGGGCTTCCACTGTGGAAACAGAAGTGTACCATAATATATTTCAACCACTTTGATTGTCAACATTCAGTAAGAGGTTTTATCCTGCCTTAATTGTGATTTTGAGTTAAAATATTTATCACACCAAAGACAATGTACTGTCTTGTGATATCTTTTCAAGCCATCCTTTGTTGCTCAGATTAGTACAATGTAATTTGTCAAGCCTGGCACCTGTCTTGCATATCAATTGCCCCATGAATATATTTTCCATCCGTCATTTATCTTTAGAATAAGAAAAATGTCAAGTTACGGGGCATAAGTTTGACTAGGAGGTATGTATAGAGCAGGTGGCAAATACAGAAAGTCACTGTCATTTAATAATGTCAATGTGTGAATGAGGTTTTGGCCAACAAATCATAAAATTTTAAACTACTTTGATCCTTGTTCAATATAACTCATTGTGAACTGGCATACCTTACTCATGCACAGCTGTAGGGGCCTACCTTCAGCGTACTGTACTCATGACTCCCAGAAACCATTCCAAACGACTTTGTTGTGGTAGCGTCACATGAACAGCCATATTATGACTGTAACATCAAGTATATGGAACTACTGTGCTATGTGTGTCATTCTGATGTTGATTACAATAACCCTTACAGGGTCTAACTCAACTTTTGTAAGTTTTGTTTGCAATGTAAAATGTTCCTTACAATACGATCCACACTGTTTTAAACTTGTGCAACAAATTCAGGGTTCAAATTTTTTCTTTTTAATTTTTTTTCTTTCATGTTTGCCCAGTTTCTTGCTTAATTGGTGTTTGGTTTGACCTAACCCTTGTCAGTAAAAGGAAATGCTTTCAGTTTTTTGCATATCAGTGAGAGAACTATTTCTTGAAAAATAAATTGAATATGAACTGATATTTTGTTTTTTTGTGTTTTGTCAAAACAAGAGTGGTGTCTCTTTTTCTGCCTCAGTCTGGTTGCCTTCAGTTGTGACAAGACAAAATAAAAAAAAAACAAAAAGACAATTCATTGGTTCAATACCAAGGAGAAATACCAAGGAGTAAAGATTAGTATCCGAGAGGTTATGTTTTGAGGATTTACCGGTTTTACCGGAACCACCGTGGCATTAGATGTTGATGAGGTCTTAAGAACTGGGGAGGACAGCCATCTCTGGCTTATGAACAGAGCCCCCTTCTGTTCTGGAAAGAACTGATCGATAATGTTCTTGAATCCGTTGACTGTTGTGGCAGTGACAGCCTCCTGTGGCAGATTGTTCCATTCAGTGATAGCACGCTGACTAACAGAATACTTTCTGATTTCTAGTCTACAGTAGTGCTTCTGGGATTTAAGCTGATGACCTCTTGTTCTACTAACATCGGAAGAATTAAAAAAAGCAGTCTGATCAACATTTTCCAGACCCTTAACTATTTTAAAGACTTCAGTCAAATCAGCTCTTAGTCTACGCATTTCAAGAGAAATTAACCAGTTCTTTCAAACCTTTCTTCATAACTGAGAGCAGATAAATCTGGAATCAATTTTGTAGCATGATGTTGTACTTTTTTAATGTCATCAATATCTTTCTGTAGGTAAAGGTACCATGCCTGACGGTATTCCAGATGTGGTCTGACATTTAAAATCGTATGTTCTTGCCAAGTACCTTGTTGGCAGAGCTCCCAGCCTTAGCACACTGTCTACTAGGACTCAATGTATTGTCAATAATTACGCATACCTAATGATCCTTCTCATACTTAGTGGTTCCAGCTTGAATACCACCAACAAAATAACTGGCTCAGGCATTTGAGTGACCAAGGTGCAGACGCTTGCACTTCTGTGCATTGAATAACATTTGTCAATCGCAAGACCACATATACGATGTATCCTGTTGCAACTCAGTCACCTTACCCATTGTCCAGCCAGTTTTCAATCCAGTCAGCCACTATACTGAACCAAGTACCATGCATGTGCTTCGACCTTTAGAATAAGCCCCTTATGAAAACCTTTGTCAAAGTCTTTACTGAAATCTATAGACATCTACCCTGGATGCATGTCCTTCATCAACCTTACAGAAAGCAGAGAAGCCTGGTAAGACAGGACCTTTGTGACCTAAAGCCATGCTGAGAATCAACTATCATGTCATTGCCCTCCAGATGACTAACAATACTTTCCTTCATAATTGATTCCATTAATTACTTAACAAACCCGGGAAGTCAAGCTGACTGGTCTATACCTACTAAGTTGATTCCTTTTTCTTTTTTATACAAAGGAGTCACATTTGCTAGCTTCCAATCCATAGGAATCTGACTACATTGCAAACTCTTCCTAAAATATGGCTTAAAGGCATGGAAATGACTTTGGCAAGATTTTGTAACACAACCCAGGTATATACCATCAATGCCAGGTGCTTTGTCAGTCCTGTAGATTCTGGAAAACCACCATCCTGAACTCCATGATCAAACTCAGGGATGCCTTAGCGGTGAAAAGCAATCCATAATCTATTGTAAAGATCATTGTCACATTAGCTAACTACATGTCACTAGGCATTATGTCATACACTGGTTGATCATGTAAGCAGAGACTGAGTATGTTAAGTACTGAGGTACGGTAGACCTGTCACATCACTGGGATTATGTCACATATTTGCAACTTAAAGGAGACAAAAATCCTGACCAGGTTAAGCGATATCTCATAGTAGAGAGGAGTATTCATGCACCTTTTGCGAAAAAATGTAACACAACTCACTCTCCCTTAATCTTTAAAATTCTTGAATTATTTTTGTGTACATACTGGTGTGCAGGTTGACATTTTTCCTCTGCACTAAACAAGGGCACATCAAATGAGATGCCATAGTTACCTTTCAAATGCAAGGCGTTTATAACTACAGTATACCTTCATTACCGTACTGTTGTTGGGTATAATGTACAAATACTCCTTTTTGTACAACTGGTGGAAGAGTTTATGCAATATTGCTAAGGAAAAACACTTTTGCTTTGAATCATGTATATTTTGTCTTTTTTTGCTTGAAATGCTGCCTCTTCTTCAAAGGATTTATGGATTGCAGTAGACAAGACCAACACATGGCTGTAGGTGGTTTTGTGTCCCCTCTTTGGGTGGAATAACACAAAACAAGAAAAAAAGAAATGGCAAGATGAGCATACTTTCTTCAAAGAATCCAAATGTATTGAAATATATATTTTCTTCCCTTTGTAAATACTCAAATTATTGACTAACACCATAAATTCGAATATATATGTGGATACACGCACACTTTTGTAACAATAAATACTTTTCAAATAAGAATATAAAGAAAACCACACTCAAGCAGATAAGTGTAAGAACATGCAATTTGTTGCAGCGATATCTTGACTCAAGCTGGACAATCTTTGTAACAATCCTTCACCAAAATTGTAAAAAACAAAAAGAGAAGAGAGTGCGCAATGATTTTCATTAACAAAGAAGAAATGAATTCCATGTGAGAAAAAAGTATGAGAAAATATTCTCAAATATTAAGTAATTACAGCTGATAATACATTTTTAATGTCATCATCAACAGACCGGCACAACTTAAAGTCGTCCTCCACATGAAGTAGCTTCTTAAACTGAAGTCTCTAGCCAAGGTTGTCTTATCGATGACATTGTTGCGACAGTATTGTCCACCCTAAATGAATGTATGTTGTCCTTCACTAATTTGGAAGACAGCTGGCATGTCAACTATGGAATCCATTTAAATTTGCCTCTGTGGAAAATGTTTACAAGTGTTTCAACAAATTGGTGTTTACCAGTGTTTGAATAAATTGGTGTTTATAAGTGTTTTAATAAATTGGTGTTTTCTAGTGTTTGGAAAAATTGGAGAAATGTCAGATTCTGATACTATCATAGACTTTGACCAAGATGTTGACAACTTTGTAAAAAAAAAAGGAAGAAAAATGATAAATTTGAAATAGCAAATGTCCTGAGTTGGCAATACAATTCGCTTTTGATGCAAATTCGACGAGATCAACAGAGTCTAATGCAGTACAATTTGAATGGTGCTTGTAGGCATGATATTTGGTCTTAAGGTAAAGCTAGTTACAAACTGTTACCTTAAAAAAGTCAACATAGAGGTGACTAACAGAGAAACAAGATGTGCCTGGAAAGACAATAAACTAAAAGCAGAAGAAAGAAAACAAAACAAAGAGAAAAAAATAAACATGGTCCCTTCAGGAAGTGTTAAGGCTAAATGTAACAATACTCCCATCATAGTTGTACAATATTTACCATGAGTGGCATATGACATACTCAGCATTACTTATATGCACTTTTAAAATAATTGCCAGGGATCAATAACAGTTAATGATTACATATGGTCACACATTCTTAGGATATTTATTTCCTCTGAAACGCTAAATGATAAATGCTGAGAGAAAGTGAATTGTAAGCAGGTGGTATTCTACAATTGACATTTTATGTTGTACAGTACATTTGCCCAAAGTTCAACAATGCCAATAGTTCAACACATTTCATGTGCCAAAAATGGTGAAAATTATTGAGAAATGGACCGGTCCCTCTGAAACTACCGTGTGACCTCATTCAAGTTTGGGGTTTTCGGTTTAGTGACTGCTAATGGTAGATTTTTACTTAATATCTCATGAGCTGGCTTCTGCATTTTCTATGGATTACATTTACTTCGAGAACAGTTGTGATGAATTATTAACTTATCGTATAACAAACCATGGTAAGAGAATCATAATTGAATAAAAAAGACAATGATAAGACAATGACTCGGACTTTGAGGAGTATGTATGAACAGCACTTGTCACACATCCAATCCTCACATGACATCATCTGTGACCAGGTTCCATTGAAGGAACAAACCCTAACCATGGTGGTATCACTCAATATCACCTCATGTTCTATAATGCAGAAAAGAGTTTTCTCGAGAAATGATTTTAGCACATTATGGAAATTCTGTGAGGAATGAGGGTGGGTGTGACAATATCAAACAGTCATTCATTCATACTTGGTAAGAATTCTCAGGTCCTATTGGTCCATATTACAGTCAGGTGACCGTGCATTATCCTATGAATAATACATGGTTAAAATTGAAAATGCATTATTTGTAGCATAACACATGGTCAATTTCAGAGTAAAATCACCAGCCGATGAATACAACGAAAAAGTAGATCAACTGTGGTCTGTCATTGGCTATCTTACACAAAACAATGGTGGTACTTGGTCAATCATGTAAGAACATTGCTGAAGTGTCACTTGAAGTGTAATATTTTTCTTGGGGTTCACTTTCAATGGTGATGCAGTTACTTACAAGCCCAAAATATTTCTTTCGTTTGTTCTTTTCCATCAAAATCTTGATATGTATGAGTAAGGATCATGAATGCGGTCCCTGTGCATTAACTGAGGATAACACATGTGTTAATGCTACAGTACCACTGGATGCACACGGGAGCAGCCAGAGTGAAGCGGGGTGGGAAGCGGACGTCAGACATCGTGGTTGGGCGTAATATGATGTAAACACACTGAAATGTCGTACAGAGGTCTGTTTTTGTTACTTTGTAATCTGCTGTGTTCAGCATTTGACCAATCATACTGAGTGAAAAAAGGAATTTTTGAGACTGCTTGTTAATTTTTTCTTTTTTGAGGAAGAGGGGTCTTTTTTGGGCAAATAATCATCTCCTCATCTAAGGAAAGATTTCATATTCAAAATATGCAACTTGCAAGTCACTTATTACTTGCACTGACTGATTAAGAGACAACACATGTTAGTAAAGTTTTATGTAACAGCAAACAGGAATAACACACTTCCAACTTTAATAAATAATTGCCTCAAACGAACTGTTCGACCTCTTTCTACAGTTATAAAGCATTCTTAGAAGTTAGAAATTACTATTTCTGAAATATTATATGAAGGAGTTGTTTACTTTTAGGCGGTAAAAAGAAAAATGGATGAGAGGCTAGACGTTTAATACGTCAAACAGTACCGAATAAAAGTCTCAGAAACTTGACAATCAGCCTAGGATATTTATTCCAAATAACAAACGTCAGCCTTTACACAATACAGTACAGTATATTTACATGTCAGTTTCCTTACTTCTCGTATAGCCAGCCTCCCTAACTTCTCAATAATTTTGCCCTTATGGTTAAATTCCAGGGCTTTTATCCGGTCACACAAACCAACTACACTCTTTTACATTTTTTTCATTCACCTTGCAGAGAAGGGATTTCTTGTATTGTACTAAAACTGATCTAGTTACCTACCAACTTGATTCTTCTCAATTACCCATGTCTCCCCCCCCCCCCCCCCTCCTTCATTCTTCCATTAATATAATACAAATTCCAAAAGGACTGCTTTGCAAGAAAAAGTTGAAGATAGCATCATAGAGTGATAGTATTTTACTGGCAATTGTCCCTACTTGAAGAAAACAACTTGCAGCGAACATAAATAAATGAGATATATACATAGTAATCCTCATTGACATTGTAATACCACAAGGTCAAATAAAAGGAAATTAAATTGACTTCATATATAGTCAATAGCAAATATTAGGAAATGTTTGTTTACCAAACCTGCAGAGAAAAAAAGAAGGAACAGATCCATGGTTACGAAGTGACCTGGGGGGACAGAAAATGACTAACACATTAAAGAAGGGATCTTTTTTTGAGGGGGTTGTTTCACAAAATAGTTCAAAATCTGTGTCTCGATTCCTAGACTGAGTGCACGAGAATCCACTGAAGTTACTACCATACACAGCCTGCATCATGTAATGAAAGGGCTCCCTCATCGTGAAGTAGGCCAAAGTATGCAAGAGCTATTTAGAAATAGCTACAGTGCACAACAGGAACTTGCATGTTCACATGCAGTAGCAGGTCGAGGATTTAAGTGCACCCCCCTTCCAAATTCCCTAAATTGATCGATTGAACTATATAGAACTGATCAATATAGAACTATATCTTGATATTGCTTATCCACTCTTATTGTATGAGAACACTCTCACAGAAAGAGCGAATCTAGTGCACCCCCCAAAAAAAACAAAACTCCAGGATCGGCCTCCAGCGGAAGGGCGATGACTGACAGTGCACACCAGTAGTGCGCTGTGAAGGGAGCTTGCACAGAATTTTTCCACTTGTATGTATGTGATGTAACCAGATGAGCAATGTATGCAGAAATGTAAATGTATATGTACACAAGAAGGAAGAAAGTAACAAAGACACTATCAATGGAGAGAGATAGGTCAATTTACATCAAATGAAAAGTAAGTCAACAGAGCAAGAGCGTCCTCACTCATTAGTCTAGCACACCTTTCAGTTACAAGCATACAGTATGTCAATCTGCATAGACTGGTAGTTCCCTTGACATGTATGCTGTCATCTACCTGAGTAGCTTTCATGAATGTCTGAGAAAACAGGTTCTCACGAACAAAACTTGCACTACATTTGTGAAAAAAAAATTACTACTCATTTGTTGGTCAAATTCTATGACTAAGTACTCAAATTCCGACATTTGCATAAATAAATGAACTGTGCGATTATTTAGTGAAAACACCACTTATTTTTACATGATTAGCACTCTGACAGGATAGCACATACAGCACCCCTTGATTAATGCAATACAATTTACCTGGCTACGAAATGTAGATCTTACAAGTACGATGAGCCCTTCAACAATCATAATAACCAATTCATACATCAATATAATTTTACAGAAATGTGCCACAATAAAAAGGGAAAAACAAAAGGATATTCTTTATGAAAAATATAAGGCCATCAATTGAAACAATATTTGCAATTTGAAAGTGGATGAAATGATAAGAAAGACACTTTTTCTCGTAATACATGACTTGTGAGCATAATCGGAAAGAAACGTACAATGTGCAAATTCCTCTTCAGAGAACTAGAAGCCTGTACATAAAGAATGGTAATACCTCACCAATACGATGATACACTATGAGTTATGTGAAGAGAGTTCTTAAATGTGCAGAACTTTTAAAAGTGGCTTGCTTCATGAACAAATGCAATGGCAATACTTCGACAACACTTATATTGTAGGCATATTAATTATCCATCTCTATGTCATCATGATGCAACAATTATTTTGGATATTGAAAAATCAGTTTGAATATTCAACAATCAGTATGAATAGTCATCAATCAAACATTGTGATCAACCAATCCTCACATGATATCATACATGTTTATCCCTTCTCAAGAGGTAGCTACCTTAACCACTGTGGTATATCTGGATATCACATCATGTTTTATCATGTAGAAAAGGTCTTCTCCAGACTAGATATTAGCACATTATGAAATTTCTGTGAGGACTCAGTGTTATGATGCATATGACGCTTTGACAGGTAACTTTAAGGAAAGAGGCTCACCTCCAGTCGCAGATTTCAGCTACTCGCACCCCAAACCTGTTTTTGTGATACCTTATCACACCTTCGATTGTTTCCTCGGAAGTTAATTGTTGTATATGTAATTTAATAATTATAAAGTTGTGCAGAAGATCAATAAACAATGGATTATTTGTGCAAAATTCTCATAATCAAAAAAAAAAAAAAGGGAAAGAAAAGCCCTGATTTGACTACCTGGATGGAATTTGTGTAAAATGTTCTTAAATGGCTATGAACATGATGAAAGTTATCAAATAGGATACCACTCATTATGATGATCATTAAAGTATCCTCTGCATCTTAAGGTTCAAGCAGAGTATTCTACAATTTGTTTGGAAGCTCTCAGAAAGTTCATTTATAGAGGTTCCCAGCACCCCAAACATTTCTCCTGACATTGTTTTATCCAAATATCAAATAATCTAATGGCATTTTCAGACAAAACAGAACTCCAGGAAACCAAAACAGGAATAACATGTGAAAATAAGCAACAGACATGTTCAATGGAGCCAATGCCAAAAAAAAAAAACAATAACACAATAACACAAAAGAAAAATCAAAATTTAAACAAACTAATATGTGTTAGTAGTAACCTCATAGCCTAATGTAGTTTCTCTCCAGCTGTAACATATTCTAGTATGTATTGTAGTACATGTTTCTTCATTTACTGTGTTCATTGCACACACAGGTACAGTATTTCAACAGTACCTGAGGCGTAAAAATCATGGTGGGGCCTACCATTCCCAGGGCAGCCATGTGAAGTACTTCTGGGGCTACCACGCACCAATGTGTGGTAACAAATTAGAAGTTTGGACACTGGCTCTGTTTGGACAGATTTATGTACTGTACATTTTCCACAACATGCACGGTTGCATAAACTAAATATTCGAGAATTATCATTTCAGTAGATGCAATTTTTACCTAGCAATCTTATATATGATTTTTTTTTCTTTTTCTTTTTTAAAATTTTTTGTCCAGCATTATTATTCCAGACTTCTCGTTTAGTGATGACAATCAATAAAGTAGTAGTTCTCTTTTAGTATAAAAGCCTCAGAGTAAAGAACAAAAAAAAAGAAAAGAAAAGTACAATAACAGATGGTTAATTGCACAACAGTCTAACAGTAAAAGTCTACGATATCCCACAATTCAGGGACCCGGCCAAATATCATAATTAATATTTTCATGATTGTTCAAAATGGCTATTCAAACGAGTAAAGTCTTTGGCTTTACCATCTTTTGCGACTAATCTACACTGTCTTTATCTTTGTCCCATCTGTGAGTCTACTTGACGTATTTACATTGTCAATATTCTATACATGGCACAAGAACAAAAAAATAAAAAGATAAAACAGGTCTGAATCACTGGAGACCAGGATTTTAAAAACAGGTGGACTTTAGGCCTATACGTTTACAGGCAATCTGATGGTAGCCTCTTGCATCGACGACGGACAGTATCCACAGTCCCTTGTCAACATCTTTCTTCTTTTCCACTGGAAGAGCAGCACTTATACTAATTTCAGGAGGAGCTACTACTAAGCTTTCATGGTGTTGGTCATTGGGGAGGGATGAAGGGGCACCAAGTTTACCTTCAAACCCTCTTTACCTATGAATCTTGATGGCTATGGTGTCAACAGTCCATAAATCCTGGATACGTGGACCACTTTTCTGTACCGTGTGACGGGCAACTCCTGCAATTCTTAGAACAATGCCGCAATTCCTATCCCCCTTCAGAAAAGGGAATGTATGGATCCACAAATACAAGCAGAATGTTTAGCCATATCCCTTATCTCTGGTTTTTTTTTTTTTTTTATGGCAAGTCTGTAGGTCGACTTCACCACAAAGCCTACAAGCTGGAGACTTTTATCTGCCTGCCATGTGACAAACTGTTGACTTGAATATTCCTCTCGATATGAAATGATCTTACCCTCGATACACTTCACTCCAGTGATGGTGAAGTCCAGGATGGAACCATACATTGGTATCTGGCCCATCATCCACAGACCCTCACCGAAACCTCGGGAGGAGTATGGTTGAACCTCATCTGTGGTATGGCCCTCGAGAGGTTGAGCATGGGTCGAGCACGTCACACTTCACTGAATTTTTCCGTCTTCGTCCCTGTGGGAGTCCACTTGAGTCAGGAGATGCTGCACCCTTTTGGTGAAACACTGTAAGAATCTGGATGGAGTGAAATATAATAATAAGGAACAAATTGTGATAAATCAATTGGGGTTGAAAGGTAATGTAAACAAACTGAACAAGCAAACCAAGAAATAATCAGAGAAGTATTTGAACAGATTCTCATCCAAGTGACAAACAAGAGTCCTTCACGGTGGGATAATCCCAAAAGCACGAACAGTCGGAACCAACGTGCAGTATGAAATATGGATGAAAGCGCAATAGCTGCCAAAGCTGTTTGGTATAATACACAAAGAGAGAGGGAATTACCACCGTCCTTCTCGATTATGGGGTTGAACTCTTCAGACAAGCTTATCCAACTTTCATCTCAATAATTATATATAAACATCTTTTTAAGTCTTCTCTTGAACAGGACACTCCTACTCTATTCCCCTTGTAGAAGAATCAGAGTGTTAAAAGTTGTAGTCCCCTGTAGTATCCAAACTGTTTGTCTATCATATTCTCATTTTGTTTTGATGGTTAGAAGAAAATGTCATTTTTTTTACTGCAATCTTTTGTTGATATGCAAACATTTTGTTGGCCTGGCATTATGATAAAGGCCAAAACTTTAGAAGAGAACTTTGAGAAGGACAAAACTAAGCTGAAGTCTCAAAGTGCTTAGTAGCCAAGCTCACAGACATTAGTGATTTACATGGGTACTGCACAAGGCCTGCCTGCCAAAGTTTGTTAGAACAGAAGATACATTGATTGGATAGGGACCGAAGAAGAGAGAGCAATGAAACCATGGTTGGGGGGGGGGGGTAGGGAGGAGAGGGTGCAATTAATGTCCCACAAAACCACCTATAAAATCGTACCACGATGATAGAGAGAGATTCCGAGTTCTACAATGCCATCAGCAGAACATTTACTATATGTCAGTCTAAACACCGAATGTTACAGGGTGGGTTACAGGTCAGTGAATGGTGTTGGTGGATTTCACTGAAGTTTCAGTGACCTGAAATTCATTTCTACCAAAACATACTTGTATAATGGACATTCACATGAAGACACTCTTTTCCAACATTGCACAACAGCAATTACCTGTAGCTCTGATTCTCAATGGGCTTTACACATAACTATAACTTTCAAGTGAATTCTGACACAGAAAATGACACCAACAGAACAGACTTTTGGAGAAACTTGAAAAGGTTTTGAGCCACTTTACAAATAAGCAACTGAAGTATCTTGATCTGAGATGGTCATGCAACATGAGGATGAAAGGAGAAGCAGTTGGGTACAAGCATGTTGCAAATATTGGTAACTGATAACAACGTGCACACAGCATAACTCTTAAGGTGGTCAATAAATTTACAGCAAGAGCTATGGGAGGTAGGCGATTGCCATACAGGTGAGCCCATTGCTACAGGTACATCGCAATTCCATACAACAATCGATATAGATGTCTACACAAAGTTCCACACGCACACTACATAACTTCATGTACAAATGGGCGATCATCCGACACAATGTGTATGAACACTCTCTCAATGCTAAAATAGCATGTTTGAGGTGGATGATGTTAGCTCAGTCCAGGAAGATAGACTACTCCATATATAAGCTTTGAATGCCTACAAAAGAAAACAAAATTCTTGTAACAAAGGTGTTAGTCTGGGTAGGCAGGAAATCACAGTGACAGATCTCGTTACTTACCTTACTCTGGCGACGAAAATAAGGTAAAAGATTGCATAAAATGCCACCAATGCCTGTAAAGGTCATGCTGCACCATGGAGAAGGTGGAATAGTTTGACAAGTCCCCCAAAGAAAAACAAAGGACCAGATGCAACCCAAAATGTATGTATCGATGTAAAACTTTTAACATTGATTTGCTGCCCTTGATATCATCACCCATGTCCAAGCAAATTTGGCACTCTGTGCAATAATATAAGTACTATATTGTACTTGAAGCCATGTGCACTACAAAGCCACATACTGTAAGCCATACTAAAACAGACCATGCATAGTAATGTGTACCGATAAGTCACAAAAGCTTTTGCTGCCTGATTTCAAAAGGATAGTCTGTTAAACAGCAAGGTGAAGTAATTTTCAGTTAAATACAGGCAATGATGCTTGCTTGTACATTCTTAGATTAGGGTAAAAATAGCAGCTCCAAGTAGTAGGCTTCCTCAATTAAACTTGCTGAAATGCCACAAGCTAAATGTTATTGATGTAATATGCCACTGATGGCAGTCCTATGGGAGGGATTTAATGGGGGTACACCTCCATTTAGAAAAATTTGGGTTTCAGAAGGGGTTCAGAAGCAAAGTGGGGGATAGATTTTTAAATTAGTCTGTGGAAAGTCTGCTACAAATCAAGTGGCCCCCAAAGTGGTGTGCACCTCCACTTGGAGGAGCCTTGCTGTGGTACATGTTCTACGCTGGTGACCAACACTATAGTCACGACACAATAACTAGTCCACTAGAGCAGGAGAGCAAGACTAAAGTGTAACTAAAGTCTAAACATTACGAGGAACCATATTTTAAAGGTTGGATGAAGAATCATTGGATTGATCCAACTCCCATATTAAAAGCGTGTTCCATTGCTCAGATATAAAATGTAGAAAGATATTCACTTAATCTGAAACAGTCAATTGCCCAGTACTTTGTGATGTCCCTTCTGGTACAACTCACATTACCTGCCTTTGTTTCCTTTTGAAATATATATGTACATATAATCATGAAATGTTTACTGCTTTTTTTTGCATAGCATATTGCATGGAGAGGGCTTCTAAAAGTTAAGTCAATCCAAAACATTGAGACAGTGATCATATTTTGTGACGAGGTGCAATGACTTTGGAGAAGAAAAAAAAGCAAAGGAGAAATAAAGATAACAATTTTAAGTAGTACAAGAACAACATTGCAAATTATTGTGCAATCTAACATTTTGAGTGAATTAACTTCAATTCTTTATATTTTTGCTCACACATGTCCTGCAAAGATGGAAGTTAGACCATTTTAATTCATATTTTAAGCTTTGTGGCTGCAACATATTTTTGAAATCTCTGACTTCATGTACCCTTTAAGACCTTTTATAAGCAAACATGTACGTGTTACATTTAAACCTCAGTTTCAAAGTCGTTTTAATCAAAAGAATTGTTTGTCAGTAGGTACGGTAATACTAAAAGTGAGCTGCAAAAGGGTGATCACCGCCCCAAAGATTTAGTTTTGCTTCGCTTTAACTGTGGAAAAAAACATAATGCCAAAGATTATGTAGTGCAGCACTGGGTTATGAACATGTCAGAATTATCTGCAAAGATGGCCATCAATCCCAGACCTCATATCTAGCGACTGTAGTTTCAAACAGCGACAATATTTTGATGAGACAATGAGACAATTTTGCCTTTTTTTTTTCAGGACCTTGTTGCTGTAAATCTTAAATGAGGCTACGAGAATCTTTGACAAGAATCGCGGTTTTCATGCATCACATCTCACCAACCTCTTCCACAATGTGATGTGGTGGGTGGTTGGGAGGAGATTGCTCTCATCCAATTGAGAAATTCCTGAAGTTCTGGGACCATGGCAGTTCAAATGTCAAATGGGAAAAAGTTGAGACGTTACGTAACAAACTAACCAGCAAAGTAAGAAATAATAGCAAAAGTGATTGAACAACTTCACAACAAAGTGGAAAACAAGGGTTCTCTTCGGATGGGATAACTTTCCGAGATGCTTGGAGAGTCAAAGATGTAGAATAAAGTTTCTGTTAAAGTTGAAGCTGTTTTTGTTCTTTTGCCTTTATTTTGCACTTGCAGATTATTAAATACAACAGAGACTAGCTGGCTGTTTAGTGTGGTTGTTGCAAAGCAGTGTAGTAGGGTGTGTTTCAATGGTGGAAGCAAATAAACATGTCAAAGGAAGTGCTAAGATACAAGGTGACTTTGAAAGACAGAGAAGCTGAAGGCAAGAAAGAAAGGAAAAGCCGCAAGACTTTTGAAGTAAATGAAAAGAAAGTAGAAAAAAAGGAAGAAAAAAAACTTACAGAACAAAGCAAAATAAAAATGAAATAACTTTCTCAAAGCCGGACTTGGGTCCGTTCCGAATTTAAGTGTGCCTTCTCTTGTGGTGTGCTTCTATCGCTGTGCTGCAAGGAGCTGGGTGACTGACCACTCATTAGGTGGAGTATTCTATAGAAAAAAGAGGGGTTTAGTTACTATGACAACCGACAGGTACAACACTAATGAAAAGTGATGCAGAAGAACTGGAGTCCAAAATGTCTCTGAGACTAGAGTTGTTTAAGACGTGATACTTCTGATGCGGTGCTGATATTTTCATATACAGCATGTTTTCCCACATTTAAAGTCGTTCTGCTGGTGTGATGTAAATTGGTTTCTCCCCCTCACATAACAAGAGAATGGATAAAATCAATACAGTAATGTGTAGCACCCTCATATGTCAAAATTATTTTGATGTAAACATTTATATTTTGAGCTAAAACATATGCATCATTATTAAGGGGTTCCACACACAGTGTTCCAGAACTCTAGGCCTGACTCCAGTCAACAGTATATATGGTGACTTCAAACCGCACCAATACATACCTGTACATCTGAGGTCAAGTAAAAGAGTATGACGAAGCAAAAGGAGGACAATCACAAAATGGAAATGAGAAATTGTAAAAATAAACAAAGACATGCTACGTCAAACATCATCTGTGCCTATTTTACATTATTACATCCTGTATGTAGGGTGAGTCAACAAATTTTACAAACTTGTGGATGTTGTGTTTGTTTTCACAGTGTGCAGAAAGAGCTCACATGAGTTTCATTGATGCAGTTCATCATGAACACTTATTCTGTTAAACTGAAACTTTTTTCCAGTAATGACTGAGAGGTTATGCGAAAACAGTTGCTGCAACTTTTGTCTTTTAATTGAAACCAATGTTTCTACTCTGTCCTCTGGTGCTGACAATTGTCTCGACTTGCTAGAAGTCCTTTTTGCCTCCATTTTTCTTGTTTCATTCAAATGTTTATAACATTTTTGTCATCTTACAAGTTTTGATGTTAATCTATTATTCATTTAAGTACGGACTGCACCTAGAGCTACCAAGCATCGTTGTGAATCGGAAAACTGAACGAATGGTAAAAATGATGCTACGGGTTGAACATTACGATACAGGGTTCGACAAACAGAACCACCGAGATGGGATTTGCACGTGAAGGTGATTTAATAAGCTGTGTATCTAGCCTAATCACATTCAACATTACTTTCAAAGTTCAAACTTCAATACATTCTTTATAGCTGTGGGTACATATTTGTTTGATCGGTGGTACCATTAATATGGTTCAAAGTGCAAACAGGTAATTCTGTCATGTCCAAATTACAACCCTGGCATCTCCCTATAGATTCAAATGAATTTGGTGTCAGGTGAAGTGATGAACACTTACCATGCGAGGGTAAAATCAGCCTTAGTGTCAGACAATGTGGAACATGAAAGGTCACTTACATCATGGCTCGTGCCGTAAAATGCTGACTGGGAATTTCCCTTACAGAATGGTAGTGAATGGTTCAACATGGGATGAACACAAGCATGATGTAGCCCTCGGAGGAAGAACATGTCGACAATAAAGCGGTCACGGTGTTTGGGAGAGAAAAACTACGTCATCAGGGAAGACGTTGGTGTCGATGCATGGCTGTGTTTCCGATGTTGATGGAAACAATTATTTTTTTATTCATTTTTCAGCCTTCTTTTGGTAGTTTCTTGGCATATATATTTCTGATATTTCCAACGATTCATCCGAGACAACAAAGCTGAATCACAATTAAGAATGGTACTTGCCTGATGATCAATATTTCAAGTCACGGAATAATCTGAATCCTAGCTGAGGGGATACATTTTTCTTCTGTGTGTCTTTCCTTTTCAATTTGGCCGCCATGTTGGCTACGTTCTAAAACTGTTTTTCCTTGAACCCTGTTTACAGCTGTCTGAAACATGATATACTATTTTAGACTTTATCATTTTTCTGTAACCAAAGGGAATAGAACATGACCCCACAACACTATGCTGAATTAACACAAGACTTAACCTACACCATATGAATATTTTTGGTCAAAATTGCTAAATATGCTTGGCATATTTCTTAAAAATATCAAAATGGATACACAAACTAGAGTTGGACCATAATCAGTATTCAATATCAGTATCACCTGTCATTCACTTGAACTTGTCTTTCCTTGGTTTTTACAATATTTGCCTCAAAAGTCAATAACACACCACCGATATTCCCCCAGCAAGCAAAGACTGAGCATCTTTTCCTTACATATGATTTAACAATCAGAATGTTTACTTTATTAATTTAAAAAATTGGAAATGTTTCTTCTCGAGTTCCCGGTAGGCAAGCTCTTAACCACAAATCTGTGGCGCTGCATTTTACTTACGATCCCATTGACTTCACCAGCATGCTAGGTTGATTTCAACTTTCATTCTTCGTTTGATGTGACAGTGGTCGTACCACCTTTTGTAAATGACTACAATCATAATATTAGTATCAGATACAGTAACTGTTGGCCAGTACTGCAAATAGCAATAACTGGCTGTCAGTCACGTTGGTGATATCAGTCCCACACTAGATAGAACCAGTTTCGATGAGCTTAAAGATACTCTGATGAGGAGACTGACACACAACATGCTATGGAACCCTACAGCAAAAAGGTTTGATGCACCAATGTTATGGTACACATGAGGTTCTTCCGAAATCGAACGACCCACTGGAAAACACAGTTAGTGACTTAAGTGGCTCTCCTCGAGACCACAGTACCACCAGCCGTAACCTCCAAAGAATAAAAACCCAAAAATGGTCCCAAAATGAATAAAATTCAGAGGATACTAACATCGTGATCCCCCACGGAATGAAGATCAGACCAGCACAGAGGTAGAAGATGAACTGGCTGTTGAAAGACAACGAGGATGCGTAGATCGTCTGGAAGGACACCGGGAAGACGAGCTCCGAGATGCTGCCCGTAATACCGATCATGGCAAAGAGTGTACCTGTGAAAAAAACAGAAACATAAATACAGTAAATATTATTAATGTGAATGGATTGCAACAAGATTACTACACAAGGGAAAGAAAGCAAAAAAAACAAAATATGAAAAGGATGGAAAAAGGAATGGCAAGAAAATGTGAAAAAAATTTATGTGCAGTACCAAAACAGGAATTGGAGTGTCAAATTGTAAAGGACATCGGTGTGTAACAGGCGATTTAAAGGAAATAGTCACCTACAGGCTTCTCACAGCAGATGTAGGTAGTTTGGGCAGAATTTTTTTTTTTTTGCTTCCTCGAATAATAGAAGTGGCACAATGAAGCTGTAATAGGCATGGGGTAAATCCTCTAAAGCATTAGAAGGATAACACAGTCACTTTGGATACGCGTCTGGTGTCACTAACGTCCCACAAAAGTGTGTTAATGATCATGTTAGGCTCTGTTTATCATTAGCCTAGCCTTACGTTTACCACTGAAATTACAATAACGGACCAAACCACTCCGATCGTCTATGCATACCGATCTCTGTGATCTGTTCACAGCAAACCTGTACTCGTTTCATGTCATGTCTCATCTCGTAGCTAGGTGCATGTGGGTGCATTTACTATAAACTACATAGGCCTACATAAGAATGGTGGTAGCAACCTAATGTTGCAGTGACACAGTTTCTTAGATTCTCATTAAAACTTACAGACCACAGTTGGGAAATACAATGTTCCACCTCTTATGAGTACATTTGCACAATGAATGAATTGGTAAACTGGTTTTATCTGAATTCATAAAAAAAAAAAATATGCGCTATCACACATGACAGGTTTTGTGTCTGTACATCAAAATCAAAGGTTAACTGAGTAGGCCGAGTCATTGTAAGCACTAAGTGTATAAAAAACTTTACACTCTCTATCACACATTTGCTCAGCATGAGAAAGGTATGCTCCATTCCTTAAAGTATTCTTAAGGTCATCTTAACTTTATGAAGTATGCATTGAGGTCTATGAAGTGAGGCTCATAATGGCCACACAAAGATTGACACAGTGCTGTCATTGACATACTGTACTACTGTAAGCTTTCCACCTCCATGTAATATAATTCAGTGATATACTTCACAGCAAAACTTACCTTGCTCATCTGCCGCCACCATCTTGGAAAGCTCAGTTCTGACGATCGGAAGCGCAAGCAGCTTGAAGGCGCTGAGGAGTGTCGCTGTAACCATGGCGATGAAAAACAGAACATCAAGAAAGCATTGTGACTTTACTGAATGATTCCTCTGTCTGAGAGATTCAAAATGCATCTACGTAGAATTTCACAACAAGAAACATTGCTGATCAGGCAAGCTGCTGGCGAGAGCTTGAAACATCGTGGAAAAAGATAGACCTTTTAGACTTACATGTCTACTTGTGAGCAATATTTTAATAAAAAGTTTTCATTAAATTATCAAATTTTTTTCTTCAGGAGTCCTTTTATCAGTGGTTAACACGTGGAGCAAAAGCAACTTCATGTGACCTGTTACCTTCATGCAAAATGACAGGGATAACCAAGTTGCTAATTTCAAAGTCATCGTCATGGTAACTAACTAGACTTGTTCAAACACACACACACTGTTTACACCTACTCTGAAACAAATTCCAAAATTTTGGACTGTGAATGCATGCAAATCTTAGTTTATTGGAATGTTTTCACATTTAGCTCACTGTGACACAAAGCACTGTACTATGAGTCAAAGATGAAGAGAACATCAATTATGTTGCAGCACATTCTTGAGAGCATGAGATGTTCTTCCAGTAAGAAGCCTACTGTACAACACTCAGAAATTGTAACAGTGACCATACACCGCAAGCGGCCAATATGGTAGGGACTTACTGCTACTAAACAATCTAACCTTTCTGCTCCACAAAACACCTGATGAAACAAGCAGCAGACTTAGTAGAGCAGTAGAGCAGTAGAGATATAGAACTCTTTTAACTATACAGTTCGTACTTATAGATACGGACGATAAATTCTTCCTACTTATTGCTACAGGAAAATAGGACAGTTACAGTAATTGCATCAACATGGCAGACAAATTATTGTTCAACTGTTTAAGTCATCAAAAAACATCTTGAATTTAGCTTTGTCCCCTAAAAAGCAAAAGTGTACAAATTTATGAAGATGCATCATTCAAATTCTTTAAAGTCTGGGTGAACATATTATTCTTGATCAACGTACAACAGAATTTCTGTCTGTGAGAAAGTTATATGTCTTGAATATCTCTTGAAAAAGAGGTCTCCATCCTTCCTTCTTTTGAATAAATTATAATTCTGTGTCCACAGATCTTGGTTTAAAAAACAAGATTTTTACTGTAAAATTAATTCCTCAAGTTTCCCTTCAACTTAGCATGATTCTGCCCCTAAGAAATACATGCTACCACCATTCGATGCTGCAGAGCACAAAGACAATTCACCTTTAACATCGACAATTTCCCCACCTGTGTCACAACGGGCTTGACAAGGCGCGTCGGTGATGAGGGGTGAGCTCCCGTCAGGTTCTACAGGCTATGAGAACTTTTGCAACACTTATACTGTAACCTAATTGTTGTGGTGTGACAATTACCACAGCAAAAGAACTCACCAAGGAGCAGGTACAACTCATTGGTCGCTAAGGCCGTGGCAATGAAAGACACTTGGTTGCTCAGGAAAGATATGTACATGATTCCAAAAGTACTGAGACAAAATGGAAGAATAGCGCCACCTATCATCGAACCTTTGAAGAGAAAACAAACAAAAATGCAAAACCGTAAATGTTTACAGTTGGTGGACTAACGCTGGTTATAACTGGATTGCCTAGTAATGTAGAAACGTACGGTAGAGTATATAGGCTATAATCAGACTATGAATGTACACCGCCATACTATGATTGAGCAGATATCTGTCAATATGTGCAACTCTAACCACAAGTTCAACAAAGGTGGGAGAAAAATTGAAACCCACATACTGTCACCTCTGTCAAAAGATGAATAGATTCATGTAAATATTTGACAATTGTAGAAATAAATTCCCTTCAGAAATGTTCATTTCGTGTGCAGGAGGGCACTTCCTTGTCACAAGTGCACAATTTTGTCTTGCAAGGGCACATGATACTCCCTGTGACACTCCCCTCACAGGATGTCTTCCCCTGAGTATGGTTTTTCAAGGTTTTAAATGAATGTACCAGTACACTGATTTCACAGGTTTTCAAGGGGCAAAATATAGATTTTGACTGTACGATTTGGTTTCCAGAGTGATACAGGAAATGACAGCCCATTCTAACCTCAACACTCACCAGAATTCAGCACTGAAGAACCTACAGTAACATAAATTTAGCTATTCAGGTGATACTTAAAAGTCCTCAGAAAATTGAAAATACAGGCTTTTATAGGTTTCTGCACAAGACATTTTTGGATTTATGGTTCCCAAGATGAACAAGGCTTTCACTAGTTCACCCAGTTGACCTCAAATAACCTTTGACCTCCACCAAAAACAATGGACAAAAACAAGACACAGTTCTAACTGTAGGTGCGAACCCTCTGTATAATATCAGTTGGTCTAAAAAAGGAGGATTTGAATAGATTCTCCAATAAACTCAAGTCTTTTTAGGTACAAGAGCAGGTTTATCTTCCAATTTTGAGGATATGAGCATGCATGCACAGTTGAGATTGAGAAAAGACATGCTGTCTGCAAACTGCATTACGGGCTTCATGCTACAAGTACTGTATACATGTAGCTGGTAATTTCAAAGAGAAATCTGTATTAACTATTTCAAGTGTTTCGGGTTGACAAAGTCTATATCAGAAATACTAGCTGGCACAATTACACCACTGCATAGATCAACTTCTGTGTGTGAAACTGGACAGGAAAGGTTACATGACATTAATTTTTCATTTGTATGAATAGATGAGGACTGTAAAGGGATGTAGGTCTTGCATAGGGTAACGATCGTCACAGATCTATAGTATTCGATATCAAAAACCAATCAAGTCAAATCCATGCCAAATCTAAAAACCTTCCTTTCAAACTTATTACTCGGTCAAATGTGGTACTTACCAACACCGGTAGAGATGAGGGTTGAAAACAGGAAGAAGCCGACACTTTCTGGGGAGAGGCACAACGGTGGTCCCATTCCATAGAGAACAGTGACAGAGATGGTACCGGTGCTGGTGCCCATCATAACAAAACCAACAAGCATGAAGAGCATCATGCGGATGTGTCGGTGGTTCTCTTTCACCCTCAGAATCCGCACCGATTCCTTGAGAATGGTCTTCATCGGCGAGCGCGACCAGTCCAGACGCCTCTCAACAGTTTCGTGGAGGCCGCCAGGTACCAACAGGTACAGGAGCACCAGAAAGTTTGCACCCATGACGATCAGAAATGGGAAGGCATAACCCATCGTCTTGATGAGGAGGCCGATGCCCAGCTGCGGGACCCCCACCGCAAGGAAGAGTAAGACATCCAAGGTGATGATGCGCAGCATCCGTTTATTCTTGCTCGTAATGTCCGCCACGTAGGACATGCACAGCGTGACCACCAGCATGAAGTTACCAGTCAGCCCGAGGAGGCCCATCCCCACCAGCAGGAAGTATAGGGGTAGTTGGAAGTGTATGGTTACAAAGTTGAACGCAGCACACATAAACATCCCAGCCACCGATATCACCAGCGGTATCTTCCGTCCAATCTGGTCGCTGTATGAGCCCAGTGCGAACCCCACGGGGATGCCTCCGATGGACGTACACACCGTCACCGCAATGTTCCACAGGGTGGTTTCTGCCTGAATCTTCTCGCTGATTTCTCTTTCATCCTCTGAGATGTTGGGCTTGCACTGGGAATAGTTCGCCAACGAATCCCCTGCATACTTTGCCGTATAGTACTGGTGTATGTACTGCGCCTGGACCACCATCAGAATACCGTACCCAAGGGAGATAGCTGCAATGATCGGCTCCACAGTGATCCATCGCCTCGATGCGATCAACGCACCGGCGGACCTCGGGATGCTGCTGCTATTGCCAGCAACAAGCGGGGTGGTTTCACTGCTTCCATCGGCCATCTTGGCTCAGCCTTCCCCTGTGGCACAGGACAATAGGTGAAGTGGGCCTACTGTATGCCAGTAAACCTGACAGATTACTCGACGTAGCACTGTCTCTGGTCGTGTTCTGCACTTTGGAAGATCCTGCGACAAACAAAAATAAAATATCTCACAATGGTGGTGAAAATACATACCTAGACCTTTGAAGTGTCAAGTACAGAGTTGCACACATTTTCATACCCCTGACATCAATCCCGTACCAACTGCAGTATTTGTACAGTAGGGTACCTCTACGCAAGTAACAGATTAAATGTACATGAGCACCAAAACTCCTATCAAGCACACAGTTGTGTTGAACATGTGCATGTAGGCCTACGACTGGCAGGGCCAGGCAGGCTGAAGTCAAGGGCTTATAAATACAAAACTTATCTCAATGAAATTTTGTGTAAAATTGACACTAGTTTCACAATAGACATTACCTTTGATAAAGTTTAATTTGTACTTAATCTCAAATCACTTCATTTCCTTGTTTCACATTTTACCTGTTTTACCTCAATGAATATACAGCACATGGATGCATCCAGTAAAGCAGAGCCACATTATACCTTACCGCAACTGTAGCACAGTTCTAAGAAAGGTTTAAAATTCAGGACAGGTACAGAACAGTACAGTATGTACACTTAAGTAACGTGAAAACGAACGCTTCAATGCAGGTTTCGGTTTTTGAAATGAATCTATGACACTTACTGATAAAACAAGCAGACTGGATTTCACTTCCCTTCAATATTCTTATCAATCTCACTTCATCTATGCAGTATAGTTCCTTATTTGGGAAGTCCACAAAATCCAAACATACAATAAATTTCAGTATCTTTGGAACCAAAATGCAGTATCCAGTCAAGGAACAGTGTTGCAACAAAGGCATTGTGCTGTTTGTTCAGTAACTGGATACTGAATCAAGCTATTTACTTTGCCACCCACACTATTAAAGTGTAGGAAGGATAAAACATATTGTTTCAGCATTGTACATATTTGCCCCCCTTTATTACTGCATACAGGCACACCTCCACTCATAACTTTCGTGTCTTGTTCTTTTCGAAGACAAAAAAAATATACCTTTATGAACACTTGACCACCCGCTATGGTGAAAATAGTTTCATTTTGGGAATGATCATTAGTGTGCACATGGTATAAACTTCACTTCCTCAATCATAACGACACCTTTTATAGGATTTTATCCTTATACATACACTTCATCATTGTTCACAAGGAAGCAAACGGTAAATGCTGGCTGAACGATTGGTTTGATGAATGGTCGATCATAAAATTCATGAGAAGCAGTACTGTATATGCCACTTCAAAAAGCTAACAGTATCGCACCTCAGATTAAATGGGAACTGTTGGAAACATAGCCACTGGGAGCATTTCTACTCCGATGAAAAATTCCAGACTTGCAAAGAATTCTTTGAACCCAAACTGTCTGATTACCTAAGCGCAATCCCCCAGGTCATAAAAACAATTAAACTGTGTTCCATTGCATGCATGGAAGCCACTGGGTGGGTAACCTAATTGAAATGCTTATTTGCTCTGTAATATTTTGACCTCAACAAACAAGCCAGCGAATCTCATTCTTACAGTATGTTCCGAAAACAGACTAGTAACTGCAGAAAGTGCAAGAAAGTCTACAGTATAGTATGTACAGTGTTTCTTTGCTGTGTTTCTTCGTTTCTATGCTGTTCCATTGTCTAAGGGACAACCCAAACATATTCAGGTGTACATTGTTGAATCCAAGGTTGCTGATTTTTTTTTTAAATCACGATTTAAATCAGTGATTTAAATCAAATAAATCAATTTAAATCAAATAAAATCATTTAAATCAAACAACCCTGTTAATTACTGTGCTGACTAAGGCATTCTACTCAAATTTTTTGCAGAAAATCTTTCTAGCCACTACCAACAAAACACTGATCACTGAAAAAAATACCTGTTATATTGTACTTTGTACTTCTGGCAGTATACCTATAGTTGGAAGCAATTAAAAGCTATCGTTCTGCATTTGATAATAGTCAGTTATGGAAAGACTACAGTCAGCTAAAGTTTATCATCCGGTATACTATACACAGCAGCTGCAACTTGACCGAACTAGCAGCCAAGTTTGACTTCAACATTTACTGTACTTGTACCATCATAAATCAAGAACTTTCAAGGTTTCTTGTCCTAATGGCGATAATGGGTCTCTTAAAATTACATGCATGCATTGCATGGAAATTTGATACAATGCTAAAGAATATTCAAGATTATTCAAGTGCAGTGTAGTGTAATAGAACAAACTACCGATACTGCACAATCTAAGGGTAGTTATTGTATGCATGAGTAAAATACGTACTTGTAACTAAATTGAGAGCAACTGGCAAAGTATTGACTGCACTAGACAGAATGACACTATACTATGGAGCAGCATCTAAGTACACATATGACATTATTTGGCAATTATAATGCTTTCTACTGTACAGTGTACATTATGCGGTACACTATCCTTCAAGAAATAGCTAATGTACGTACAGTACTCTACAGTGTACACCAAACAAACAACGCAAACACCAATTGCACTGTATCCTTCATGGGTATACACCACATCAGGTTATTTTGGAACTTCATTTAGACCTACTGTGCAATTGCAGTTAGAGGAATCTACAGTTCACCTCTAAACGTATACACCGATGTTACCGGTTTCAAGTGAGAGTGCTCTCTTCAAAATGGTTCCTAGCTATTGATGGCTCTTGATTCACTACTTGAACAGTATGTCTGAGATGGCTGCCGGTGAAACAACTTTTGATCGCAGTTACTGCAGAATCACGATACTTTTTCATGATCAAATGATTACTGCTTCCTGCAATTCTCATCTGCATGTTTAATACAGTGAGGAACAAAATCATGTGAATCACATGATCACCATTCATCACACAGTCAGGGCTGATTGTAGTTTCCACTTTTGTAAAGATTAACAATCTTTGGGCACTTAAACTTCTCAAAACAGAACTTAAGGTGACTGGAAGGTGTATACCGTAGTATAGGTGACTGGAAAATGTACAGTATAAGTGACTGGAAAATGTACAGTGTGTGGATGCAAACATTTTTCGACATTGTAATTTTCTTCCACACACACACACACAAATGCACACGTACACATGCACACACAAAATCATGACGACACAGGTTTCTTTGTCATCGAATCCACAAAGAGGGACCTTTTAGCGCCAAAAAATTTTGATTTTTTATAGGGGAGGAGGACCGTCCCCCTCCCCATGGCTATGTGTCTGATCTCAACCCATCACACCAAGCGTGTTGTTATAGCTTAATTGATCAGTAGATGTAGTCAGGATGCCAAACGGGGGAGGGAGTTGAAGCTTAATCTGCCACTGATGTGGTGTTCAAAAGAAAAATTTCCAAAATTTTTGTGTACGGTAGACTCCCAATATGTATATTTTTTCTTGTTTGGTTCTGCCTGAATGTACAGTACTTGTCCTACTTTACCTCACAGCATACTTTTGGCTACGAGAAACTTTATTGCAAAGATTTCTGCCGAGGAGGAGGGAAAGCACAAATGATGAACTGGTACTGTACTGTAACACGGAAAAAGGTTCTCTGAGCTCAAGATATTGATGTTAGAAGAAAGAATACCTTGGTCAAGAAAGTTTGCATGCGTAGTTTGATGTCTCCTCCATGTTACAAATACGTACAACACTTTTTTATTGCTTATTTTTTATTGATGGGTGACAAACAGTAAATGTCACAACGCATCGTACAACGTACTATGGTATGTTTCTTTTCAGAGAGTCAAGTTGTACAGAGAAACATATTTGATATTCATTTACAGTAGGTGTTTAAATTTTCATATTTCCCATAATGCAATGTACAATTGCTTAGAAACTGTACTGAACAACAAGTCGATCATACAGACCAAGCCACACATTACGTACATGTTGTACTTTTTGAATAGTGTACATCAGTTCACAACAATCAACCCAACCACACACTCGATGGTACAGTACCTTAGGACAACAACCCAGACTTTCTCTCTGAGCTAAGCTCCTCGATGTTGTGACAGAAAATTGTTCATGCCAACCCGCTTTTAGAGTTGATATTTTTCCAGCAGCATGCATGGGATCGACTGCCACTCATAAGCAGCTTAAAGGCTGTATTGCATCACCTTAAGCTATATTTTTACCTCCCTGAAAGGAAAATTCTCAACTGGTTCTAAGTTACAGTACTCTTAGATTGCCAGCAAATTCGAAAGATGCAGAGCAGCTCATATTACACAGCGTACACAGGGATCCATTGTTTTGATTACACATGTGGAGGAATGTAAGACAGGCTGAGGGAGGGACTAGAGGTAGGTGGTTGGGAGAATTTAAACTGTCTGGGGTGATGCATTACAGCCTTTAAGCTTATCTTAATCCCCACACAAAAATCATGTCTAGCAACTTAATTACTTCTATTTTGCAAGGTGAGTTCTTTTTTCTCTGTGAGGTTTCCTTGCATGTCCATAACAAATTGGTTTAAGACTGTTTTCCTGAGCTTGGATGCAAAATAAAAAGATATTGGGAAGTTACATCTCCCATCGCTAAAAGGACGGTGACGGGTTGAAAATGCAACCAAGTTGTATGCAAATGGATCAAAAGTATCTTCAATCAATTCAAGTTTAACACTTATAGTACTGTACAATGTTGTACTGATGAAGAAGAGTGCAGTTGTTAGCCTATTTTCGTTGATTCTTGTATAAGCATACCTCAAAAAAGAAAAGAAAACATTACTCGTAAACAAGTTATCTCCAGCACACACACACACCCACACACACACACACACACCCTAATGTAACATACTGTAATTCGCACACATTAATGATAGAACCAATGTACCATTAACTGTGGAATGTACTGCATGAGGTTCGGTAAAAGAATCAAACCCAATGTAAAAGTATCATGCCACCCATCAGCGCCCAAGTACAGAGACAGTACATGTCTAACACACACCGAGGGTGTGGGATAAATGAGAAATGTGCTCACCCTGATCATAAGATGTCTCTTTTCTTCTTTTAATACAAGACACAGAAACTTTTTCGTGTTGGCAAGCAAAGAACGTGCAGTTGAGGTTGGTATTTCAGAATGAATGGGAGCTAGCAACTGCACATAAAAACACAAACATTTTCTTCTTAGTCAAAAGCCACATCAACTGAAAATTATACAACATTTGGGTTAATGAATAAATTAAAGCTTAGGTCTACTCCCCCACCCCTCCCATGCACACTTGCAGAAACAAACCCTGTAGTATCAAATGCTCATTTTGAAACAAAGGTGTACGTGGCATGCACATCCATACACTGCATACCGGACATCCTAGAGTAGATCCCCTTTCCTCTCAAACAAGAAAAAGTAAGAATGAGACCGACTGAGACCCTTAACGTGATTCATACAAAGAGACCAAATCCAATTAGTCCCTTTCAATCAAGAACTATCTTTGTGTCATACAAACCAGACTGGAAAGTTTGCCTTGCGCGCACAAGTTCTGGCCCGCACAGCGTCCTCCTTGAAGAGCCTTCTAGCCGCTTGATCTGGCCGCACACATGGGAGAGAGAAGTCGCGGCCGGGTATCGGGCCAGCCGCTGTTGAAAGCACCGTCTTGAAATCCTTTGAATTCATTTGTAGCCTATTAGATTTGAGTGGTTGAGCCTGCCAAAACTATATGTACGGTAAAGGTACTGCTCCTTCAGCAGCTACGGATCAACATTCAGTTCAACCGCCCATATTTCTGTGAAACTGAGCTTTGGCTGCGCAAGAGCTAAAAATCTGTAGTCACTTGCCCGCACGGAATGAAAACTTTCCAGTTTGGCATACAAACCTTGAAAATTCCATCCAACACTGTCCCTGTAATTGCCAAGTCTGGTGAGTGTCAACCTATCATACAGCATCTTACATTCCGGGATCCTTACATACAATTCAGTCCATTCTGTCAGCCTGGAGAAAACACATCTCCCTGACATGAAGGAACCACTTGTTTTCTCTGGCGGAACTACAAGACTTTCTGTGGTGAAAATTATTCATGATAATATGACCTAATCCCCCCCCCCCCCTCGCCTTGGACTTCTCGTACTACTGTATGTGGGTTAGACAGTAATGAGTCGGGAGTTACTGTTTTGCTTGGCCTCAAGATTAAATCTTATTCATTGTAAACTAGCTAGGTCTGGCAATAGACACATCCCTAGTCCATAGAAAATGCAGTCACCCAGTGATGAAGCACCCCGATATTAGGCCACATGGCATGACAAATTTGGCTCTTTCATTTGGCCCCTTGGGCATTGTCAATTACCCAATGCGTGATGTCATTTTTGTTGCTGAATCAGGGAATTGCAAAATAAATGCCGTGCTTACATGCTGTAACTGTTAGTTACTGTACTGTAGTGTAGGCTAGAGATGTTTAGTAACATCCTGAAAAACACGTAGGTCTAGCCTAGGCCGTAGCCCAACTTAAACTAGGCTACTTGGGCCTAAGGTTGCTGTACAGCTGGCCTGGAAGGACTGTACAGTAACTGTTATTCAATGATTTTTCACTTCTAAGGCCTTCACATTGATACTGTTTTTTCCAGCAAATTACTGCATACCCGGCATAACAAAAACACACCAGTCAGTAACTTACACAAAAGTTTCGGCCAACATCGAGAAACAGCTGAAAGAACACGGCTAGGGCCTACCGCTTTTCAGCATCCATGGGCTATGTACAGTATGTTGCAAACTGATTACAGAAATCGTCCCGTTTCCTTAGTTGGTGTATAGAAATTTCAATAGATTGGCCTTGACTTAGGGAAATGGGCTGAGGTCAACAAACGAATAACACGGTTAAGTTGCTTACGCACTGGCAATATGTTATGTGTAGGAAGCTTAAGCGGTATATCTGCGAAGTCACGTTGCTTTTATGAACATCAGACGATCACACGATTAAACCTTCGAAGCTGGTGTTGGTATGTTGCGCCTTACCGCTAACGCATATACCCTAAGGTATTACGAACCGAGTAATACAGATCCGTCATGCTGGCAAACTTTCTAGCAATTGCGTAACAGCAGTGTGTCAGGCATAAGTTTTAAGGTACGTTATTGAAGACAATGCAATTAGCGTCTATATCAGATCTATATTTGAAGAGGTGTTGTAGGTACATCGAGCTACCTGTACTTTATATAAGTCACTGACATTCACATTGCTAGAACGTTGGCAGAGCTTTAACGATTTTTTTTCTTCTTTTTTTGCCAGTGGGCGTAGGCTGTAAGAAGGGGAATGGGCAGGACAGGGAGGGAGTAGGGTTGACGGGCCGGTGCGGACTGCGGATCAACACATCCTCCAAGTGGAGTTACGTTCAAACAAAAAAAAAAAAGGTTCATCCTCAGAGGAATGTGAAAGAAAAAAAGATCATTACATAACATGTAGTATAAATGACTGATAATATATTAATTCATATGCATGTGGTAAGCCTATGTGTGCAGTTTGGATTAACAACGCCATATGAAAGCAAAATCTTCAAAGCTGGGGAGGGGAAAATGCCCAGGCACCCCAGGTTGAGTTCCTCTCAGAATAAGGAAATATCCTCAGGAAAAGACAAAAAAGAAGTTTCAAAGTGACTGACTACACTTGTGTACGCGATATGCCTGTCAACATTCCACGACTGGTTAAAAACTTCAACAACAACGATAACAGCAAAAGGTATAGTTGCAAACTTCAGTAGGCTAAGTATTACCTATCCAACTGTGGGTTTAACGATCCTGGAGTCTACACGTCCTCCTTACCTTTTACAGATACTATAAACTGTGAATATATTGGCATAACAAGGCGCACGAAGGGCGCGGGATATACCGGGGCTTTGTGGGCGAAAACCCGTGTTGAACAAGTTGGCAGGCAAATGAGACAGCCAAGAGAATAGATAACGTCCCAGTTTCCTCAGGAAATGGCTATCATGCGGTTCAACCTTGGATTGTTTAATTAAGCTTCCTTTTAGAGAGATAGTGTTTAGCAGTTTTTGCAGGGCTTGGTATAGTTTGACCCCACTTGACCCCAAATGACCGACCTCCACTTAAAAGAGCTCCTTGTAAACCTGATCCATGATCGATACGCTGTACTTGCTGCACATCCGAGAAAATGCTGTAACGGTATTTTGAGGGGGCTCATTGAGTAGGTTCGCAAAAATTCCATAGATTTTGTCACGTCTGTTGAGAAGCACAACGACCCCCTCACATAAAAACTACAATTTCTCACATTTTCAAGAAACATATACCTTAGCAGGGATGACTAATGAGGCTAACTAGACTAATCACTGGCATGCAACCGGGTTTTTTTTTTTTTTTTTCAAACATGTCACAAAATGACTTTAACAATATCAACTCTTTTTTAGGATAAATAAATCAGATTTCAATAAGATGTCAACATCTTGTAACTTAATTGTGCAACTGGAATAGATCTCACACTCTCACCACAGGAAACCCAAGTGGGAATGATTTACACGGTTTGGTTAGAAACAAATGTGTAAATAGGAGGCTAAAAAACAAGGTTTCCGTTGCAACGTGTGATCGTGCCCTCGGTGAGTGCAGTCAGTATGCAAGGGAGTCATTCAGCCCGTTGCTCTCCTGTACTGTCTGTATTGGGTTTTTTTTTTATTTATTTACTTACTCTTGTCTCTTTGAAGTGTTAGAGGAATTAACTACTTTATCACGAGGTTGCTTGTCACTAAAAAGGGGGATTGCAGGATGCCACATGTTCCGAACGTCAGACACACTGTGGTAAACTATGATTGAATACAATTAGACAAAACGCCACCATTTCAACTATGTTTCTGTTCATCTATCTAGGCTATATTTGTCAGTATGGCTGATCGGATCCTTTTCAAAAAGATACCATGTAAACTTCGTTATTGATCGGTGACTTTGATCGAAAATTTAGGATTTAGATTGATAATCTTAGAGGTGTTAAATTAAAAAAATGAAATAAAAGCAAACAGACAAATGCAGAACACATGATAATGATGATGATGATGATGATGATGATGATGATGATGATGAGACAGATAAATTCCGACCAATCACAACACAGACTGACAAATTTCATTCATATGTTTCGAACAATGTTAAGCTCTGTTTGGAACACGTTTAAATTCTCCAAAATCACTTCCTTTTTATTATTTTGCTGTAAAATAGTTACATATGTGCCTGTGTTCATGAAAGTCAGAAATCACTGCAATTATTGTGTTTGATATCAATTAAATCAAAATTGTTTTAAAGTAATACTTGTCACTATCACTGGACTTTTTACACGTAGTTGTCTTTAAATTCATTGGCAGTCGAAGCTAGATTTTAATGGTCTATTCCCAATATATAATTTAATGGATGTTACCATTTGTCACGATAGTGGTTCACATATCATATATGACGCAAAAAGGAGAGAAACACATAAAATACGCTAGTGTAAATAATTTAGCAATAGTAAAAGCATTTGTCTCTGTAATCCAGCTTGGTCAAGAAATGACTCTTGATTTGATTCAACCATGCTTCGTATTTCAAGTGTTTGCGGTCATGGAAGTTTTTACCACAATGACAACTTAACGCAACTAACATGATCATTGATGGTTTAGCAGAAAGAATTACATTTTGTCGAAGAAACGGTGCATCTGGTCTTCAGTTATAAGTCCAAACGTGTCTTAATAATTCACTTTAAACATTTTTTTTTGGTAGGAACTCGATATTCCAGAATCCGTCGTTTATGCACTACTACTAGATACGGCTTCCGCCTGAATATTGTGCGTCGGTATCGTAGTAAACCATAGAGGCACTTTTGATTATCTAAAACACTCATAGGCCTAATCTCCTTTATTAGTACCTATTATTACCTCAGCAATAGGCCGAAGTCAGCCCATTACTGAGATAATACGTACTTTGAGAGGTGCTATATTTTAGGCAGTTTCTTCGAGGGTATACTATCCTCCAGACGCCGTTTATTTCATGGTAGTCTCCGATTAGAACGATTTAATAGACAATCTAAAATTAAACGAGTTGTAAGGGTTTAACTATGAAAGGGGTTGTACCTGCACATTCCATGCACGACTAGATTGCATCTCCCCAATAAGCGCCCATGACGGTCGGGGGAGGGGTCAACGAGTGTTTGTTCCTAACTTCCTGTCAAAAAAATAAATATATCAGACTGCAAATTTGTTTTCAGTTTTAACTTTATTCAGTCTCTTCGAACATTGTTCAACATCAGCAACGGTATTTGTATCAACCCAAACTGCGTTGACTTTATAAGTTATAGTCATTACGGCATTTTTTTTATATGAGAAAAAAAATGCGCATTTACAGGATTTCATATAGTAAAAAAGTTGAAAGTATCCAAACTGTACATAAAAATCCATCAAATATTGTCCATTCTTCAAAGAAAGTCTGCTTGACAACTGCAGCGTGACTACACAGAGACCAAATGTGGCAAATTTGTCACGTCGACTAAGGGATTGATATGATTATTTTATCCTTTGCTTAACCGTTATTTCAGGGACAATTGAGAATTTCACCGATACGCCCTATGAATGTTTTCGTTCAAAGAATATGACATTGTCTTCTCTAAAACAGAAAATAAAACATGATACCACTCTTCAATGTGAAAGCCCTAAGATGGCAAGAAAGCTTAAAGATACTACATGTATAGGCTAGGTCAACACTTTACATCATCATCTTTGCATTTCCCTCAAACTTGGAAACTGGCTGTATCTCACAAATATTAGTAGGTTTCAATAGGTTATATAGATCTCTTATCACCATTCCTGTATGTACATCCGCGTGATCTGTTAGCCCTTGATAATTTCACGAGGATAGATTTTCGTCATGTTTTCCTTATCGTCACTATTATCTTTTACCTGAATGTTGGAGGGCACCAATTTGAGTACAGGGAGAGTTACTTCTCCACCAGACGTCATGTAACGCTTCTGGATTTGGAATTGTCTCATCTGCAGACTTGAAGTGTGAGTCCAATCTCCCAAGTACGAGTTTGCAGTCTTAAATTGTCCCCAAGGTTGAAAGTGGAGTTGGCCTGGTGATCTGATGGTAATGACTTGTATTCTAGAGGTCCCTGGATGACATTCCGGTGGGTACCTGATGGTTGCCTGACAAGGAAAGTCCCATTCAAAAAGTCATCCGCTCTGATGGATTCAGCTGTCAGCCAGTGGGACAATGGAACTTCCACCCATTCATCCCTTGGAAAGTGGGTTGCTGGTTTCCACGCTTGGGATACACTCACACCAGATCTGTCAGATGCGGATGCATATAGGGCAAGCCTAAGGAGCGTTGGAATCAACGTAGAAGCGACCAATACAGTACGCCTTCCTCATTAACCTCTTAGTACTTGTCAAAAGGAGAACTAGCTGGTGAATCTTGTTGGTGATCATAACTCTGGTGTCTCGATAAGCCAATGGACATCTTGATCCTCAAACGTTAAACTGTTCAGCTGTTTGTAAACCTGTAACATCTAGGCCTTGCTTTTGATAGCTATATACCACTCTCATCACTACATTTTGTACAGCATGAAATAGCAGTGACTGATTTAAGGGGCGGATGAAATCAATGAAATACTGTAGTTTAATTATGATTACTTCACTGCCATAAAAACGATTCGTCTTCTCCATTTTGTCTGACCGTAATCGAAAATATTAACTTCGGGTTTGAAGCTGAATGACGAATTTCCAATAAAAGTCCATTTCCCCTACACACATCATCGTACTTGCAATTCTGCTTTATAATGAAAACTAATTGTGATTACATTTAAAAGAGGTCATCATCATTGCGTACTGAGCCGTGGTACTCTTTGGATTTAAACATCCAGCAGACGGTTCAATACGGCATTGTTTAATTTCAAAGCAACTGCTCTAAAAAATGATTTTGATTAGGTGTAGTCTCCTATACAAAACAAGGCTTTCACATTCAGTGGAGGGACAAAAACTGAAATTTACTAATAAAAAGAGGCTAATTAAGATCAAACCCGTAACTTAAGACTGAACACACAGGCTTAGCTTTCGGTGAATTTTAGCTTGTGTCTTACTTGGGTTGGTAACTTTTAAAAGTTTTAGCATATTGGTCCAAGTAGCCTCCAAACGTGTTAATGAAGTTTTGATGTAATTTCAGTCGCTAAGATGTACTGTACAGTAAGACGTACTCTCCAAATGCAAACATGTCAGCCAGTTCCATTTTTTTCTTATTGGATGTGCACACTTAATCAACAACTAAAAGTAACATCAACTGAGTTTTCAAGTTTTGAAAGGTTGTAGGCTATAGGTTGCGTTGATCCAAGTTTCAAAAACTACAGTTCTAGACAACACCAAATCAAGATGTTTTCTTTTGAGCTGAAATCCTCCAATGCATAAGAATATGATACTCTTAAAAATTAGAATTAAGTATACAGTATATTAAACAGTATACCCCTAAGCGACTTATACAGTCATGTCGTCAGTTTGTTCAAAGACAGGTTCCTTTAATACCTTTGTTACAGTACAGTTTGCTCGTGGCGACGACTATGTTGATGAGCACACATTAAGCTTTAAGTAATTACAAGTTCCATTAAATTAGAAAGATCAATGAAGATTACAAACATTAACATACTGGGCTGAATTTGTACTCATGAGTACATTTACGAGTGCGAGTACAAGGGTACCCGAGTAACAGTGCGAATAGCTGATTTTCAGATCCTCTGAGTAAATGTACGAGTCCGAAGCCATCAGTGAGAGTACGGGTACAGAATAAACGTAACAGCATGGAATCGGAAACCAATTCATCAGAATTTTTCAGGATCGCGGAACGTTATTCTTTGCAAAATTGTAGGTACATTGAGTTCAAACAGAGATTCCCACGCCAGCTTCCAAAAGGTGGAGTCTTTTGTTAGGAACATGTGATCGAACTACCTTCGATTAATTCAGTAACTTGAAAACGCCTTGGGAAATGACATTCCCCCATTGGAAAATATTCAACTATGACAGTGTCTCCTGGGAGAATTCCAACCCGGCCTAAACTTATCCCTAACCCTTTTCAGGGAGGAATTGTCTGAGGAGGGGGGGGGGGGGTTGTGAGAGCAGGAATTCGGATGGGAAAGGTCCGGGTGAGAATTGTCAGCATGGAATTTGTCCGGTCATAAATTATAAGCACCTCACACGTATTGCTAAAATTTTAAGCTGTTCAACACATGTCATACATTTCAGTTCACGTCATAGATATCATTTTGCATCCTTTAAATTATGACAATCTGCTAGTCTTTACAATCCTTCACAAGACCCGACTCAACAATACAATCTTGCATGAGCTTTTCAAGCCCCGCTTTTTCCTTTAAATAGTTAATAATATTTGTAGCTGCCTCTTTGTTCATACCACTTGCAAAAATAAAAACATTTGGATGGATATGGGGGTTAACATTTTCCAACCTATTGATAAGCCTCCGAGCTAACCCCGAGGGGGAATTAGCAATCTGGGATAATTTAAGAGCAGCAAAATATTCCAAAAAAATCGAATGAAAAAAGGCAACATTTCTTTGAGTTTCTTCAACAGAGCCTCCAGTTGCATTGCTGTTACTACATACATGTTCCTCAATTAGAAGTTGTACTTTAATGTATGTTTCATATTTCTTATTTCCTAATTCCGCAATCATTTGTTGCTTTTGCAAATGATGTCCTTCCTTTGATTTTGACACAGCCTTTAAAGCAATTTTCCCAAGTTGCAAGTCTTGGATAATGACCTTTGGATTGTTCAATGTCCTAAGATAAGTGTCATTTCTGGTAGCAAACAACCCCTCAACAATTCGTTCAAACGCTTGACTTAGGTTTCGAGGGATAGCCTCATTCTTAAGTGCACCATTAGTACGAAGATGTGAACACAATACAAATATGAGAGGAAACTTGAAGAACATTCCTTGATTTTCAAGCAGAAAGGCACTCGTCTTCGATAGCGGTAACTCTTCATTTTCGTTAGTAATGTTACTGATGTATTGGTTCTGCATATTCGTATTAAATCCCACCAATTTAATTTTTTTTGTAAGTACAGAAAAACGCTTTGGCACAGAGCCTGGCCTCGCGGTGATTAGAACGTAATTAGTTTGGAACGCGCGATTCATTATTATCGCATGTAGCTCAGAATTTTCGTAGGCATCATATTGTGAGCTGTCGAAACCATCTAATACAATAACTGCAGATGTAGATGCTAGAACGGTCTTAATATTTGCTTCGCTGAGTGAAGAATCATTTGGTAGTAGGTGTTTTTTTATTGCACTACACAATGATAATTTAGTCAGTAAGTGTGCGGGAAGAAAAATCAAAATATCTGCTTTCCCACAAAATGTCAATTCATTTTTAGTGTACCAGTCGTAAGCCATCTTCTTGCACAGGAAGGTTTTTCCAAACCCAGAATCTCCCTGTACGATAAATCTCTGATCGTTACCATTTTTATCATCCAGTGCTTCTTGATATGAAGTTTTGGACCATGTCTTTTTTCCAAGACTGTCCGCTGCCATGGTCTCAAATCCTCCATCAACAAATAATTTATCAAGGCAATACTTTATCTGACTATTAGGAAATGGACTTATGGCCTCACAAATCTCCCGATAATACGCTTCCAGTTGATTCCTCAGCTCCTCTGCAGAAATACAATAGGAAATATGAGGTTTTGTTAGAGAGATTCAATATTCAATACACCAATATGCAGCTGCAAAGCACGATATTTAAGGGAGGAGTGGACCCCCCTCCCAAATAAAAGATGGTATCACAAGCCCCTACGATTTCTTTGTGTATTTTTTGTGTATCATTACGTGGGGGCTAGTAAACGAGGCCGTACAGCTCTACATTATCCATTCTGTCCACCCGATTGCTACGCGCCCATGAATTTCTACAGGGAGGGAGACTGGACGAGGAACGTAGTCGTGAACTCTTTTGAGTGAAGGGGGACACTGAAATAAAAAAAAACACCATATCAGACACATAGCTTTTCCTAACTAAAAAATATAATCAAAACAAAGTGACAAATACCCTTCAGCCTTGCAAGTGTTGAAAGCTGAGTCCCCGCCATCTGCAATTGGAAAAAATATGAGAGAAAAGCCTTCTTCGAACCGTCAAACCTTGAAGTCAGTGAATTGTCGAAAGACATAACTTTTTTTTCTATTTCTGCACAAAGCATAGACCTACTTGAAGTGAAATCTCACAAGGCATGTAAAGTTGGTTTATGCTATGGTTCATGTTGGTATTTGGATAGGTATATGGATGTATTTTGACTCTATGATATAACAGTATGTATGTGAATTAATTTTTTATCCTGTGGGTAAGAAATCTTTAACAGCCCATATCATATGGGTTTGAAGGAAATTTTGTGGGTGAAGGTGGGGGGATGGAGATGGTGTGGGGTTTACGTGGAGGAAGGATTGCGATCACTCTGCTGGGAGGAATGCAAGAAGAATAATATAGATAAATAATTAAATGTGAATTTTAAATGCAATTTGGGAACATATTTACGAACTAAAAATATAATTTGCAATTCCTAAATATTTAAATATGTTTTTACCAAATTCATCTGTTCCTCGTCATTCCGCTCATTCTGTTCTGTTCTTTTTTCCTTGATGTATGCTTGTAAGCAAGAAAAGTACAGCAACATACGATTTAAGATTGTCATTTGTGCGACACTATTTTTGTGTTGCTTTACTTTTGTAGATTATAGCATGATTGTGAAAGGGCTTTCTTTAGATGATTATTGGTCGTACTCGAGATGTAAATCTCATATGACGTACGTCAGTGTCGTCATTATAACTTTCTGCAAACGTAGCTGTAGTACGGTTACTCTCTTTACAAGTAGAAATAAAACATATAAATTTGTGTAACGCTTGTCTTCTTTAATAATATTATTCTGTGACACGAGTACGAGAAAAGAGCAGTCATGATAAACTATAGTAATGTTTGCAACACGTTACCAAGAAAAGAATGACATTCCATTAGATTTTAAGAAGACGACCAACGACCTTATCTGACAAGAAACTACAAACTATATCGCACGGTGGTCCTGTTTGTCCGAAAACAATCAAAACAGTGCAAATTTATGCCAATCAATTTAGCAAATTAAGCCTGTCGTGCGGTAAATGTACGTAGCTTCCGTATGAATATAACCACGTTTCGTCTTTCCCTAAGAATTCAGGGTCAGAAAAAAAAAAAACCGTCTACATTTTCTCTATACCATAATTGACATTCTAATTAGCAAATATCTCCTGAAGAAAGTTTATATGTTGTTTTCCATGTTGGGGCAGATGGCAGAGAGAGAGATAGCAGGTGGGAAATAATGACTTTTTTTTCATCATGCAACACATCCCACTATATTATCTAGTCCTATCGCCATAGTGAATCGTGGTTCTCATTTTAGATCTGAGTCAACCGTAAGATTTCAACGTTCGAACAGACGCACAGATACATTTCACGAGATGTAACAAAATAAAGAATGACTTAAAACAAAAGTTTGGTCGTGGTAGCAATAATTTAGTGGCAAAGACCAAACAGCTGAGTGAAAATATGGCTGTCGTAAGAAAATCAACATTGGAACCTTCATACCACCTTTTATGTTTCTAAGAAAATTCAACATCGAAAGGAGTATTACAACAGCAATCACCACCTCCAGTGGTATACTTCCATCTAGCTCTACCTGTTCTGTAAAGAAAATGGAAACACCAGGGTTACATTGATTCACCGACACTCTACCAACAGTTACAAGGATGACGTCATATTGCAGAACCTACAGATTGACAGTATCTACTATCTTTTGAAGGAGTACATTCTTGCACAAGATTGGCAATTTGTGTTATGTATCACAAGACTCCTCTTCTAATAAATCTCTCTGGGGTTACGTTGGTCACCTGATAAAGATCCATTAGATAATCCTAGCTCAAAATACCTGTCTGTGTTTATGTGCAAGTGGGATCGTTCTGGTCATAATGTGTGATGAGCTGAATATTTCCTTGATTTCATAGGTACACGCAATACTTCGCATGGATTCCTTATCCTTTTGCATGATATGAGAAACAAACAAGGGGGCAATCCAAGGAGTTGCATCTCACCCCCATCGTTGTCCGTAATCATTCCCTCTTTTATATGCATGTATTATAAGCGATCAAGAGTTTGATTGAACACCCAGAGCTTTACATTATACAAAGTTAATAAGTACATGTAGCTAGGCGCAGCACACTTGGCCATGGATATGTAAGAAACGCACAAGTGTTGTGAAAATGTAGAAGTCACTTACGAGCCACGGTACATATTAACGTGCAGCTGGCGTGTGGGTGAAAATAATCCTTTGATTTCCTTTACTCCTCAAATCAGCGTGCCGCCATTCTAGGCGTTTTTTTTTAAATGTTCCTAGAAACACGTCACGATCATTTGCATAACTCAATTTCTCCACAAAACTTACCAATCAAATGTAAACCAACAATGTATACCACTCCACTTCTTGTCTAGTGTATACAGGACATGTAACAGAACAAACATATTGAGTAGGGGTATGACCAAAATCAAGGAAAATTACGTTTTCATTAGATACAGTCACTCAGTCCAAACATGGTTGCATAGGTTAGAATACTAGTTCACATTGTATGGAAAAGAAAAGATATAATCATTTATGTTGCACCCAGTACTAGTAGAACCTACCGTGCTGTATTATGTACCATATTGACCTATGACGTCACCGATCAGGTGAACAATATATATATAATCAGCACCTCGACCAAGTTTGAAGATCATTAGACTTTCAGGCTATTTAGAAGGAAAACGTGACACACTTTCTCAAAGCGTTTTGTCGATTAGCGATTTTATGTGTGACCTATGACCTTTGATCTCTGACCTTCAATTTTGATGGGAGACACAATTTTAGACCACGGTTCACCTATCTACAAACTTTGACCCTCATTGACTTTGCCGTCAAGGAGTAGTTACGATGGTTGAAATTGGAATGCCAAAGGACTAAAAGCGAAAAAAAAATTGACTGGAGTCAAATAATAACCAGAAATCCATGCGGCTTTTTCGATTCCTTGCCGTATAGATATATTGTAACAAATACTATCCAGTGGCCCTACAGTGCTCATTTTAAGAAATTAAAGATCGTCGTGTGACGGACAGTTTATCTGGTTCAGAAGGACAGTTTATCAGAAATCTGGTTGTCCTGCTCCCAATGTGGAAGCCATGCATCACAACATTTGTTACTAATGTCTTTTTATCTAGCCAAGATTTCTAAAACAGCCGATGGCCCTTATTTTGACCTTCTGTTTAATAGATGCGATCTTTTCTTTGTCTGCTTTATGTATTATTCTATGGGAATCAACATCTTTTACAAACGGCCAGGCTCTGAGACAGAAATCATAGTTGTGGGTGTCCAAACTTGAAAAGCGTGTCATTCAGTTTATATGGTCTTGACTTTTAGTGAACCCACATGACCTTTGACCTCCACCAAAAATAGGGGTTATCCACTCAAAATGGGCAATGCACGCACTAAATATGCGATTCCCCACCATAACCCTTATGTAAATATATTTCTGCTTTCGGCAAGGAACTAAAAAATCGTATCAGGGCAATTCGGTCGTTGACACGAATCCAAGTTGAGTTGTAGATATTACGACTCAAGTCCAAGTAAGGCCACCTCTAGTGACTTGATTCCAAGTCGAGTTATTAAAAAGGTTACTCGAGTCAGATTAGCGTCCGAGTCAGTAACTGGAGACAAAATAAGTAAAAATGAATATTCATGTCCAACGATTTGGAAAAAAAAGTTTGTTATCAGTTTCCTGAATCTAATGCCATAGATCTGAATCAAGCACTTGTTCAATGCCACAACTATCAAATGGAAACACCAGTAAACGAACATAACTCATGAACCTTATTGACAGCTTCACTCCTGACCAACCTAAATATATCCTTTGTGTTATAGTAATCACTTTAAAATTACACATATATCCCTAGAATTATGTATGGTGGAGCGAATACCGCTTTTGTAGCATTTTCAACTTACCTTTGTCGAGATGGAGTGTTATTCTAGTTGAAGGAATCGACAAATTCAATCTTTCGTCTTCATTTGTACAGTCGACATAGCATTCAACCATGATAGTGTTAACTGACACGTCATCAATGGAGTATGTTGCAGAGATCTCTACGTTATACGTCGAATCGTCATTTTCTGTGACTCTTAACTCACTCTCGAGGAATGTATACTTCGGTGAAGTTTTATCAACAAACCGCCATCGAAGAGTCACTTTCGGGTAAACTTCCAGCACCCTACAGGTAAGTTGATCAGTCCTCTTAACAGAAAGTTTGCAGCTACTATGATGGTTGCATCCAGTCACCACTAGATGAGGTGGATTTGGTTGAACTGTTAAATATACAAAATAATGCACCGTCGGTGCACGTTGGTGAAGTTCTCAGCCATCACAATATTCATTTAATTTTCATAGTTGCCCAAGACCCCTGTGATATCGCTGTAAGACACTATTTTAAAAGTCATTATTTTACACACTTTACATTCGAATATTAAATACTAGAAATCGATATAACCTACCATAAACATTCACGTCGTAGATTTTGGCTTGTTCCTGTCCCCCGTCGTTGGAAACACACCCATATAAACCTTTGTCTTGAATAGCTATTTGAGGTATCACAAGATTATTACCTATCCATTGATAACTTTCATTGATGTTGTTCAAAGAGTGGTCTTCCCACATCAGTTTATGAGCAATATTGACCGTCACGTTTGCACTGTTTTGCCTCATCCATACAACATACACAGAGCCTTCATTCACACAATGCAGCTCAAGCCTTGTGGATCGTGCAACTAACTTCTGATCAGGTTCGAATGTAGAAAAAGTATCAGTTAGTCTAGCAGAATTTTGTACAAGGATGACGGTGTTATCAGCATCCATCAAAGTGGGAAGCAAAGTTGTAGCTTTGCACATGTACATTGCAACCACTGTCTCGAAATCTACCCTTGTTCTTATCTCAGACGTGATTAAGATATCTCCTGTGTACGATTTTGTTGATGTACTTTGAGTAAAATTTTGATGCTTGTGACTTTTGCTAAAAAATGTTAAAGATACTCCTGGCTTTGAGTCGTTTACGTAGCAGTGAAGCATCGTATCTTCATCCGTGGTAATGAAACAAACTCGTTGTTCCTTACATTGTGCGATCATCGGGTAGCTCTGGCTTGGTTTAACTGTGTGTAAAACAAAGCTGTGAAATAAGTATATTGACTAGGGTACCTCAAGGCATTATGGGCCTCTTCATGAAAAAGAAAAGAATTATTGCTGCATTATCCTCTCTCTTACTTGTCACCTCAACCGGAAAGCAACATCTACGAAACGTTCCTCCTAGCAGGGGAAATCTTCCTAATTAGAGTATTAACTGTGATAGGCGGAAGATTGATTAACTTCTTGTGCGGCTGGACTCTTACGGGGAAACTCTTACTCAACGAAGAAAATTGGTTTTATTTGAATGGAAGTTTTATACATTTCACAGGACAGTTTTCACTTCAGTTATCATTTGATCTTTCAATTATTTTACGACCACTCAGCTGCACTAGATTGCAAACTTCGAAAATTTACTCTTTATGTACACAAATTTACAATATATATATACACATATTTATAATATATACAATACATATTAACAGTGAGGTATTAAATGACAGTGAGATATAAATGATAGTGAGGTATTAAATGACAGTGAGGTATTAAGCAACAGTGAGGTATTAAATGACAGTAAGGTATTATATACTTATATATATATATATACATATACATATGTATATATATATGTACATATACTTGTAATAATTTGTTACCGAAAGTGTTACCTAATGAAATTGAGGCACCAAACGTAATGCAAATTTCAATCGTTACCCGAACTAGTAATCACATTTTTGTGACTGAACGTTATATGATAAATTGCTTCTCCAAATTCTTGTTACAATATTCGGTATACTTTACCCCTTACTGTAAAATCGAGAGTCTCTTAAGTCCTTCCAACAGCATGTAAAATCTTCATCATTTATCATTTCTAGTTATTTTTCATATTGAGCTTTTGACATTTAAGAACATTAAAGTTAGCTTTTTCTTTTTTTCTGGTTTTGCTTGTTTACGTTTCCTTGCAAGGTCACTAGCTTTGATGAACAGTACTGTCTTTTTCTAGTGTCCTTCATATGTAAACACACACTTCTCATTTTCGGGAGGCAGTTAATTCGTACATGTCTCTTGATCCACATTCAGTGGTTCATTGTGTTGAGCCGATCATGTAGACGGAAACGAAACCCCTTTGTAAAGTTTGGATGGGATATGGCTTAGTAAGACCTGTTTTTATTTTGGCATTTTTGTATTTGTTTCCCAATTTAAGACTTGCGTAAGTCAAACTCCCAACGGTATACTACACATCCAAGCGTGATAATCGTTCCATGTATCGCATACTTCTGAATATGGTAGAAGTCCCTCCGAAAAAGACTGTAGACGCTCTGCATATACGCAACACACATCTGGCAATACCATGATACGGAGCTATGGTCTACAGTTGTACTGATAATCAGGGAACTGCTAAAACGTTCCGAAATCTTGTTGCGATATTCGTAGCTACGTGTTCTGGTTTTCTTGTGTGCTTGATATGTAAACATAATGTTGATGTTTTGATTATCCTTTTGTCAGTGGGTATGAGAAATAAAGTGAAATTGAATTGCATTCATCTAATTTTAGAATTTTTGTTATTTTCGGACAAACAGATAACAATCCAGGAGTCTTGAAAGCTTTTTCTAACTGTAAGAAATGTAGCCAATTCTTTGGAACACCTGTGAAAGTAGAGGTTTACAGCACACCTTCTTTAATGTTGTTTGACTGCACTGTTATTTTCTGTGTGTTGCTACTTTGATAGAAAGCGGGAGAGCAGGGACCGGGAAAAGGAGGGTCTGATTTTTATCCTCTGTATTCTACTCCATTTTAAGAAATTCAAGTCAAATACGCTATTCCTACTATATACCAGACAACACATGCGACGAATATAGGGCGTAAAGGCACATTGTGTGTAAATTTTTGACAATATAACCAGATTAAGTAGCAACTCCCTGATATAACCAGTGGTAAGTATACGATTGAGAGCCTTACCTGTAACAGTTACGTTGACGTAGATCGGTATTGTTTCTTCTGTCTTGGTTTTAAATAAAACTACTGTGAATATATGCTCATGTGAAAAGGTAACATTGCATATATATAAAGAACCGTTTGTAAAAATATCAAACTCTCCAGAAAGAAGACCCGGTCCTTGTTTCTCTGAGTTGGAGTAATAAATTATCTTCTGACTTTCATCGGTGTATTCTGATGAACTGTACCAGAATACTGCAAAGAATGTATCAGGGAACTGGCAATCAACCACCCCAGGTTTTCCTGCTTCAAGGTACTGAGGAGATGGACATATTGGTGATTCGTTGATAACTGTTAGTAAAAACGTTAAACAAAGAAGTTATGGTAATTTCTCTTTTTTTTTTTTTTACAGAAGTCTTTCATAACCACTGTTGACGTATATACGAGTGTCTAACGCAAATACAGTAGTAATAATAATAAAAGTAATAATAATAATAACATTTTTTCCCCTCCATTTTTTATTTAATCTTGAACTTTCTTATTTACAATATCTACCGTCTTGCAATTAATACATGGCTGTAGCACTTAAAACATGAAATGAATACAGACAGCTTATATCGGATGACAGGATATTACGAAAATACCCTGCGCGTAATGGAAATACTGTAAGTCGGTATGACGCGAGAAGAATACAAAAAGACATTAAAAATCAAGAAGAAGATCACAGCGACCAAAAACCTCTCTGAGATCTTTAAGGCTAATACAACTTTTCGTCCTTTTTTGGCCTTAAAAGTAAATATGCTTTTCGACTCGTGGAGCAAACTGAAACTTGTATAAGAACTCAATATAATTTAAAGTCTTATTTTGACGGTTCATACTAAAAATGAAATGTTTCAAATGCAAGATAAGAAAATTATATGGATGGCGTTTTAACCTGTGGTAACCAAAGAAAATGTCGTCTTTTGAAAAATAAAAATTAGAGCCGAACAAAAAATTAACAACATCACCGATAAATGAAGCTACATGGTAACACTCCACAAAAAGGTGAAGGAGTGTTTCGACCTCAGCATTATAGAAATGACATAAATCGGAGTCAGAAATACCCATTAAATTTAAAAGTCTATTCGCTGGAAGGATTCTGTGAAGAAATCGAAATTGGAAAAAAGAAAGCTTGGTTTCCGAGGCAGAGCACCACGGCATAATAATAATAATAATAATGATAAAAAATAATAAAAAATAATAATAATAATGATAAAAAATAATAAATAATAATAATAACAATAATAATAATAATGATGATCATAATAATAATAATAGTAATAATAAACAAGTCTGAATGTGTTACCTGTACTCTAAATTTCAGGTTAATCATTCCATTTCCACAAAATGATATCAATGCACTTCGAACACAGGTTTTCGATTGAGGGTGAGTAACGATGGGTCAGTCTATAAGACAACGTTTCTGACTTTTCGTGATAATCAGATAAAGTAAATCTGTGCCATGCTTTATTTATCCCTTTTATTACCAAAGAAACATTGATGTTTTGTGTTGGTCAATAAAATGGGATTTAGCCAGTATATTGTTCTCATAAATATTCAATCGTCAATACAACGTGTATACAAAATCTGGAGGAAGCAAGGGTGGACATGGAATATATTTACGAAGGTTTGTGGACTGTAAAAAAGTAACCTTGGATATTAGTTTGGCAACAACTCCCAATTACGTACTTTAAAAGATCGATTATAGTTTTGTCTTATTTTATTTCTTTCCCCTGTGGAGAGATTCATATTATGGACACTACTAAACTAATTACATTCTAAACTTTGTTGCTCTCAAAATAATAATTTAAAGTAATTACTGCCTTTGAATACATCAGTTTTGTGAAAGAAATCTGTCTTGAATATTAATTCTATTCTCATGGACTACCTGTACTCTTTGCAAGGATTAATGATTTCCATCCCTATGAACATGTTCAAAGGGGTTGGGGCACAGACCCTCACCACCGGAGCCAACAGGGGGAATCATTTAATCAGGGGATTTAAGGGTAAGGGAAAAAGAAAAAAAATGAAGACTATCAACATGGGTTGGGTCAGGTGAGGAAGGGGATTCCCCCTTCCTTCGGGGAACACTCTCCAAGTCAGGGAGTCTTAGTTCATACGATACAGAATACTGTCCGCCGCAAAGGCCTGTTTGTTCGACCGCTAGAGGAAATCATTTTAATAAGAACGATATTACAAGACAGCACAGTCCCTGCCCACCTTATTAAGTAACACACACAGTTTATGTAAGCTTGTAGGTAATTTCATCCCATGTCGCAAAGCCTATAGTTGCTGCTCTTCTCTCATGTGTTGGCCATGCGGTATGTCTACAGACTTACAACGCAGGTAGTATGCCCAATGAGAGCCAACTGCCAGGACAATAATTGACTTGCATAAGCTTTTAATTAGTACCAAAATAACATATTATTATAACATATTACTGAAGGATAACTAACAAATTTCTCCCCATTCGGGCACTTTTCAATTTTACATTTAAGATTCCAGGAAAAGATAAATCAGCGCTAAAACTTGGTTCCTCTCGTTTATACACATTTCATGGAAATGGCATGAAACTAATACTGTTAACTTTCGCGATCATCTCAAGCAGCCTCCATGACCAAATGACTGGCCGTATGATGCTAAACTTACAGCCCTGTCAATGTATGTGACACACCCCCGCCTACCGCACATACAGGATAACCTGAAATCTATGTCATTGACATATTATTAGATATATCGAAATCGAATTTCACAAAATCTGGAACGAAAGAAACCTGATCACTAAGACCTCTAAGACCAATTTAAGGCATTCTTATTAACTTATATTGCTGGAGCTTCCTGGGGCTCTGCCCCCTTGACCCCTAAGGGGCTCGGCACCTGGAACCCGCCAGGCGCCCTCACGCGGACCCCTGGACACCACGTGTGCAAACTCGTGATTCGCGATGGTGGCAATCCTATCCAGGTCAATCGGGGGGGGGGGGGGTGGCAGGTTGTCCCCCACCTCTGAAATCCCTCCCCTGTGCACCATTGTAGGTGGGTAACTCTAAGCCGACTTGCCCAATTCCACACTTGAATGTCTCTGCAAATGAAGCTTAGACAGCTGACTTTTGTCAACGTGCATGTTTTGATTATCCCTTGGTACTCACACACTTTGTAACAAAGTTTTCTGTAAATTGAAAGTTTGTTTGATCTATGTTGTTTTATACTGTCTCCTGACTACATAATCTGTAGAACCATAGCATAAAATTCTTATGGTACGGGCATATGTATAACCATAATTTAGGGAAATATAAGGCAAGAAGAAAACTGGTTTGAAAATTTCTGGCAAAGTGATTGGTTTTGAATCCCTGATCAAGGTCTTTGAAAAGTGGGAGTGTAAATTCTTCAAAAAGTTTGGATCATATGCCTGAAGGGAGTAACACTAAGCTGAGTATACACAATTTTAAATGTTATTTTAGGTTAAGTGTTATAAAGTGTAATACCAAATTCGGAAGTATTACTTTTAAATGACTCAGGACTGAGGTTTACCTTTATGCAAGTGTTCATACATAATCATGGAAGAGATCTTACCTGGAGGAAAAAGCTGGATTATTGAGACCAGGTATATATAGGTACTAATAACGTACATGATCTGCAAGAAGAGAAAATGAAAAAAAGAAACAAAAAAAAAACACATAGCTCAAATTCAGCCTGAAAATTTAACAAGCTTTTAGGTTTTCTAGTTTGAGTATCATTTGAAATAAATACATCAATGCCTAGCTCAGACAAACAGTACGGAGTCTTACAATTTGCATACCCGTGCGATATCAAAGATGCTATTTTTTTTTTCTGCACGGTTCAGTCCTGCGATGGTTGTCGGTTTTTTACTGTCCATTAGAATTAGGGTTGAGATCACAAGGTGTATCTCCCTGCACATTTTATCAGCTCGTTCAAATTTTACATTTGCCCAAAAGTACCTTTACGGCAAATATGCATGGCGAGCATTTTAGGATGCTTTAACAAACTGTACAGCACATCCACTTCAGTTTTGAGTAGTTTGAAAATCCTACTCGACTCGTAGAGTAGCCACGGGTTACTGTAGCGAACCGTAAGTGACTTAATTACTGAGTGTGAGGATGACGATTGCTAGCATCTAATGCGTAGTTTATCCCTCCGACCAATTGTGCCCCATCGCTCTCGGCTGGGAAAGTATTCTCACAATGTTCACCCCCCCCCCCGTCTTACGTCATGATGCTCCACCGCAGTAGAGACATATTTTATATCCGTGTCACCCTGAAACATTACTACAAATGGTCCGTCATGCCTTTCTCGTTGACGTCCCTTATTCATGTGTCAGCCCTCTCTCCCCTCTCTCTAACAAAAGTCTAGCTGCTCCTCGTGGCGCACTTAGAGTTTCTTGGCGTAGAGCAAACAACTTGACGCTATGTTACACAACTGGTGCTGAAAGTTGCCAGTGAAAACTGCCATCGTCTTCATTAATGACAAGAAGAACAGATTTCCATCAAAGAAAATACTAACCAAACCATTTCCGGGAGGTTATTTACTCAAACTGGGAAGGGTGTGATTTGGAGGTATTTGAATCCAAAATTTACTAGTTCAGCTCCATTCTCCTTTTTTTCGACATATCTGCATCGTGACCCTCAAAATCTTCAAGGAATATTTCGAGAGAAATACCTAGTGTAATGACTAACTCGACTGAGGAATTTAGTGCAAAAACACTTCAGAGTACCCGAGTATTTATTACTTAATACAAGTAAAAGGCACAGTCTTTAGATTGCGTTGCGGCTGCCGTTGTTCACGAGCTAATTTACACTTTCTGTTCATTGTATTTCCCTTAATATAAAGACAGTTTTCTTAGGTCACACTTCGTTTTCTCACGGTAAAATGAAAGCGTTAATGAGGCAATATGCTTATCGCTTTTTTGGTTGGGTAATATAAGTGATACATCAGTAATAGCAAAACCGCATAAACTGTAATGGCAACCCAATCAAACAGGTTCAATGCAAAAACCGACTGGTCACATTCTATATAGCACACAAGTTAAATTATACTTGCATTGACTATGTGTTTTACTGTCTAGTAAAAGCTGTCTCCCATTTTTTATTTACTGGGCAGTAAATCTTTGATGGAAACAGAAGAGGACAGAGTTAAATATGTCAATCTATATCTATCTTTACATAATTTTATCAACTACTATGTGTCAGAAGTTGACGAACGATTTAGCATTCGTTTCTATGGGTCATCGAGTTGTACTACCGTGTAATATTGCCAGACAATCTGTAAGCTACTGGGAAATTGAAGGAAATGTGGTTTACGTCAACAGAATCCTGGCTTCTCAGAAGTTTGAAAGTTCTATTTCGTTGTCAATGAATTACTCTCTTGTGATCGTATCTGCCGAATTTGACCACGAAGGGATTTATCGATGTGTTCATGGGAACACAACGGTTGCGATATATAGTGTTCTTATCAAAGGTTTGTATGGACAATATGTTTTTGTTAAAATTGAAATATTATGCCTTTCCACAAGTGTTCTCTCATTATTTCCATATTCATATTTATATTTGCAAAGAATTTTAGGACAAAGTGTTAGAATCCTCCAGCCATGTTAGAATTGTGTACTCCATTAAACAGAGGCAAATACACCTTTTCGTCCTAAAATATAGCATTCCAACCTTCTATTTCTGGAAACACTCAAAATATTTAATCAGGTGCTTGAAATGATAATTGATATTTATTTATTAATATTTCCTGATTAATTGCTCATTTGGTGAACATGTCGAAAAAATATGATCAATATGTAGTATATGGCAGAAAACATTAAGGTTGTTAGAAGTCTTGAATATCTAGTGAATGGGGCGAGAAAGGGTTTTTAAGCAATGGAACTAATTAACCATGGAAATTATGCTAAAAACACCCCTTGTGAAATGAAAATTACGTATAGCGATTCACAGGGCACAACACATGAATATTTCAACGCAAGTATTTACTTTTAGTTGGTTATTCCAAGAAAGTATGTATATCCTATATTTCAAAACATTAAATTTCTGAATATTTCAGTGTCATGCTGATTTTTCTTGAAGGTATTCTGTCAATTACAGATACCTTTATTATGAACCAAAGTGAAAACTTAAGGACTATTGTGAAAGAAAGTCATTTTGACGTGAGATTAAAGGGAAATAGAAGTAGTTTATTTTTCAACAGGACTTTCACAGGTGACAGGTGACATTCTTGCACAATGTATGATTTATGGACAAAGAATGATAGACAACTGAAAACAAAGACGAAAGATAGTCTTGTTCTAAGAAGTAAGTTTTTCACAGACAGATTTTAGCTATATTTGTTGCTCAAGAATACTTTGTTCACCCAAAGTTTCAAACATTCAAATGATGCATGTCATTCGCTATATTTCGGCATTTATACCATGGTCTTCGGTCTTCGTTTTTAACACACCCGTTTCCAAAGGTACAAAATACGTCCTCGTTTAGGCAGTCGGAGCAATTGCAACGGTCCAGAGACTTCCAATTCTAGAAATTACAACAGCTAGAAATGTGATTGCAAAATCGCAAACACCGGTCTATAAGTTTACAGTTGTTCTGTACGTAGTGTCCTGTGAGACTAGGACGGGGATGGTAGTGCTTTTCTAACATTATTAGACTATGGCCAACTCTCAGCAAGAGTTGTTCGACTTTTGGGAGTTCGAAAAAAATGTATATGCATGGAAGCACTAGACTCTAAAGTACTACCGTATTACACTTGCACATTGAGATGGCCAAGATAGGGCTAGTCAACCCCAAAACGTTTAAAAATGAATTCCAATTCAAATGTTATCACAATGACATGTGGCGTAAAATAATCAAGAAAATACAACAAAATAATGTAAATCGGTAAACAAACGACTGAGATATGATGGTTTTTGCAATTTCAGGTTATTTTTTAACTGTTCAGGCGACATTGTCTATTCCCCAACGCTAGGCAAACGAATCCTGTACATGTGCTAGGCAAACGAATCCTGTGTTGGGTGAATGAATCCTGTGCTGGGCGAACGAATCCTGTGCTAGGCGAACAGATTCTGTGCTGGGCGAATCGATCCCGTGTTGGCGAATCGATCCTGTGTTGGCGACTCCTGTGTAAGGGTTGAATCCTGTGCTGGAATCCTGTGCTAGCTTCAGACTTGTCATTCGTGGGCGTCGATAGTTAATAATATTAGATAATAACTCACAAAGGAAAGTAAACATAATTCGAAATTTCTTGTGTCTTCCAAATGTCGTAATCAAATCTCGTTTTTATATTTATAACTTTTAGCGAACAATGAACTTAAAACTGTGGCAAAAATGTACACGTGGAGGTTGTTCAATTTTGCGCGACAACGATATCTATGATGTCACTTCCATCACGAATTTGAAAGCTACCTGCAACAACACTGACTACGTGTAAACACATAGCCGGTAACTAACGCAACGACAACAAAAGCAATTTAAATCGAATCAATCATTGTGAGAAGTATTCCAGGTCGACGGTCTCAACCAGAATTTAAAGGTATCCATAAACTCTTTTGTCATCTCTGGGCAGGATAAAGTCACCCCAGTTTCCTCCCATGAGTGCCATTGTTCCGACATAACCGATCCTCAAAAAGAATTTGTTGAACCTAAATTTTCGATTAAATGTAGATGAGAGGAAGCAAAAAAAAAATAAACAAAAAAAAAAAAAAAAAACAGAATTTCTGTAGAGGCGTAACACTATATTTCAATTTTCAACAGTTTGGCATTTCTCTCTCAGAATAGGCAAAGTCTTTTAAAAAAGTAAAATAAAAGAGGGAAAACTTATAAATGAAGGTCGAAAAGGTAGAAAGTTTTTGGAAGGAATGAATGTATTCAGTTATCACCAGTATATGTCATAAAGATTTCCGCAATTTCTACGTTTTCCATGTTGTCGTCCTGGCCCTACAGGAAGCAATATTCAGTTGTCTACAGGAACTTTCACACCACAAGCAAAGCACATCGAAGCATACCGGCCGTTCGTTGTATAAATACCCTATTGAAAACCATTGTCAAACGCTCGCAGCTTTCACACAGCTCACGAGTAAAGCAAAGGGTCTGGAGGGGTTTGCTTGAGTCCAGTTCGGTCTAAAGTTGGTTAACTTTATTTGCTGGAAGCATTCGGTAAAAGGTCTCACACAAACACGTCCATGTGCTATTTCAATGTGGCAATCTGAGGAAGTAAAATGAAACGCCCCATTCGCTTGCAAGTACATGGAATACCATCGGGCTTTCAAACGCTCGAAACGCCAAAACTTGAAACATCTCAGTTGTGAAAGCACCTCCACAAGAAAATTACACTGTGGTTACATATAAGTCTGGGATTGAAAACTGAAAAGTAAATCGGTACTAATGCTTAGCAGATTCCTTTAATGGTCGTGTAACATACATCTAGAAATGTGCTGGGTTTATCCAAAATTCACCAAATAAAATCTCATGTATGCTGGGTACTTTTTATTGTCTTCTGTAGGAGTTGTATGCCTTTTTTATTTCACGCAAGTGCTCAATTTAGTGCCGAAGTATTGCCGCAGACCTCTGTCAAGTAAGCGTTATAACACTCTCAGAATTGCATATCTACGGTGGGAATTGGAAACCAGGCGATCCATTTGTTCTCATCACCGGCTGTGTACTTTGTCTCTTGCTTCAAAGGCCCTGGGATGAAAGGCTGGGTACTCCCTTGCTTTGGAGACAAAGGGAACTTAACGGCTAGCACTAGCAACGGTTGTTAGAGGACATAAACAACAAAGGGTTTCTCTGACTTCTCGGCTCCTTCTGAGGCCAGGAATAGGAAGTTCGGATGTGGGTCGTAAAAATTGGGTGTGGGGGGTGGGTGTCAATTGGAACCCAACTGGCATAACTGATTAAGAACAAAATGGGCCTAGATTGGGCCTGATATAAGCTAACAGAATGGGCCTTAAGTTGACCCCAGTTAAGCTTAAGCTCTTGACCCTGGTTAGTTCTTTTTGGGACTCTTATTATTTTCTCGTTATACGTTGTCATTATTTGCCTAGATGTGACAGTGTAAGGTGAAAGTAAAATATAGTGAATCTTCCTTTGCACAAACAGGTTCAGATATTACACACAGGATTTAACAGAGACGGGAACATAGCGAGATTCTTATTTTGAATAACCTATGTGAAAACGAAAATGTGGAAAATGTCATCAGGAATTCTCATGCCGAAATGGTTTTAAAGAGCAACTCCAAATACGTTTCTACTTGATGAAATGCAGGGAGCTTCTCAGATAGCCTGAACTTTGTTGAATTCCAATACTTTGGTATGTGATTTCTGAGTCATTTATTTGTTTCTCCTCTTGGGCCAGTCAGTTGTTTCTTGTTCAAAATCTTCTAAGATCTCATCCAGTTGGAAAGTTGGAACGTTTGGTTGATGTCAGAGAACACATTGCAATGCAAGCAGTAGATCTACATGTACACTCTTACCCTGTAGTGGGTTTACGTATCAGAGAATACCCTATTCTGAGCAATCTGATTTGTCCATTTTCCCACTTTCCATCAGTTGCACTGAGGTATGTTATCAGCGGCTAATCTGTGCTAGATCATTTCATAATTTTCTTAGTTTTAATGGTGGTAATGTTCTCCTATATGCTGCAAAAAAAGATAAATGTTGCCTCCACATGACAAGCTATCATGTTTTAAAGGAAAAACCTCCATTCCCAGCATTTAAGCCTCTATTTTGGTAAAAATAAGATTCTTTTGCCAACTTTCAGTGTTTTAAATCAATTCTCCACCATCGCTTCCTGTGTCTCTTAAAAAGATGTAAACATTATTGTAGGCAAGTCATCGTTCTCATTTTCAGGAAATATGTCAAAGAACTCGCAAAATGAATTATCTTAGTAAATATTCGTGGTACAAGCCTGTTGCTAGAAATCAATTGGTTGTAACCTCACAGTGCCGACATATGTAGATTGAACATTGCCCTTGATTTTGATCTCAAGCTGTGGGTTACAGTACAGTTCTGATCTCTTATCTGGTGATAAAACCTTTGATTCAACAGGGAGTAACATAGACCTACCTTCGAAAGTATTGTTCGGAGCTACCTAATTGCTTAAGGATTATTTGACTTAAATGAAGCTGGTATGTGAATGATATTGAACTGGTACCAACTAATAAAGGATAGAAATACCTTTGAGCTAATTACACAGCTTACCTTCGCTTGGTTTGGTGGGTCTTAAAGTATAAGCAGTGTTTAAAGTTTATGTCCATCACAATAAAAGCTCCTCTGGTTTCATGTGCTTAGTATGTTATTATCTAACGGAATGCATCTTACTGAAAGTAAACATTCAGAGGGTTTTCATAATCTCTGAACGAAACAGTTTTTGCGTCCATGACCTTGTCAGAAACTCAGAAAACTCAGAAACCGTCAGTTGAGTCACTTGAAGTTGGGACAGATCGAAACTCATCTTTCGATACATAATACAATCAATTTTCGTTAAGACCATTTACACAACATTTCAGACAGTCCTACAAGGTACCAACAGGGCCGGCTCGGGCCAAGCAGTACATAGGCCAACCCACCCCAATGATTTATTTTACTTCTTTCGACTAATATGTGTATAAAATATAGGTGAATGTAAATGAATCATAGAAATGTCTCACAATATTTTTGCTCGTATATGTGATAATAGTGAAATTATGTCCTAACAGCATGATCCAAAAATCAGGCCGCTGTGAAAACCCACTTATGTACTTTTTGGTGTACCCTATTTAGGGTAACCATTAAGCACTGGCTGTTGAAAATCTCGGTTCTAGTAAATTTTATGAAGACACCGATAAAACAGTAAAATCACTCGCCTGTAACTTTTCGTACGTACTAATTTATTCGAGAAAAAAAAACGCACGCAACTCGAAACTATATGTTGACATGTTAAACGAGGGTGAAACGACATAAGAACGACACTATGAGGACGAACAAAGGACTAGTTTCACGAATGACTGATGAAACATAACTAATTTGACAAGGATGTATGATGGAAACTGTAAATCTAGTGTTCTACTTATTACGTGAAATACCGACAAACGGAAGGACAAACAAATACAAACCGACATGGACGGAAAAATGAAGGCTTCTTCTGAACAGCCTCCCCCTTCTCGATGAGATGTGATACAAAAAAGTTATTATCGAACCATTGAAACTCTTCCCTTTACGCAATGTTTTCATATGCAATTACAGTCAGAGTTTTGTTCTTTGAAAAATCCCCAGTCTTCCAATTTCTATTCTCTTTTTTACTACATAATTGAAAATGAAGCCTTTGAAACAAAGAAAATAACTAACTCAATGACCAGTTTTGAAAACCCCACTAATTTGATTCCCTCAAAGGACACAACTGTGCCACGTGGTCTTGTAAGAATGTTCTTTCCCACCTTAATTTTCGACACCAGTACATGACCGTCCTCCCCTGGAAAAACCTCAACCACCCTCCCCTGAGGCCGATGCCCCCTTGGTGAATCCGCATTGATGACGATAGCCACGTCTCCGACTTGGAGGTTTCTCTGTGTTTGGCACCATTTCTTTCGTTGGTTCAGCAACGGCAGCCACTCCCGCATCAATCTGCGACAAAAGGGTCGTACCAGCTCCTGCACTCTGCCCCACCGTCTCCGAGGGTTGAAGGTCGTGCCATCCCCACACTCCACTGCAAACTCGCCGCCCAGTTGACCATGTAAAAAGGGATTCGGCGTCAAGGGAATATCATCTTTCGGGTCCGCTGTCTGATACGTCAGCGGCCTCGAATTCAGCAGAGCTTCAGCTCCTGCAAAGATTGTCGTCAACTCCTCATCAGTGATGTCTGCTTTCTTTGCTACTGCTTGAATTGCCTTCTTTGCACTTTTGATTAAACTTTAGTGAACCCCACCGAAATGAGGATCAAGCGGTGGGTTGAAGTGCCACTTTATTTTTTGATTAGTATTGAACCTGACCAGGTTGTTTTTGTCCATCTGATCAACCAATCCACGGAGTTCCTTGTCAGCAGCCGTAAAGTTACTGCCATTATCTGAAATTACCTCTATTGGGACTCCTCTTCTGTTGATCATGCGGTTGAATACGTTTAGGAAAGAATCAGTGTCCATGACATATGCCATTTCCAAATGCACTGCTCTTGAAAGAAGGCAAGTTAAAAGACACAAATACCTTTTGTGTTGGAAACTTCCCCTTCCCTGTTTTGTGAGAAAAGGTAGAGTCTACAGCGACTCCCGAAAAGGCCCTCAGCGGATGTTTCACTCGTATTCTTGAAAGGGGTGCCAATATTTGTGCTGCAACTGCTGACTTTCGTCTTTGTCACTTACAACATTCCTTCTCCCAATTTCTGATTTCTTCTCTTGCAGCAACCGCCCAGAAACGACTTGTTAGGTCCTCCAATGTCTGGTTGACACCGCCAACATGGTTTCGTTGTTCGTGAAATTGTTTCACAATAAACTTTGTAACCCAACATTTTCTTGCCATTATGATATGGAGTTGGGCATCGTAGAACAGGTACTCTGCGTCACTCAACCTGCCTCCACATCTCAACAAGCCCTCTTCATCGATCTTTGGATTTAGAGTCAATATTTTGCTTCACCTTGGTAAGACTCTACCATTCACCAAAGCTTGGTATCCATTAGGAAAGGCTACCTGCTGGGCCTCTCTTATGATGTCCTCTTCAGTCCGTCAAATTTCACCGGCTGTTAGCTCGCCTGACTTTCTGTCTTAAGACTTGAGGCAGCAGTTGCTTAAAAATCTCTGCATTCACGCCCATATCCTTACCAGCTTTTGCCAACTGTACAAATGAATAGTCACGTTTGACGTTACGGTTAATACATATAAAATATATACTACAATACATATATACTACACGTTGGTCTCATGAAATGAGCCAATAGCAGCGATCAAGCAATGAGAGAAAATAACGGTACCTAGGCTAACTTTCACCCTATCACCAGATTTGCCTACGGCAGAAATAGGATATCGCTAAGAGGGACCTAAAGCAGTTGAAGGAGAGTAGAATATTACCATGATAATTACGTAACTAATCAGTGGCAGGTCCTTTCCCCCATCATAACTCCCATCATTTCTCACGATGGCCGTGATTGGCTTCTACCGAATTTGGTAGCGAAAAACAATGGGTTTAGTTAAAAGTTGTGTGCATAATTAAAACGAGTGCCCAGAGTCTGCCAGGGCAGCGATCAATGAGGGGAGTAAACACTTTTTAGGCAGAGCATTACTGTAAATATATGGATGTTTCTTCAGGGGTGTCGGAACCAAGATTAGGAACAGAAACTTTCCAGTCCAAGCAGACTCTACAGAGTCTACTCCAAACGTAGTATGCTAGTAGCTGATAATGGGGCCACGTAAGTTTTTGAAGCAACCATTCTTACAGATATTTGCCCATTGCTATAGACTGCAAGGGTATACACCACAGCTCCACACGCTTCTTGGGAGGCGTCGACGAATGTATGAATTGCCATAGATTCCATCTCCTCACTTTCGCCAAGTCGAATGCATCTTGGTAATTTTATATTTTCCAATTCCTGAAGCTCAAAATTTAAAAACCATGTGACTGCTCTTTTTGCCATATGACCAGCCACTAGATCGTCCCAATCTGCTGTCCACAGTTCTTGCAACAGGACCTTTCCACTGATGACGTAAGGGGAAATGAACCCGAATGGGTCAAACACCGAGGACAATTTTCTCAGAATGTTTCTCTTTCTCAGTCAGAAATCGTAACCTTGCAGGTTTGCCTTGAATGAGAAAACATCTTCTTTGCATCTCCAAAGAACTCCTAGTGTCTTTATTGATGGTATTTTTCCTTCCTCAAGATTAATCTCGGAAGCTCTGTCCTCAGGAGGAATATTGGATAGGACCTCACCTGAATTAGAAAGCCACTTTCTGGCGTGCATGCCAACCGATTTCCACAATCGTGACAACTGTCTGTATAGCTCGCAGCCTTCCTCGGTGGTAGCGACTGAGTCCATGCTGTCGTCCATGAACGTGGACTGTCTCAGTTGCCTTTGAAAACATTCTCTGGTGTGCTTTAGCATGCTCGTAGGCCACAAATTGAGCTAGAAATAGTGATGTGTTTACGCCAAAGATCACACTGTTAAACTTGTACACTTGTGGCTCCTGTGACTGATCAATATCACGCCATTAAACCGATGGAATGGTCGATCACCGAGTGCCAACATATATAATCTGGAGATACATCTTCTCGACATCACATACCACTGCTACTGGCTCTTTTCTACAACGGATTAGAACGTCTAATAACTCTTTCTGCAGTTTTGGTCCCTGATGGATCTTGTCGTTGAGAGAGACTCCCTGAACCTTTGCAGAAGCGTCGAAAAACACTCTGATTTTAGTGGTTGTTTTGTCTGACCTCACAACTGGGAAGTGAGGTAGATACCAGTTGTCGCCTTCTACATTTGACTCAGATGAATAGACTTTTCGGATATATCCCTTTTCTGTATATTTGTTAATAAAATCAGAGTTTGCCAGCCCAAGTGTAGGTTTACTCATCAGTCGTCTCTCGGCATTCTGCAAACGTTTAATTGCCATTCATGTACTGTCAAGCAGATTGATATTACACCTTTCCTTCCATGGCACTTCGATTTGATATCTGCCACTCTCATAAACCAGAGAGCTCTTTGCTTTGTCGATAACAGCCTGTTCTTGTGAATTCAGTTTCAGTGTGTATGGTGCAGTTCTCAAAGTTTCTGACTCAACAAATTGCCGCATGGTTGAATTTAGTTTTGCCATGACATCATGGTGGTGGGAAAAGTATGTCCTCATATAATTAGTAGTGTCTTTTATCCCTTTTTGTTTTACTGGACATCCAATGCATGTCCAGCCTAAACGCGTGAGTCGGGCTATTGGCTTTGATGGTTTTCCACACACATCCTTCATAGAGTAGTGCAGGTCTATTTTGTCCCTGCTTATCAATAGATCGACAGTGTTCCTTTTGCCAAACGTTGGAAATCGCATGTCTATTAGGTGCTCAATTTCTCCTGCCGCTGCATTCCAGTCGACAGCAACAAGGTCGTCAGTGACACATTCTGTGGTTCTAGCTGTTATCCTCACATCCACTTGTCTGTCAAGACTTCCTCAACGTGCATGGTCTCAACGTTTTGATCCGATCATTCAGGACGTGAACCTCTGTCTCCTCCAATTTACCGCAAAGTCCTAGCTCTGCGGCAATATCTGCATTTACAAATGTGGAGGTGCTTGCATCATCCAGGAGGGCATTGGCTTTAATTCTTCTTCGATTATTTTTCAGGATGACAGTTTCAGTGCGGACAACTACCACTTTTCCTACTGTATTTGTTGCCGCCGTGTGAGATCTTTCTTTTCTCTCAGGCTCCCCCTCCGTAGGGGATCTAACGGGTAGTCGTTGGAGGTACTTTCCAGATTCTTTTCTTGGACCAATTTTTCACTGGATTTTCTATCACTTTTACTCTCATGCAACAGCCTATGGTGGTTATTTCTGCATCCCTCAAGTCCACATCGTCTGGGGCGGTGACAGTCGCCACCTCTATGGTTGTCTCCAAGAAACCTGTAGCACAGGCCCAATCTTTTGGCAGCATTCCGTCGTTGAGTAACTTTGAGGGCTTTAAACTCTTCACATGCTCACACTCCATGGTTTTCTCCACATTGTCTACACCCCCTTGGTGTAGAACCTGAACCTGAAATTACAAAGGTCTTTTGACGATTCTTTGGTCTCGTGTCAGTACTGCCACTTATAAGACTAGCATCAACTAACCGATAAGGACTGATTCATGGGCCACGGGGTGATATTCTGCCTCCTTTATGACCCTGTCCCTTAGCACTTCAGTGGATTCATCTCTGTTAGGATCTCTAAGCCAACGCTGAAACTGGGTCACCATATTTTCTGTCATTTTTTTTTTTTAAAGGACAAGAAACAACATTCTGATGTCAAGCTCGGTGAGAAAACCTCAGTCTTTAAGATTGTTGATTGTGATGTCTAGCAGGCCTGCAAACTTCTCAAGGTCTTTTAGATTGCCAGGTCGGACTGGCTTGAAATTGTGGAGGGTCTCAAGTTGTAATGTGATATGTCTTCGTTTCCCTCCGTAGTTTCTTTCTAATCTATCATTTGCTGCTTTATATGCAGCTACTGAGTGCCCCAAACTTTCGATCGTTTTCAAGGCTTCTCCTTTGTCGTAATTGTAGCGATTTGTACTCTGCAGTGGTTAGAGCCTGGTCAATGCAAGTCATAAAGGCTGCCTTCCAATTTCGTATACCTTGACATCAGAATTGAAAAGTGGTATCGAAACTCTCTTTAGTTGTTTCTACATATCTTGACCTAACTCGTTCCTTTATGGTCTAGCGCCCTCTTTTATAGGCGATCTTTTTGCCTTACCGCCTTCTGCGGAGCAGAACGGCGGTAAACCTGTATCATGCATGCCTAACGGATGTTCCTGCGTAGTACGTAGGCCTGGGGTCTTCACGTTGCGTAATATTTATATCCTGCCCTCTGCCATAGTTATGGCTGTCGTTTTGCATGTCTGTTTGGCTCTGAGTGCCTACCTGACTAGCACTTTCACCTTCGTCAATATCATCATTTATTTCATTCGAACTCGTAGACTTATTCTCATCGTTAGTGGCATTTACTGACCTGCATCTCTTCATATACAGCTGCACTTCGTTGTGAACTTCTCCGAACTCCCTCTCAATCTGATCGATTTCTGATATAACCTTTTCTGCATTTTTGTCCTCTGATATGCTATACAATTCCTCCGCCAACGCCGTCATAATATCTTGAGCTTTCTGTTGGGTCTCTTCGATCTTTGCCCATGCTTCGTTGATTGCATTATTCTCTATTGCGTCGTCCTGTAGTAGCTCTAACAGTATGTGGCGAGCTTTCGTAAACTGTGACTTCACCTTCGACTTTTCCATCTTCATTTTTTTTACCTTGGCCCGATCGGCCCTTATTTCTACAGCTTCTTTGACTTGTGACCTCTTCACTACAACCTCGTTCTGCTACCACCTTGTTATGAAGACTTGGAACCAATAAACGGTGAAGTCACTCAACTGTAACTTCAAGTTCGTACGTACTGATTTATTCGAAAAAAAAAAACGCGTGCATTTCGAAACTATGTGTAGACACATGAAAGGAGGATGAAACGACATAGGAACAATACTATGAGGACGAACAAAGGACTGGTTTCACGAATGACTGATGAAACAAAACTTTGACACGGATGTACGATGAAAACAGTAAATCTAGTGTTCTACTTATTATGTGGAATGCAGACTAATGGAAGAACAAACAAATACAGTACATGGATATGGACATGGAATAATGACGGCTTCTTCTGAACATTAAATTCATGTCCACTTCAAATTACATATGGAATAAGTACAGAGTATAACAAATGAAACAAGTAGTTGAGATGTACAAAACGATTAGCTCGGATTAGTTTGAAGAAGCAGTATATATATATATATATATATATATATATATATATATATATATATATATATATATATATATATATATATATATATATATATATATATATATATATATATATATATATATATATATATATATATATATATATATATATATATATATATATATATATATACACTGCAGTTATAAGACGGTACCGGTATGCACGGCGAATTGGAAAAACAAGTACATACCAACACATGCATGGAAGGTTATATAAGCAGTAGAGCAGATCACGAATGCAAGCAATTGATGCTATGCAATCGATATTTCCATACTTAAAAAAAAAAAGAAAAAAATATGACAAAAGACCAAAAGTCCACTTTGTTGCATCACACATAACATAGTATACATCGTAAAAAAGCCCTCAGACTAAAAAAAGTGGCAAATATCTGGATCAAATATCACCACCTTGGTTTTTAAAAACCTTGGCTTTTCTTAAAATTTATTACATGAATAGTAAAATTATTACATTTGTGGTTAGGTCAGATTAGTAAATTTATGGTTAAAACTTTTTATATTTATTGTAGGGTCATCTATAACATTTATGGATGAAAATTAGTACACTTTTTGGTGTGTACTACATATATGATTGTTATAGTGCATATGTGGGTTAAAGAATGTGTCCTAAACATACAAAATTAAGCTCCTCGACCCTCCAAAACCTATTCGAATTCATTTCACTAATATCCTTATCATATCTACTTCAGAAACTAGTCCCATATATTGCTTTGGTCATCTTGCAATTCGCCGCGACATTTTTGTCATAAAGTAACGTGTCGTCTTCACTTATTAACCTTTTGTTAATAACCATTGTTGTAAGAAAACAACTTATGGTTGGTGTTGCAAGTTTCAACTTGCCACAGACACCTGACTGACCGTACTTGTGCATATATGTGACAAATTCGTGGGGTATATCCAGTTGAATTGTCCACCTGCTTCGTTAACACATTCCATTTTTACAACCAATGTACCTAACAAACAGCTTTCCTTGCATTGGGATACAGCCAGTAAGCTAAGCCAGTAAGCCAGTAGTTGATGAGCCAAATTTTAATAACATGATAAAGGGTTTCATACTTCCATGCTTATTACAACTTATTACAACATACTGCCTTACTTAAAATTTAATCACAAATTTAATATCTTTCTTGGGGTCACCGTGCGAAACGACCTAGTAACATAATGATGTTCTGGGTCTTTGACTGAAACGGAATCTTGTACACTGTCTACACTTCCTTTACCATCTGGTTTGACAAAGTCGTTAAGTTCTAAATGACTGATTGTTGATTAAAAAGAATCACTTGTGTCCCATTCTAAAATGTTTTCGATTGTGTCTTAGAATCAATCCTTCAAAAGTTTCAACAAGTTTCGTACTATCTGGGCTCTAATAGTTTACTTATACCTTTCCCTGGGGACCATGTTTTTGTCTTTGAATCTTAAACATAAATGTTTAGTGCTGGGGTTAAACAACTTAAACTTTTGGTACTTTGACCAAAGTAATGCTTTTGCTTAACTTGTCTCTCTTCTGGACGCTCATATACTCTTGCTCTTTCCTGTTACCTACTTTCAACTTTTACTGGTGAATTAAATCTGTTTTTACGCCCGTTTATTTTCCTGCCGAAAAAGGAAAATTCCCGTCAATGGGTGTTATCCTCAAACACTATATTGCTAATGACACATCTGACTGTGTGTTACGGGCTTTCGGCACAGTGGTTTTTAGTATCTAAACATGTCTCTCAATAAACCCATTGCATTGAGAATATCTGGGACTTGATGTGACGTGATCAAGTGACCAACATTTTGCCAACATTTGAAATTGTAACTTGCAAACTGGCTACCATGTAGCAATTTTTTCTAGTACACCATACTCTGAAAGCAATTCTTTAATGATGTCAATAATTGTACGACTATTTGAGCTATCCTTAGGAATTCATAGGCAGAAACTTTGAAAAGTGTAGTCTGCAATGAGTAAATATCCATTATCTTTGACAAAGAAAATGTCAGATCTGATTATCTGATACGGTCTGGTCAAAATTTCATATTGCTGGAACGGTTCTGAAGCCAGAGAAATATGCCTTTCTTGGAAAGTTGCACATGCGTTATAATGTTTCCAATATATTTATTGATATCGCTCCAATACACACTTGTTATAGCTCTACGTTGACATTTGACAAACATTTATTCATACCAGTGTGCTATAAAGGTTACCATTGTTCCTATTAAATTATTAATCTACTTTTATCTTGATGAAAGCTTTTCATATTACGCTTAGGACTTACGGCATTTGCAATTTTTATCATTCGGCTGTATCTACATGTAATCCTGGTAATGCTTCCAAGATTTCATTCTGTGTACAAAATGTCGTATTGCGAATCAATCTCATTCTCCGCTATGATCACAATATGCCGCAAACGTTGTTCCAAAGTGTTTACTGTGTGATAATTACCCGAGAACATTCTTCCCGGGGAAAATCTGAAGCCATCTTGCTTTCAATATAAATGAAGACAAAAGTGTTTTTGACCAAGCATAAAATTGGAATATGCTAACCCACAAACCTATGTAATGACACTAACATTCTTGCTTTATCTGCTTCCCATGCTGATTTATTTAAACCATTATTAACCATGTTCAACACTACCTTTGTTTCTGGCTATCTCCCACGGGTACAAACTTAACAATATCAAAAAAGTAAACAATTGTTTCAACATACCACTGAAACTGCATTCGTGTTGGGCTTCTCCAGTTATGGTGTAGGATTCCGAAAATGAGTTTGGAATTATTTTGTCTAAGAAAGAAAGCGAATATGCATCTACATACTCCTCATAAAGTACGAAGACAAATGTCTTAACTCCTCTTTTGGGTGAAGCCTGTCTATTTACCTTGTATGGTTCTCATGGTATGAGCACAGAACTTATGTTAATGAAGTACGGCCTACATGCAGTTGCAAAGAAGGTACAAAGTCCAGACTAATCCAAACATGGCTGTATGTCTGGCATTATGATAATTTATGAAGAAAGTAATGATGTAGATCAGATTAGCTGGGTAGGTGAGCAACAGAAAGTGAAATAATAATATAACAAGTACGGTACTCCTTGTATGGATATAATTGACTCAGTACAATTTAAAAAAAAAAAAAAAACGACTTTTATCTCATAAAGTTGTATGTCAAATATATGCAGCAGGCAGTACCAAGAAATTTAATTTGAAATGTCCAATGTCGTTAATTGGTAAAATGAAGTCTTTGTTAAGATCTCCCACGGGTACAAACTTAACAATATCAAAAAAGTAAACAATTGTTTCAACATACCACTGAAACTGCATTCGTGTTGGGCTTCTCCAGTTATGGTGTAGGATTCCGAAAATGAGTTTGGAATTATTTTGTCTAAGACAGAAAGCGAATATGCATCTACATACTCCTCATAAAGTACGAAGACAAATGTCTTAACTCCTCTTTTGGGTGAAGCCTGTCTATTTACCTTGTATGGTTCTCATGGTATGAGCACAGAACTTATGTTAATGAAGTACGGCCTACATGCAGTTGCAAAGAAGGTACAAAGTCCAGACTAATCCAAACATGGCTGTATGTCTGGCATTATGATAATTTATGAAGAAAGTAATGATGTAGATCAGATTAGCTGGGTAGGTGCGCAACAGAAAGCAGGCAGTACCAAGAAATTTAATTTGAAATGTCCAATGTCGTTAATTGGTAAAATGAAGTCTTTGTTAAGAAAAGATGCATGTTAAGCATTAAAGTCAACTAATTTCTCAGGTTTCATATTTGAAAAGACGGAGACACAGGCAACACAGATGTACATACCGAGAGCAATAGAAGGGGTAATAATCAACATGGTATCTATGTTAAGGGGACTTCGGCATATAGCTATAACCGTAGTAGCAATGCGAGTCCTTGCATTCGGCTTTGTTTGGGTTTTTTATAATTGGTGGAACCAAAGTAAGAAGGTGAGATATATGGCGATCCCACCATGCGCATTTGAAGAAGCAGGAAGAAGCTAATGGAAGTATGAAGTAAAGGCAAGAAGTGACTTTCAAACAACTAGTTCAACAATGCCGATGAAGCTCACACATTCGTTTCGCCTGGAAGAAATGATTGCTGGTAGCATCAAAGTGCAACATAATATGAATTATCTTAAACTGATTATTTACACTGCAATACGGAGACACTCGTGTGAAGTGTTTCTCAATTTATCCACTTAGGTCGCTACTTAATGCAGCTTAGATAAGACAAACAAACCATATTTATAACCAACTTCTTAAAAGTCACTGCTTACCTTTCCTATCATTTGGTAACTTCCTGAGTCTTTACAAGCACACACAAATTAGACTTTAAAAATCAATTAAAGGACACATATGGCTACATCTAAGAGGGGACAAATAGAAAAGAAAATAACGATTACATTTAAGTTACAGTTTTGGAAACATCTACTCACAGAGAAATTATTTCATGGTCCGTCTAGAAATCAAAAGCAGTTATACACATACTACCGTTACCCACCAATAAGTTTTGCATACTAGGGTTGTAATCATTTCCTATTCACCGTGCGGCTACCATAAAATGTATGACATATGAGGTGAGCGCTTATTAAGAAATCTTAATTTGTGCAAACATTCATAAGTCAGAAAAGAATCATTTCAAATTCTACAAAATGTTAGCAAAAATACAGTTATACCACTATGATTTCAATTATTGCACTGTGACCACATATCAATGTAGATCAGAGGCAGCATTTTGTTTCCTGCATAGCTATCTCAACTCGATTTGCAGTCTTGGAGGACGGCTATTCATTGTTAGGGTTAGCGTCAAATCTCCGATTCTACGCTCGACTCTGAGTTCATAGACGTTACCTCGTAACAACCATGTTAGCAATCGAATTGTGAAGTTCGCAGTGGCCCGTGCGAGTACACCTATGTCAGGCATTTTCAACACGGGTTAGTCGATGCTATGGCATTTGGCCTTATGTACTGTGAAGTTGAGATGGGGTGACGAATTATTGAGGGTAGCAGTAGTGAAGGTCTTGGAAGAAAAAGCATACTTTACAGCTGAAGCACTATTTGGATTCATAGAGAAAATAAATTAACAGTTTAATCGAAGGGATCCTTATATATATGGCAATAAGATATTATAAAACAGCAATTTAAGAAACCGTTGCAACATAGTCCTACATATCCTGTCTCAAATCGGTCCATTCATGCATATTAATGTTAATGAAGGGACATCTATGTTCATGCTGCTAGACAACTTGTTTAATTTGTTATTTCATTTGGTCATTTTTGTGAGGTTGTGTACAAGTGAGGTTCACCTGTATCGAGGGAAACTGAATTTTACTTTTGATTGTGATTAGAAACCTTTAAATGAAGGGTATGCATATTTATGAATATGTCTATGTGGATGACAATGTGGAATATTCGCATCACCTAGATATCATGAAAATATGCAACTTTCTTTCACAACCAATCAGTAATCTTTGGTTCTGTAATTTATTTTGTAGTAAGAGAGAACATGTCAAAATTAATGAAAAAAAATGAAATGGCATTGTTAACCCTAAAACACTATAATAATCGAATTTGATGGAAATTAATTTAAGACTATTCCATTGTAGTTGGACTTCATTGTATTGTTGCCTTGAAGCTACAAAGAAAAGATCTACCTTCCATAAACGAAAGGTGTATATACACGTGAGGTTTGCCCTCGTCAAGGTTTTACAACCGCAGGTACTACCTCATCGTTTAAGCTATTTTTTCTGTTACAATTAAATAAAAGCAGAGTTACAAAGAACTGAGGAATGAAATAATTTGTAAACCATGAATATTTATCACATCACCATGTCATGACTGATACCCAGTCATCCATCTATGTGTATTGACTGCGGTAGCATTACAGCCATGTCTCATTATGAGCCCCGGTTTCCTGTTTGTGTTTCGTCTACCGAACCAAAGGGCAAACTGCAAGGCCAATTTATGGGATGTTTACACTGCCCTTTGAACTGTGTCGTTTAATAATGAGGCTGCGTTGTACTGGTCCCCTTAGCAAACAGTCATTGTAGCTCTCAAGTTCAATGTCAACATGTGTGATTAAGAAACAAAAATTCTTATCGCAGTGTCTATTGACATGGCTTGCCTATACCTCGCGTTACTGCCTGTAGCAAGTGGAAAGTGCAGTTTGGAAAATTTCTACGTAACCACTAAATGATGCTGATAATCACCGCAAAGGCAGCAAATGACAAAAAATATTACAAAAACATTCGAGAATATTTTGTTTATTGTCACCACTGCTAACCAGATCTCAACATTGTTGCAGAATTTTCCAAACTACAACACAAACTGGATATAAAGTATAAACTTCATTAAGCATGAAAAGTTCATCATACAGTAGTGCATGTTGTTACTGAATTTAAATGTCGATGCAATTTTATGCCACAGTAGTTCTCAATCAGGTTTCGGCCAAACGTAATTAATCCAAACTTCTAGATACTCTGTAAAGTTTCCCATTAAACTGCTAAAACAGAACTATTTCATGAAACCAAACTGATTTGAAGAAGAAAACATGATATCACTGGAGCATGAAACAAGCTTGGTTGCATTTGAGTTTCCTCATTTTTAGAAATAGATCCACACGGTAAACCTACGTAAAAAGCATTTCAGCTTTTGCCAAAATATTGGAAATGTTGTATCTTTAAACAATGTCAGTTACAGCAATGTAATAAAATTTAGAATCTCCCAAATTGTTATGAAATATGGTAATTTCGTCCATGGATACAATACAAGATGCCTCTACATTGCCGTCGCGATATTGAGTGTCTCTACCCCCCCCCCCCCCCCCCCTAAAAAATATCAACATGATGATAGTGATGAAAATGAAAGATAAAAGTCTAGAATACCAGTTGGATTTTTTCATATTTTAGTCTACTTTATTTTATGGCATAAAAAAGATGCCAAATATATTGCACTAAATCGTGTCTAAGGTTACCTGGTCATTGAATACTTTGTAAAGAAATCTGAATTACCATTTGAATTTCTTATATTTCAATATAGGAGCAAAGATATATTCGGAAAATCAGAAATACATGTTGGAATTGTTAATGTTTTAGTCTAGCATATTCTATGACACAGAAAAATACATACTATTGCATCAGATTGTGTCTAAGGTTACTGGTAATTGAAAATTTCTCAGTAAATCTGAAATGCCAGCTGAAATGTTTCACATCTCAGCCTAGATGGAACGTTAGTGGAAAATTTGAACATTAGTTGGAATGTTTACATCTCAGTCTTGCACATTTTATCATTTTAAAAGACGTAAATATTGCACTAGATTGTCTGTAAGGACACCTAGTAGGTGAAATATTTCTCAAAAGGAGATGGGGAACACCTACTCTATTACAAACCTCTCATAGGCTAACCATCACTCCTCTCATGCTTTCCTCACCTAATAGAAGACTTTATTGCATGAAATTGTTTCTTCTTATCAAGCTGGCTATCATTTACAAAGTTATTGGTACAAGAGTTGCCTTGATACTTTATTATGCAATCACAGACGGTTGTATCAAACTAATAAAAAACTAATAGCCTTAGTGTGCTCGTGGCATATGACAAACTCGGTTGTTGGCTGTTCATGACCCGTGCGTATTTATTGAACTTGGTACCTCGGTGCCTCATGCACCCTCAACTTGCAACAAATTGCTCAAGATCTAACAGGAACTGTACAGCTTATCGGTGACCACATAAACTCTTTATGTCGGAACATGTAGGCTAGGTTATCCATAGACTTGACACTTCAATTCTTTAAACCCCCAAACATGACGACACTCGTCTGAATGTACGGTTCAGCTGACAACTTAAGTCAATCCCATGCACCCACGCATCACACGTAGAATTTACGTTTCAATTCATTCACGGTTTACAACTGTGACCAACAAATTAGTCCTCTACCTCAGAAAAAATAACTCGAAATCAGCCATTCATCAATGAAAGTCACGGCCTTTCATAAGGAAATGTAGCCTTCTCTTAAGAATTTGTTAATATATGCCTGATTAAAATACTGATTAAACTGATTTTCTTTTCATCTGATAAATGAATTGGCGCATTAAGTGCTAATACGCGTTTGTCGGTGGTATATACGCTAAACTATCAACATTTTCTTCTTTACGCCTCATTCCACTTGTAAGGGTATCACTTTTCAGAAGACTGTTGTTGCATGCTGCCCTCTATTTGGAAATTCAAACGTTTTCTTCCTCCCAAAGACTCCTTCGGTTCGAGTGAGACCTAGCCATAACCAGAAAAGATAAGTCATTCGTTCGAGACGCAGCAACGCCTGTCACGATGCAGTCTTGGAGAAGCACTTAGCCAGTGCAGACGCCAGGTCCACGAATCAGGCGTTCTGTTCCTAATTTGTGATCATCTATTTAACATTCACCTACTATTCCATAGTCTTCCATTCCTAAGTCTATGAATTTTCCCGGCGTTTGAAAGTAATTAAAGTAGTTTAAGTGGGCTATTTATGACAATGATGAAATGTTCCTAAAGTTTTTTGTGTGTTTTTTTCTTACTGTTTATAATTTGGTATTAAAAAAAAAAAACTAGATTGATGTGACATACATTACTTTGATGTTTCCATTATAGGTTACTGATGAAGTTATCTAGACAGCCCCTGAGGTTATTTTTCTTAGACAAACGTCACTTTAGGAAATTTTGAGTGTCCGTTTCAAACTAGAAGACGTAATTACCCACACAATGGCTATGCTCTTGAACCTGGGTTTACTGTAGGGGTTAAACAGATAAGGGATGTCAGACAGACGTTGTCGTTTCTTTATTAGGTCATATTACAAGAGAGGCAATTTTGTGTTTATAGGTACTCAGCTATGTTACAAGTAGGATTTAGTTTGGCTCCACTCTGGCTTTCCCCTGACTCTGACAAATAATGTCACCCCCTGTTGCTGTGTATATGTATTTTGTTAACTTCTTCACAAGTACTGGCATGATACCCCAATTACATACTAACAACGTAAGGGAAGCCCCTAAGACAACCGTTGAGGAGTAGGAATTATATTGAAATAGTAGCGGGTAGCTCTCATGACATTTGGCGTCACGGCAATGGTTGGTCCTTGCACACTCTGTTTGCTTATAGCTGGAAAATAGATATACATCACCAATTATCGATTACTTTCATATCTATTGTTACTGTGCTATAATCGCAAGCCTTTTACTTGTAGTGTTTCTAGATTTCCTTGGTCAACTTTGAAGAAAATAAGAAAATCCATCTACCATAATTCATCTTTTGCATAATGGTTAGATTAAATAAGACCTTTGTAGATATTTCAGGATGAGACTGAATGGTTTAATAAGGATGGAAGCTGTTTATTTTCTCTATGTATGCTGGTGCAGTGGAAACGCCCCATTTCAACATAAAGAACTTTGTTAGATTGGAATCATTAAGCAAAACCAGACTGGAGATTTCTGACTGGTTGTCATAAGACATGTCTCAAGGATATAAACCGAACTGTTTGTACTAGTTGAAAAATAAGGGACAAATTGTGTATTTATTACATGATCTGTAATTTACATATAATAATATGTATTCACGGACATGGCGCAGTACAAAACAGGGTGAAGAAAGAAAAACATGGAGTGGCTTACGAAATTCAAGCAAATCATTTTAGATGAAATAACATTTCATAACTTCATAGGTAAGTAAAAATTGGGTCACAATTCAATATACATGTCACAAATAAATCAAATCAAATAGTACATATCTTTTCTCTTCGAAGTGATAAATGAAGTTAATGGAAAAGTAAATGTGCTCTGAACCAGATACGCGATAGCTGAAACATGACTGTGGACTGTGAGCACTTCCATATATTCTTTTTATCGGATCATTAATACGTATTTGTAAAAACTGTTCTGGCGATTTTTCAAAAGCTCTCACAACAATTGCTGGTTGTCTAAAAGTTCCAAAGCTATAACATAAATGTACATAATAATCTTAAACTTCCTTTCATTTTGATATTATTTTTATCATACAGGAGTTTTTAACTGTAAATGAAGAACAGAATCATTTTTCCCCAGAACTGGTCAGTGAGCTGCAGTAGTTTTAGCTTATTACCGATGCTATTTAAAATTGACGTGGTGTTTCTCTATTCAGTCAAACTGCATTCTTCAATTAGGAAAGATGTGTAACGTTTAAAAACCGCTTGAAATTATCTGCCCATTGTCACCTAGTGAGAATTATTCCATGCAATACTATGGTATGTGTCTTCCCATGGAACAATCAGTAAAACATAATTCTTTTATTGCATTGATGAGACCTTTTAACAAGATATGAGAATAAAACTTATTACAGTTGAAAGAGAAATAAAAAAATCTTCAATGGGTTAAGGAAATATCGAGATTTTGTCAGATGTATGGGATTCAGTTTTGTCGTCAGTAAGTGTGGTATATACTTACGCAGTGACTCAAACTATTCGATAATTCCCATATAAGTAAAGAACACTTTAGGCTTTCTACAAGATCATCTTTAACGCAGGTGTATAAGCAGCAACCAACATTTTTTTTCACATATGTATATAACTTCCTGCAGATGCAAGATACATTTTGCGTTGAAATATTTCTTTGGTGTACCATTTCCTTTACTTAACCGACATCAACGTGATAACACTTCCAAAAACTTTGTGAGAGATATATACGTATGCTTTATGTAGCTCACACTAGCGACCTAGCTATTTCTGTAACAACAAAGGAAAAGGAAAAAAAAAATATATCATCCAATATCAACCAGGTAATTCAGAGGATGATCTAAACATCTGTGACAAAAATAGAAAAAGCTTCCAAAGTTATCTAACTGCAAATATTAAAGTAATTGAATGGCACTAAAAATTATCAGGCTCTTTGTAGCGTGCGATTCGATGTCTTCTCAGAGCCAACGTTATGAGATATTAAAATAAATACTGATAACCTTTTCATCCAGTAAATCCCAAGACTGTTTTCTGTATACAAAAAAGAAAGTAAGAAGAATAAACTTTAAAATCAGAACAAGCAATGTACGATTCGTGTAAAACAAATGTAGCACAACCAAACCAGACACGTTCTAGGACCTTTAAATTACCCTGGCCTTACTTTTAACTACGTTTTCTGAGAGCAAACTTGCAACCACCTAACACAAGTTTACTTCAATAGGAGAAGGCATTTAAAAGCAAAACTCTTCTTGTGAGTGCTCATAAGCCTTGGATAAAGACTAAATTATTTTAAAATTGTTACTTAAAAAGCGCAGACGTTGTGGTATGTCAATAAAGTCTTCATTTTCCATTTCATAAATTCCAGCGAAATGGAAATGCTAAAGGTCTTTTTTGTGAGGGCGGGTAGGTTCATTCTTAAATTGAGTAACATATTGTTATACTCAATTTAGGGAAGTCAGTTGTCAGGTTGGAAGGATGCCTCACTCATTAGGCCATGCAAGATTTGTTCATAATCCACTGTAAAACATATTAAATTTGAATAGTCAGACGAAACGGCAGTTCATCAAAGACTATATAACCCACTTTTTATAATCAATTACTATCGAAGATTTAATTCCTAAATAATGAATTACTTACCACTCGCTCGTACTCCTTATCTGTCATTATCTTTTTTTTATTCTGTGGAGGTAAATTTATTGGTCTTTGTTTATTTGTCTGCACTTTTATATGAAAGGTCCAGTTGTTAAACTGTCTCAAAATTTTGTATTCCGAAAAAGCACCGAGTTTCTATTTGCTTACAGTTACCTTGGCCTGTACATAAGTGTTCAATCCACGGTTCACGACAGTGTGAATATCTCTCTAACCTGAATACAATGGTTGTAATATGGAGACATCATAATATTCTTAATAATATCCGACTTGGGTTTGCTTGCATAAACTTCACCGGAGACGTATGGCTCGTATAAGTTTTCTATATCTATAGTCACGTTTAATTTGCAATGAACGCTTAGTGTAAAATTTATTGGCTACAGGAATGTGACGCCAGACTTTCAATTGATTTATTATTTTATGCTTTCATCCTTACCTCCCAGTACCCTGACTTGAGATTTAAGATATATCTTGGCTTCCTTGTAACTGGTAAGATCCATTCGACTGTGGTATACGTATAAACAAATGACATATATTTAACATTCTCTCAATATACTGGCGACTAACTCTGTTAAGTCACCATAGAAGTCATAAAGCTGTTAAACGTAAAAGAAATCAAAGCACCGCAGTTTGATAAACAATATTATCTGTTCTATAATACTAAGGACACCTTGCAAATATCACTGTCAAGAATATATTGTCACTCTAGACAATAATATTGTAAAATTGATATGGTTTTAGTTTAAAAAAAACAAAACATTAAGTATAATAAATAATATTGGTATCCATTTACAAGGTTGTGTCATTCATTTTACAATTAATTTTCTCAGTTCATATCAACGACTAGGTTATTAGTTTTTGAATGATATTTCATTTTTATACCATTTTTATTCATTTTTATATTTCTACATGTTACAATACACATTTGAGGTATTTAGGCCATGTGAACACATTGTCGGCAACGACAAGTTAAAACTGATTGAAACACTTCAATGCCACTCATTTTAATAGTATGTGGGGAACTGAATAATTGATTGAGACACATTTCTACTATTTTTAGGTTAATACATTACCTGAAACGTCATTTTCAATCAAAACTGCCATCGCGTTCGACTGTATTCTTGCCGGAAGCACACATCCTCTGTAACCTTTAAAGGAACAGATGGTGTACACGTTACGTCAAGGATTTGCCCTAGAGCTATGAATGTACATGTGTGGAGACTTAACCGCTTTCAGCGTTGCAACATTATTTACATAAAACTGCAAAATAATCTCTTTCAAATATTCTTCAAGTATCATCCAACAAATTTCATTAATATAAGGAAACGTTGTTTTATTTGCCACAATTTAAAATTGAGTACTCTAAGGACAAAAGGGAGTGATGAAAATGCACATGGAACTATAATTATTTATTTACGTTTACCACACATTTGTTACCCATGTCTTATCTTATTTGCAACTACACAAAGTATCAACTACTTTCGAGTTTCTTGCCCCCTTTTTTACATTAAAATTACACATCCAAGCAGATAGTTGAGATTTTAGTCTTGCCAGAATAAGTACAACAAAGTTATTTCTACTTCTTTGAAGTGTGTCGCAATCTAGAAGAGGTGTTTAATGTCACTATGAAGAAACTACAGAATATGCGCAGAGACCAAACGCACGCTGACATTATGTGCACTCTTTAACGATAGAAGAACAACAGGATCCCCAGTGTCATTCATAAAATTCTCGGTTTATTACATAATCCCCGTACTTGATACTTACCTAAGGCTCATTAACTTTTTACATGATGATGCATATCTCAGCAACCCTGCGAACTCGTCGTCAGTGAACTGCATCGAAGTTGAGATGGAAAACTGCTGTAGTGTATCAAGTCTTGGCAGTTGTACTCCTGCTCCAAACTCAATCGTCTCCTGCGCGTCGTTAAAGCATATTGCTGATACTTGTAACCACAATACCTCTATGTGTATCTATCAAAGAATTACAAAAAAAGTACAATAGTAATCTTTACAAAGTTACAATGAGTTACATATGTCAGTTTAGAGTAGCAAACAAGGTAGTATAATTGTTGAAAAGTGCACTGGTATTCATATTGTAATTCTGCCTATATCACTGTAATTGTGCCTATATCACTTATATTTATACTCTGAACAACTGCCATATGTGGTATGCAGACATTCTGCATTTCGAAGAGCTAGGCGTATGCTTGTAAAATGCCCACAAATTCTGAAGTGTATCTTAAGTTTTCAAAAAAACAAAAAACGAACGGAACAAGCTTAGATGAGAAATACCACCTACATTGTTTCCGTAGGTAGATGATACCTTATCTCAATTTCAAATAAACAGTACTTAAATTAACAGTGCATAAATCATAGACGTGGATAATGGTATTGCACACTCAGAGGTACGTTTAATCCTTCCACGAGTAGCCTAAAGAAAGAAAGAAAGAAACGTAGTCATAGAAGAGTCACTGGAACAACGAAGCAATGTTACGCTGTTCAATGTGTTTTGCCTGGTTTCTTTTCTTTTCTTTTTTTGCTGCTTATGCCTGTGAACGGCTACAATACTACAGCAACGGCAGACTTTATTACATGTAAATCTGCTTGTATATAACTCCCTGTGAAATGACTTACATCGTTTTTGGCTGCTAATTCCAAAAGCTGCACGAGCGATCTTTGCTCTAGGACACTTTCATCTTCCGTTATTACAACTGGTACAGAACAAAGCCTCTCGATCATGCCTTTGATCTTATCGACGCTTCCAGTTTGTTCGACAATACAAAGCTTGGCAAACTTTTGGAGGTCTCTCTTTCGTTCCAAGTACTTGACGATGTTGAAGGCTGCTTTTTCATTTAGACCACAGGCAAATCGAAATACGTATTGGTGATTTACAGGATCGATATTGTCTAAAATCCCCTTCAGCAGGCTGAATTTTAATTTTTCTGCATATCCGCGATAAATATCGACCTGCATACCACTCCAGGAATATAGAATGATAATACCATACCTCTGTCATGTAGCTTACATTAACATCACTCTCATTTCGAGCATCAGCTGACCTTACAACTTTATCCTCATTTAGCAATCCCATACGGATATACTTCATGTATGCTGCTTCTCCACCCAGTTTTCGAGAAGGTCGCATTTTGTCGAATCGATAACAAGTTTTTCTGTTTGTCAGTAGTTTAAAACTTTCTTCTTCAAGTGCGGAGTCAGTTCTCTGCTGCTATGTTTTGTGTATTCGAAACGATTAGTTCTTCTTCATTAAGCAGCTAAACCGGATACAATGCTTTTGAAAACCTCTGTCACTCTTTTAGCGTCATATAAATTTTGAAGCTTACCGTTATGATACAAATTGGATAATAATGCAAAAAACAAAGGAATAGTGACAGAGTTGCAAAATATCAGGACTCGATTTGAGGAAAGAGTCAATAGCTTTCTGTCCTTCGGAATCGGTACTTAGCAACTACGTCACAAATATACTTTTTCCCTAGCCGTTTCGGCTAAATCCAACTAACCTCATTCTTTTGGCACTTTTTAAACTGGTCGGTATGGAGTCCGGAAGTGATGTAATGATAACATGGCTGTTTTGGAAAGCTTGATTGATCAAGATGTGATGTAGCTCAGAGTTTTTGTAGGTTTCTTTAGGAGGAAATCTACTGAATCCATCAAAGACGAGAACCGAACTATAGGTAGAGAGCAAATATTGAATGTCTTTTATCTTCAAATTGGTATCGCGTGGAAGCAGATGCTTCGTAATTGCAGCACATAATGTTAATCCTCCTAGCAATCTTACAGGGAGATAAATAAGAATATCAATTGATCCAAAGGGAGAGGTTGTACTTCTAGAATACCAATCGTAGGCTATTTTGCGGCATAGCAAGGTTTTGCCAAAACCTGACTCACCCTGCACTATGATCCTGTAGCAGTTTGTGTCTGCAGGGTCAATTATTTCATGATATGAGTCCACCGCGATCCATCTCATTCCCTGTGCATGGGAATTTGACATGGAAATCTTTTTAAGACTACTTTCAACAAATACGTCATCGATGCAATATGTCTTTGTGTCGTTTGGTAAGAGTTTCGTGGTTTCACAAATTTCCCTATATCGCTTTGTTAGCTCCCTTCGAAAAGTATTTAGTTGATCTGAGCACAAAGAATAAAAAAAAAGACATATCATTGGAATATCATTGGAATACGCTTAGAAGAGTTAGATTTGCAATATTACAAACTCTATCCACACGAATGTCATAGATCTCGGTTTTTAGTAACAACAGATTTACACGCAACAACTACTTGTACAAAGCGTACAAAAATGAGACATCATCGTAGGGGCAAGGGACCTTTCATCTAATGACGCACAACACACACACACTACCCAACACGGCTTTCTTTTACATATCTGAGGAAGAGGTAGGACCTCGAAGTATTAGATCGTGTCATTTCATTTTGTTGGTATTTAAGGTACGTTTAAATTGATTTGGGAGCATTTTGTACACACACATCTATATAGTATAATACTAATATATAAGTACATATATACACAATACTACTAAGACTAATGCCGCAACTACCCTACAACAAACACTTGAAATCTGCTTCACACTTCGCAGACAACGTTTCACGTACAAGCTTTGAACTCATCAAAGGAAAATCACACACAGCAAGCCTGCAGAAAGAACCTTTTCGGATAGATAAAGGTAAAAATGTAAGTCCCAATGATATCAACAGATAAATATGTGACATCACGTGACATCAACACTGCATCTGCACACACGACAAGACACAACGCACACATACTCACACTCTCGATCATCGAAACAGCGCAACTACTGTGCTCGTGATTTACCTATGTTTTCCATTTTTAACATTTTCATTTTTATTTTTCCTGTGTATTGTATCCTAAAGAAACCCTCTTTATTGCGTAGGGAGCACCTCTTGGTGCCTATAATAACCTAGCATTTTTATGTGAGGATCCCAGATGAAGGCCAAATTATAGATGAAATTAATGAGTGTTTGGGAATGACAGACAAATGAAAGTTAGATAATAATTTGACGTGAATTTCTTTGACTTCGTTCAATTACTAAAAAAAAAGTAGGCCAACCGTTTCTAAGCTATCTGAAAACGGTGGGTTGTATAAATAATTCAGTCAGTGTAGAGACCCAGAGGATACACTTTGCCACAAATGTGTTACTATTTCAGCAGGCACTGTAAATGCACTGTGATTCCTTATTTGAAACTGAATCTGAAGGAAAGGAATATTTAGAATTGCTTCTCATCTTCAAATATTCATTTCTTGGCTTGGGAGGTAGTCTCTTAGAGTATTTACCTTCATCTCTGATCAGTGGTAATTCTGAAAATAACAAATGAAATTCAAAATGACATGTAATAAATATGAGAAAATAGACTAATCTAAATTGAGAAGAAAATACAACAATAAAACAGTTCAGAAGGAAAATCAGGCAAAAACCTATAGCAATTCAAGATAACTATGTACCTCGCTTTTAAAAGTTACTGGTTTGTTCAAGTCCTAGGTCCCTTTTTTTTTTTGATGACTGCGAGGGGTAGTGCTCTTCCAACAAGAATCCAACCACTTTGATACTCCAAAAAAATGTACGCATCTCATCTTTAACAAACATGTATCCTAGCTCATTCTTACTTGCTTGAATTTATGTTGCTACATTATCCAATCGGAACCATTATTTTACTGGAATTTCGATTTGAAAGTTTGAATTGTCGTTCAACTGTAAACATTATTTTTAGTAATTATAATGAGGGGCATCTCTAAAAACACGCACATTGGGGTACATTTAGATTCCATTATTGTGAATGAAATCTTCTCAAAGCAGTAATTAGAAACTTGGATATCTAAACTTATGAATGTTAAACACAGTAGATGAACAGGCAATGCATAGGTTTGGGGTTTCCATGAAATCGTAACCTTCGTTCTTAAACGTCTGTGTATGTTGTCTGTTTGTCTGCGTGCGTGTGTATGCGTGTATGTGTTTGTGTCGCCTACATTGTGAACACGAAATCTCCACAACGGAGGCTTGGAAAGATCTCACAGTTAGTACAAAGGTTTACCGCACTACTTACAAGCGCACTATTGCTTTTGATGGAGAGCAAAGGTCATTTTGGGTCAACATTGGTCAGGGAAGTTTGGACAATTGTAATATTGGGTATGTTCGTGTACCACGTTAGGTGCAAGCTCCTTACTGATTCTGGTGGAGGTGAAAGCTGGTTATTTGGGGTCAACATGGTTCAAATTGTGAAAACATTCTAAACACGATATTTCAAGAAGGGAAGCTTGGACAAATGTCATATGTTGTATGTTGAAGTACAACGTTGATATTGATATTAGTGGAAGTCAATGGCCATTTGAAATAAACAGGGGTCAAAGTGTGGTAATATTTTAGACAGAATATCTCCAGAAGGGAAAGCTGGACAAATGTCATATGTGGCATGTTGGTGAAACATATTGATTTTAAGATCCCTATTAACTTTGGTTGAGGTCAAATGTCATTTGTGGTCTTCAGAGGTCAAATTGTGAAAACCTTCTAAACTTGCCCAAATGTCATATTGGGTATGTCAGTGTACCACATTGAGTTCATTCTTGGTATATTGATTTTGGTGGAGGTAATATAACGTTTGGGGTCATCAGAGCTCAAGTAGTGAAAACATTGTATATACGATATAGATATGATAGGAAGCTTGGACAAATATCATATGTGGTATGTGTGGTATGTGAGTGTACCACATTGATTACAGGATCACTTTCAACTGTGGTTGTCAAAAATCATTTGAGGTCAACAGGTGTCAAATTTTGAAAACTTTGGAAACATTATATCAGAGAAGGAAAACAGATCTCCCATTAAGAATGCAGGTGTATCTTATTGAGAATACACGAATTCCATTGTCTTTGTTGAAGGTCAAAGGTAATTTGAGGTCAACAAGATCAAATTATGAAAGTATTGTTAACGTCATATTCCAAGAAGGAAAGCTTTGACAGATGTTATGTTTAGTATGTAAGTGTATCTGATTGAATACAAGAACCATTTGGTTTTGTGAATGGAGATCAAAGGTCAGTCGATGTCAGCAGGGATCAAATACAAAAAATGGAGATCTCAAGAAAGGAAGCTTGAACAGCTCTCATTTTTTTTCATGAAAAGCATAGGTAGCCTTTAGCACATGCGAACTCAGAAATAAATGCTCATAATCAGATCATCAAAACCACAAAGCATTTGCCCATTCTCCTTTTTTTTTTTTTTGTTTCTCATTGATTCCTAGGTTTTTTTTTATTTTTTCTCTTTTATTTATTCTCTTTGTCTCTTATTTGTTTTAGTCATTTGTTGGTTTACGCGTTACTATCTTCATAAGCTCGGATACAATACTGTCAATTACGAATCAATTACTGTGCCCTCATGTTTAAGTTTGCAATAAATCGACGTTATAACACATAACATTTTAAATATAATCTTTCCGAATGCGTTATTTGCGTTAGAAAATATTTCCTTACCTCACCGTCAGTCTGCCGTATTTCTTCCATTGGGTGATTCTGTTCGGTGCTGTCTGTGAAGACAACGGAAAATATTTATTTTAAACTAAGATAATATAAAAATATTTGTTTCAAAGGTAAACTATGAGAGAAACTGTGGTCCAATTGCAGCAAACTTTGCGTCATTGCAAAATGTTCACGTGTACGTGGCCGAGTATTCTGTTATCACAATAACCTAATGAGAAGGTCTCCATCACCGTGTAATTAACGAACATACGCCTAATCTGCAACTCATTAAGTTGATTCAAAACACTTCACACAATCTTTAAAGGGATCGTCTGACTCGAAAATTTCAATGAGGTTTTACGGACTTTAAGGTCAATTAAAAAAGAACATAGGGTGAAGATAGTGTTGGGGAAAACTTACTTTGCGCATTAAACTTTTAACATTTACACCTGTAGCCTACATAATAACCTTCCACGTGTTATTTCTTTTTCATTTTGCTCTCTTAACATTGTTGTTGTGTATAAAAGGGCGCATGTTACGTTTGCTACTACTTATACTTATTTTGCCATAATACGTTATGGTTTTGTGAGTTTGTTGAAAATACAAGTGCACAAATTTATATCGCTCAAACCAAGGTTTGGCGACATGGCAACATGCATCTTTAATAAACTTAAACCTCTCAAAATAACTGCAAAAGCTCACCGATACATCTATTTCTTTTCTTGTATTCACAGAATAAGATTATAATTATGATTATGACCACAGCAAGACAACCCAATATTACAGGTATTGTCATAAGTGAGTTGGACTTCGACGGCTTGTGACCTGCGAGAAAAATTAAACAGGTATTAATTTATTTCTTGTTTGCGAAACACATCTTGCAACGTACGTTATCTGTTCAAAGTGTATTACCGTATTCTATGCATAACAATACTGAAAAAAAGTGATATATAGGCAGACCAAAAAGTTTGCACACGTAACGTTGCAACTTAGTTTAAGATTGCCAATACACAATACATTGCAAATACGCAACACATTGCAATGTTGATACTGAATGTATATAAGAAGACGAAATAGGAGCCAGACAAAGGTTCTGCTTTCTAATCTGGCCGTCATAACTGAGATATCTTTAATGCAAATGCACAACTAGACTTTTAGAGATATGAAAATTGTTGACTGTTGTACCATCAACTCATGTAAATAAATAATCAGTGGCTGCAAGATTTCACGACTACCCTGTATGGTGACTTAATACATTTCTCACCGAATGGAAGCTGAAGATTCAATCGCATAGACAAATTTAACCATTCCAACTGTATATGCTCTTCTGCGATCACAAAACACTCAACGGTTACTGCATCGTCATAGGATTTATAAATGTAGTAATCCGCAATAAATTTTATGTCAAATACTGATCCGTCACGTTTTTCGACGGTCTGAGTTCCGTTGTAGAATTTATTCACTTGAGATAGGCTGCCGACAAATCGCCACTGGAGTGAAATTACAGGACGAGTCCCAGCGAAGTCTACATGTAAGTCGTCCAGTTCTTTTCACAGAAAGTACGCAGTTATGCGATGACCTGCATCCGTCAACCATTAGACTAAGGAGACTCGGCGTCACTGGTAATGTGAAAAAGCAATGGAAAAGTACATACACGCCGAATATTAATTGTGTAAGAATTCATTAACAAAAGTTTTATGTCAACTAGTGAGAAGGGTACAGAGAACAGGCAGTTATCTCAGAACGAAACCAGGATGTTTACGTTTTCAGTAACAGTCACACACAAAGCAGCAAATCTGTCTTCAAAAAAAAAAAGAATTAAATTATATAATGAGCAACACTGTTAAAAATTTAACATGAAAACTGTTATAAACAACTTTCACTATATTAATGTCAAAAGTAATGTGAAACTTTCCATGTTGTCGCAGAATGAGTCCCTTAAATTTGAGAAATGTTTGATTCAGATGTTAAGCATTTGAACAGAATGGAGAACTTTCAAAATAATCAAGGAAAACATATTTGGCAAATTGAGCAGGTCTTAACGTACCAAATACAGTGACGTCAAAGATGAAAACTTGTTGCATGATCCCGTTGCTGGCGAACACACTGATACATTCCTTCATCTTGCACAGTCACATGTGGCATCGTAAGTGTGTAATTGTCCATGAACTTATATCTCTTCTTTGCTGTATTTCGGCGTTGTCCATCGTACAATACAGAATACGCAATATGCTCAGTCGTTGTTTTGTTATTTCGAGTGGACCATACCATGTAAAGTGAGGAATTGTGGGAGCACTTTAGCTCTACATCTGAATTTCGTTCAGCAAACATGTGGATTATTGTCGCACTAGGAACGTTGGTGCGGTCATCAGTTTCAACAAGAACTGCTGATTCATCATTGGCTAACATGCCTGCAGTTACCAGGTCAGCTTTGCAAACGTACAATGTTAATACCTCTGTAACAGGCAAATTAATGCCTGCTACTGAAGTGTGAAGAGGATTGCCAATTTGGAGTGATACCGCCGACGTCAGCTGTTGATCCCCATGCGATGTTCTCTTCGCAAAAGTTAAGTTTAATCCCTGGTAGTGAGTCATTCAAGTAGCAGTACAAAATTTCTCCCCCGTGACTTGGAATGAAACAAATCTGTTCACCACCACATTTGCTTATAGTAGGAAAAGTCTGCTTGGGTTTCACTGTTAGTGTAAAATTAACATCACATCATTTGCATGAGGGGAGACTGACAGTTAGCAGGAGTTGAAAATCAATCAAAAATAAATTTGTAATAAACAAACGTGAGTGAAATCAATATAACTCCAATCCACCAGCTTTTAAAAATCGTATTATTTTCTCATTTCTTTTCTAACAGAATCGCATTGTAACCGTCATTTAGTAATTGGCGTTAATAAATTTACAAACATAAATCTCAAACTGTATTGTTGTTTTTTTTTACAATGAATCTACATTAATTTTTACAGCATTGCACACGAATCGCGTCCACTACTGAATGTTGCTTACGAACGCGTGGTGCACTTACCTATAACAACAACATTGACATAAATAGGCACCGTCTCATCTGTCTTGGATCTAAACATTATGACTGTATAACCGTGATTATGCTGCAATGTCACATTGTTGATGACAAGAGAGCCATTCGGAAGGATGTCAAATTCTCCAGAAAGATATCCAGCTCCACCTTTTTGTTTATTTGTGATGTAAATAAGCTGTTGTTGCTCATTAAGGTAGTCTGTAGAATTATACCAAAACACTCCAATAAAACGTTCCCCGAAGTCGCAATGAAGAGTACCGGAGCGACCAAGCTCCAGGTACTGTTGAGATGTGCATAACGAGCCATCTTGTTCAGCTAGAAATGGAGAGGTGTATATGCAATAAAAAAAAAATCATTAAAAATGAAAACTGATTGAGAAGTTGAAGATAACAGATATGTATAAGCAGTTTTTTTTCCAAAAATACCTTCTAAGAAATAGTTCCTGATATTTGACATTGCATGGCCTCGGTGTGTTCAACGCATGCCAGATTTGTATCAATTTGCTTTTTCATCAGTATAGCAACAGTTACATGAAAATACGATCCGTTAAAGTCTTCGATTAAGACAGGGATTTTGTCTCACACTAGAAATATAAAGCAAAGTGCATTATACACACTCAGAGAATTATTTACTTAAATTATGTAAAATAAGAACTCCATAAATTTTATGTAAAATTAATGTAAGCAGTATTTGTTAATTTTACATAATTTTGATAAATTTTACTACATTTTCGTAAAATTGTTATATCATAATGTAAGACTTACATTAACTGTGTGTAAAATTTTACCAAAAAGTTATGGAGTTCTTATTTTACTTTACGTTTTTGTGAGTGCATAAATGAAATGTTGATAACTTTTCTTATGCTTTGGTGAATTGAATGACAAAGTAGTTTAAAGTTTGGCACAATGAAAAGTATTGTGGATTATTTGTCTAGAATTTGAAAATACTTTTTTAAAACAGAATTCTCTCGATAATTTAGCACTTTGCAATTAGTGCTTTGAATGTAATTACTTTGTTTTACCTGCGATACTGACAATTACGACGAGGAAAGTAATCTTGATCATTTGGACCGTCTAAAATCGGTTGTTCTGGGCAGACTGGCAACTGGGAAGTTACAGAGCGATCTTGGTCGAGAAAGTCAAGGGAAGGAAATTCAGAATGACATTGTCAATGGCGTAAGTGAGTAAATTCCAGCAATAATTACATTCATAGACCCCGGTAGAATATCAGTTGTAATGCTATAATGTTGAGAGTGAACGTAGAAGCAACAATACAAGTAACTATGCATTTCGGGCTGTTTAAGAAAGAGGTAAAGCAAATGAAAATTGACATGAAGAAGGTATCTTACAGTATAAAGACTTTTGAAAGATTTTCTTCAAATAACACCTTTGTTTTAAGTACTTAAACGTTAACAAGCAAGACATCACTAGACTATGAACGAGCAAGTTACTATATTTTATGAGCTGTCGACGTTTCTTAATCAGGGGCCAGGTTTCAGAAAGTGGGGGTGAGATCAAATGAATTGCAGCTATGGGTATTACCGTGGATTGTGCGGTTATGTGGTCTACCAGTGGATAGTCAGAAATTTTGGAATCTATTTCCAGAGTAAAATTATTTCTGTCGGGGTCTATTCTTAAGTAGATATTAATTAATTTATTACAGATGATATTGATGTATTTTTTTGTTGGGAAATGAATTTATTTTTAGACTGGAAAATACATAGCGAAAGACAGCAAGACAAGTTTTGGTGCTCCTTTTAAGGAGAAAATGGGGTTTTCGTCAAAGGATTCCAGGGCTTACAATGCGGGCAAAATGAGCAGATATCCAGTAATCCATGTACAGTACAAAGGCATTTAACCGTTGCCTCCCTGTTACCGGTAATAGAGGTACACTTGATAACTTGTTCTTTACTTTGGTAGAAAAAAACAGTAAATGATACGATTTGACTTTGCCAGCAAGTATATGCCTAGAGCCTGTTAAACAGAAAGTTTGAATTTAAGTCTTCCTTTGACTTATTGTGAAATGTTAAAAAATTATTTTCTTCTCTTGACTTTCTGTGAAATGTTAGAAAATTTAATTTTTGGGTAAGGGAGGGACAATTAACGTAAGAACAACCTGATAATTGGTGTTTTAATGCTTATTAACCAATTATGGACAAGAAAAGGAAAATAACACGGTCTGCTTGTCATTGCCTGTGACTACCAGTGTTAGTATGTTTTATAATTTAATCATTTTCAAAGTATGATAATGTTGTTTTGAAAATATCCCCACATGTTAGCAACCTTTGAGATAAAAAAGTAGGAATTTAGCATCATCATGAAACTTTAATAGATTTTTTCTTCTGTAAACATTTTGTGAAAATATAACTTACTAGCTATGCAGTCACCCTTCATATGACTATATTCTATGTATTTCATGTTTTGACCAAAATGTGACAGTTTTCTTGATCCTGACCATTTGCAACTGACTCACTTACCTATCTCAAAACTACAAATGCATCCCTGTCAAAAATACCAAGGGAACTGGTAACATTTAGTTTGATCACAATCCCTTGAGATATTTACCCATAATAAGAATAATATTTACATGAAAGTTTGCACACATTTCCGGTACGTATGTTTAACGCATTTTGTCGATTTAGTTTTACCCCAACTCAATAATTACATCTTGTAAAAAGGTTGTGCGATATGCTTCTACACAAAGCACCCGTCATTCAAAATCTGCAAAGTAAAACAACGTGTGAAAATCCGTGGAATTTTGTTTATAGCTTGTATACTTTTTTGAGATATGACTTTTCAATGCAGTGTCAGTTTTTTTTTTTTTTTTTTTTGTAAAGCCAATATATTTTGATCTTACGTAATTTGACATCGATAAGTCATATCTCAGTATTTTGAAGAACAAAATACATGCTTCCTAAAAAAAAAAAAAATCCTCTGGGCATAGAAAATTCTCAACTGTCTCTGAAATAACCGTTGCATAAACAAAAGATTAAAATAAGACATATCGTAGTAGTTCAACTCTTGATTTAACAAATTTGCCTACTGAGCTAAAGTTTATTCAGGATACAGCTGTGAGACACTAATTTGCGTGTAAATGGTCAATCTTTGTTCGAATTTGTTGCTATGTTTAAAATCATCGATGCTGAATGCACCCAATACGCCAAACTGTCATTTTCGAATCACATGAAATATACCAAATTGAACATTCATGACTTAGGTCACACATTGTACCGTGTCCTGTAGGCAGCTTACCCTACGATCGATTGCAGAGGACATTTACATTACAGTTTTAATTCATATTCCCACATACAGTACAAACCAGGGAGAACATTAAAAGAACAAATATAATTATTGGAATTGATGTGAACAATGATGCTAATTATAAGCATAGTTCTTTGGTACTACCCATCAAAGTTATCACAAATTTATCGATAAAGTTCAAAGTTCGGCAATTGTGATTGGTTCCAGTTTGCTATGTTATGTTTTAGTGAAATTTGTGCAGTCCTACAAAATTCTCTTGTACCTGTCAATGATTTAATATAATGAGAAGTTATTGTCTAAAATGAATTGACCAATGACCTTCGTAGAAAATGGTAAAAAGAGAGATGACCTGATTATTTTACTTAGAAGAATCTCGGCTACTATATATATATATATATATATATATATATATATATATATATATATATATATATATATATATATATATATATATATATATATATATATATATATACATATACATATACATACTTATAGTACTGATATTTTAATCGACTTCGTTAAATTAATTTATATGTGAAATCAAGCTTTATTCCTGTCTTACCTTTGACTTTTACAATGTATGTTTCTA